>JAOVVH010000042.1:6185074-6197039 GCA_028566435.1 Scorpiodoras heckelii
ATACAGCTGAGCAGGTGCAGGTTAAGGGCCTTGCTCAAGGGCCCAACAGTGGCAGATTGGTAGTGGTAGGATTTGAACCCCTGACCTTCTGATTAGTAGGCCAATGTCTTAACCACTGAGCTACCACTGCCCTGTACAGTACTGTAGGAAGATTTGTTTCCTAGGAGAAGAAGTAACATGGAGCCATATCTCCTTTCTGGTATAAATTACAGGTCTGTAAGGTTGCTTAAGCCAGTGGTACTCAGACCAGTCATCAAGGCCCCTAAGACTGTCCAAATGAGTGCTCTAGCCCAACTCACACAACCCAGGCATAGAGCAAAAATGTGCACTATTTGGGAGGGGTCATTAGGAATAGTTTAAGAATCACCATGGCTATAGTATTTTCTCTAGGGACACCTATGTATGCACTAGAGGCAATGCCATTCTCAGCCACAGGGTGGAGTAATTTACAGCACAGAAAGTTGCTCCACTAAACACATCCGCACATCATCAGACGGCTGTGGATATGTGTGTTTTACAATTATTTAGACATATCTGGACTTGCATTCTGTAGGTTACATATTTAGAAATGTCAGAGAGTCGGATTCCCCCTGATTACAGGTCCTGCCATTTTAACCAGCTTAAGAAAAGTAAAAAAAAAAACAAAAAAAAACATGGAGGTGAAGTGTGCTGCCCATGCTCTGATTTCACTGTCAGAACTGCAATGACAAATGTGTCCCCACCTAAAGACCCCAATTGCCTGTAATGTGTTGGCCGTGTTTATACTGACGCATGCTACAGCAAGTGATTGCTGTTTATATAGCTGAACAGCAACCTCATTTAGGTTTCTAATTCTCTAACACACACACCCCCTTCCCCATCTCTGTCCTGTCTCTCTCTCTCTCCTGATCTCACTGCAGATGTAAATACTGTGACCGTTCCTTCAGCATCTCGTCCAACCTCCAGCGACACGTTCGCAACATCCACAATAAAGAGAAGCCCTTCAAGTGCCACCTGTGTAACCGCTGCTTTGGTCAGCAGACCAACCTGGACCGCCACTTAAAGAAACACGAGCATGAGAATATCCCAGGTAAACATATCCTCCACACACTCCACACATAAGTTAATATTGGCTGAAATAATCTTGGTGTTATGACATAGATGATATATTTATGTGTGGAGTTATCGACTGTAAACACAATGAATGACAATCTCTGTGTCTGTCTGTCTGTCTGTTCTGTTCTGTTTGTGTGGCAGTGAGCCAGCATTCTGGGATTCTCTCAAATTTGGGAACAAATATCTCCTCTCCAAACTCGGAACCTGACAATCATGCACTTTTAGACGAAAAAGAGGACTCATACTTCTCAGAGATTAGAAATTTCATCTCCAACAGCGAGCTGAACCAGGCCTGTAGCTCCTCAGAGAAAAGGTAGAAACACATACACAGGCATTCCCATTGTGTTTTACAGTTATAGTAACCAAAGAGCATAACTCATTCGGCGAGATTAGTCTTGAAGCTCAGTCTATTGTGAGGTTAAAGCCTGCTCCCTAGTGGGTGCATGTGGAATGTGCTTACTATACAATTCTAAATGCGCATGTTCAGTTGCACAACTTTCCTTTTAAAACTGTAAAGAAAAACATGCGACATTTCAGAGACCTAATTCTTTATTATACTCAGACTTATAGGTGCTGGGCAGTTCAGGAAAACACCAGATAAAAATCACTGCTGCCAGATATGAGGGTGTGTGTGTGTTGGGTTCTGTTCAGAGCTGGCTGGATTAACTCACTCAGATTTCAAGAAATGTTCTGCGAAACAGTTTTTTGTGATGTCTGTGTGAATAAAAACACAGATGGATGAATTCTTCTTATGACATATAATGGTCCTGCCCAATTTCAGCCTTGATACCCTGGCCTCGTCCAGACACATGAAAGCTCTCACTCTGCCATCTGGGATCAATAGTCTTGTCCCTGTCTAGAAACAGCAAGCCTGGCATTTTAATATCTGTAATTCAAATAAGTGCTCTGCTTTCTGTCTCTCGGCAAATCGCTCCAGTCGAGACAGACAGGCAGCTGCAGGATCACTGCTCCTCTGAGTCCTCCCTGCATCATTCATTTCCGTGCCTTTCTATCATCCTCGGTATTTAGCTGTCATCCCTTCTGGTTCTTACAGTTTCCCGGATTCTGTTGTGACGGACGTGTCAGTCTGTTGTAGATGCCGGCACATTCCTCCACACTTCCTTCCTGTCTGTCCTCCTTCTGTTTTTTGGAGGTGGGCACTGTTGGACTGACGCTGGTTAAATAGTGTGTCCGGTTGGGCCCCCTTGACTGGTCATGACAGATTAGGGGTGGTTGTGGGCTTGAGACAGACTTTCAGGTTTAGCTGTCCCTGGGGACCCTAGATTGAGGCATTTATCTGTGCCCTACATTGATGGAGCCCCACATCTCCTCCCTTCAGCTAAGGCAAACAGTGTTCTGACATGTTTAGACTGAGAGACAAAGCACAGGTCTGTGGCAGGCCTGTCGATGTCTTCCGCACGCCATGGACTTTCTCCTGAGCCAGGACCCAATTTGATTATAGGATATTTAAGCTCGATGGAAAATGGAAAACAAGCTTTGAGTCTCCTGTTTCCTTTTTTTTTTTTTTTTAAGTCCACCCCTCACATAGCCAGCTGATGCCTCTCTCCTGAACGCTTGTCATTATAGTCTGCACCGGTGGACCGGTCTGAAGGCAAAACAACTTGAAGGGACAGACTCTATAAAAGCAGTGAGATCATGACTGTTTGAGGAACTGGAAGGTTTGAAAAGAGCAAGAGAGCGACCAAGTAAAAACGAGAGAGTAGTAATGGAACGGCATGGTGCTGATAGGTGTTTTGCAGAGCAGCCGTTTTCTGTGGCACTGAGACAGGCTGTGATGATTGGACCTGACCCTCCTGCACTGGCCTGTCTCGCCTTCCTTGGATTAGCTAATTTATCATTGCCTAAACGTCTGTCGTTAATTACACACTGTGTGTGTTTGTCATTCGGGGGCCCTGCATGTTTTCAGGCTAAGGTCTGGCAGGGAAATCACAGGTCATTCAGCAATGATGGATAGTAATTGGGTGGCTGGAACACAGTACACAGTGGTGATATTCGGCAGTCTGTCTATGACAGTAGATCTGCCATCACAGACCTCCGAGGCTAAAATAGTCCATCTGAGGAGAGACGGAGTAAGCTCATTTAGTTATATGAGCTTATGTTGTACTAGTCAAATCTCAGTATACTGCGCCAATACCAAGTCTGTATGTAATGTCTGTGCTCAGAGTGCACATTTAAAAAAAGAAGGGAGAATGATAGATGTGAAAGTCATGTTTGTGCTTGATTGTAATCCCTAGTTTTTAATAGAGACCGTTGTTAGGAAATTTTCAGGATTTCTTAATTATACTGTATAATTCAACAAAATAAACCATAAGCCATATTATCTTGACCCACATTTCATCTGGGCCTTTTACAGGTCAGAAATGACGGAGGACGAGCGTCCTGAGAGCCACGCTATCACAGACTCCAAGCTCGAGGAGGAGGAAGAGGAGGTGGAGGGAGATGACGAAGATGAGGAAGGCTCACTAACAGAGAAGTCCCAGGACGAGATGACTTCTCCCGTCCCCATGGCGCAAGGCACTTACGACGATGACGAGGAAGCCGCTCCGCTCTCCATGACCTACGAACACCCACGCAGGTAAGACAGATCACGCCCGGTTCTCCCCTAAATAGACCTCGTTCATCGTTCATGCCACAAGAGCACTCCACCATTCATATGTGGAAAGAACAAAAAATCATTTGCATGGTATTATATAAAGTGATCACCAGATATGTGGAAAGAACAAAAAATCATTTGCATGGTATTATATAAAGTGATCACCAGATAATTTTTTTGATAATGTATATATGCTCTATATTCTCTAATCATGTTATTAGTCTGACTACATTACATTCATTTGTTTCTTTTTGATGAATCAAGATGAACTACGGCCTGACACATTTCCTCCAATAATATTTACTCCATTATTTAGTGATGCCACTAATGTTTATCCTAAATCTAACTTAACTTCTAAAAACTAATGTGACTAGTGTACAACATACTCCGCTCTGCAGTGTGCACTACTGTTTCTTGTTTTACCCGAGTCCTCTGGTTATAGCCTCCTGCTTTTTCTTTTTGGTATGCTGAATAATTAAAGCAGATACTGAGTCCAGAAAAACGTATTTTCCTAAACCTCTGATTTAAATGGAGGCACTGAAATTGCTCAACCTGTTAGGGAATGTGTTATTATTAATAACTCTATCATCTAATGCTCTTTTGCTTTTACAAGGTAAAGAATAAAAAAAATAAGGGGAAAAATATAACAATTAAAATCTTTCTTTTTATTGAAACTGTCCAGAGTAGGGTTCTGTCCCTTCCAAATACATCTACTTTTAATTTTTGTGATTTTTTGATGATTTAAAACATGAGCATTAGAACTCATGGTCAGTGAAAGGATGTGGATTTGATTCTTAAAAAAGCTGTTATCAGATATAATATTACAGCTAGAATGCCAACCGCTGTAGGAGATTACTTGGTTGAAACGAACTGCTGTATGATATCTAGCTGTGCATGGTTGTGTATTACTCTACCTGCTTGTACGTGCACTTTGTGACACCATCGCTCCATGCCATCCCTCCATTAACACCACGTGCATGTGCCGCATAATCACGCCTTATCAGGCGCCAACAGCCGTTCCCATCGGGCTAACTGAGGGTTCCCTCCCCTCTTCCCAACCCCTCGTCCCTCCTTCCTGGTGCAGGTGTATTGAGGAGGATGCAGGCCTGTTAGATCTGGAGCCTCTGCCTGGCTTTCCAAAGGGCCTGGAGCTCCATAAGCCTGCTGATGAACCGTTTGATGTTAAAGACATTTTTAACACCTCCTTAGAGTCTGAGGCGCTGAAAGAAACACTCTTGAGGCAGGCTAAAACCCAGGTACGCCTTTGCACCCACCTAAGGCACAAAATGTGGGGTCACTTCATTTGTGTCAATTCTTGTGTTTCAAGTTCAGGGTTGGATAGTAGAGGTTATGCTTGAGGTTTATTACAGAACCATCAGTTATAGAGGGACTGATTTTGTACGATGTTCTGGAAGTTATGTTTATACTATGGAACAGTTGACTACATTATGAAAAGAATAAGGAATTAACTTTCTCTCCTTTTTCTTACATTCTTCCTCTATTTTAATATCCACAGGATTAAATGACATTATAATAACTAACACGTGCCCTTTTGTCTGCTCACTGTAACACCATATAGACTCAAAACCACTAACTTCTTGCGCAGAGGGTCTCCACTGATGATTGGACATATTTTCTTTATAGTATTCCATGATTCAGTTTGCAGTTTGTAACCTTTACATTTTCTATATTCTATAGAATGGAAAAAATGCTAGATAATCTATCTTTAATCTTAATTTCAAGATTCTTTTCACATTTTTCCATCCTGGAAATGACCCATCCAGGACAAATCTGTAATTCAGAATGCATGCGTAGATTCAACAGAGGGGCTTTGTGGTGAAGGAGGCATGTCAGTATTTTTTTTTATTGCAGTTGCTGTTCACCTTACAATTACAAACCGCTCCTTTAGAAGATGGCTCCCGAATTGAATCAGATTTGCAGTGCTTTGTGGAGTCTATTAAGTTAAACATGTTGCTCTTTTTTGTGCCCCCCTTCCTCCCGCAGGCTTATGCAATGATGCTCTCTCTGTCGGAGAACAACCCCCTGCATCCGTCCTCCCAGAACTCACTAGACGCCTGGCTGAACATGGGAGGAGGCCCTTCAGAAACAAGCTCCTTTCACCCACTCAACCACATCTAAGCCCAGAGAGCAAGGAGACGAGCAGCGGTCGGAGACTGAGGAGGATGAGAGACAGAGAGATAGACAGAGGGAGAGAGAGATGGGGCAGTAAGAATGGGCAAAGACCACCACAAAGGAGATGCATGTGTTACAATAGCACATGAATACCAGTGATGCTTACAGTAGACAAATCACCACTTCAACTGGGAAAAGTGTGGGGGGGGGGGCTGTTAGCTGAAACAGACGCGAACCAGTAGAGCTGTAGATATCTCCTTTCAACAACAGAGAGACAAAAGACTGACCACACCAACACACTCTGTTCAACTCCAGATCTGTTTTAAAGCTCAATCTGCATTCTTCTCCTCGGAATCTCAGTCCTGGGAAAAACTCATGTATCCCAGTGACATCACAAATCTGTCTGGTTCATCATTTGTCATTAGCACAGCCATGCTTTTTAAAGTGACAACCGGGGAAACAAAAAGGAAATGGAAGGTATTGTTTTCATGCACACTGATCCGATCTTATCCGATCCGAGTCCCTAAACTATATTCTGTGCTGTGGCATGATCAGACCACAGGAGTGCGTATTGTCGTACCGAGACAGGATCTGAACAGTTAGCTGCACAGCTTTCCGTGTCTTCTCGATGTCTATATAAACTGCACTGTAGAACCAATTCACAAAATGGATCAATTAACACAATATGTATACATTTTTAAAAATCAGATGAGCCATAGAAAAAAATTAAATCATATCCACTGCTAATCGCATCCCTCCTCTTTGATTGTGTTGATCATCATCAGAGTGGTAGAACAGTAGCAAAGCTCTAAGCAAGGCTGCTCAACTTATCACCTTAACCTTGTTACTGTCATGATTGCCATTATAACTGTACACAGTTGGTTTTTTTTTGTTTGTTTGTTTTTTTGTTTTTTTTTTGAAGCCTTAAATTATTCTCCTCCCAACGTTCTCATGCATTCGGAACACTTTTTTGTACGTGATTTGTTCTTTGATCAACAGTATTGTTTTCTTGCAAGCACGTCTGTGCTTAAATTGTTAATATAATTATATAGTGAAGGACCAAATTTGTATGATAATGTTGTAAGATGTAAAAAATGATTTCAAGTTTCATAGCAAAGAGTGTTGTGTGCCAAATAACCCTTTTTTTTTTCCCTTGGACAATCATTTCTTTTCATTTCCCAGTGGTTATTTTTTTGCTGTTTTAGTCAGTTTTTTTCTCTCTTATTGCCTGTTTGATTTGAGGTGCATTTGATTTCTATTTATTTTAGTTGTTTCATCATTATAGGAAAAAAAAAAATTCTACACAAAAAAAAAAAAAAAAAAAAAAAAAAGAAAAGAAAAACTGACCCACTTTCACCCAGTTGTTGAAGGAATTAAATCTAAGACTGAGAACTTTTAATCTCATGATGCTCTGAAGGATATTGTATAGAGACCGGTATGCCAAAATGTAAATGACAAAATCAACTATTTTATTTATAACTTTGGCATCGGCACCAGTCTGTTTGTGTTCATTGTGAGGTTTGTTTTTGTTTTTCACTTGTGTGACCATTTTAAACTGTGCATACAGTGTGTGATGTTGAACAAATGGTTGATTTTTTTTTTTTTTTTTTTTTAATGAATCCTTTGAATAATGCATCAGGTCACTTGAATGGTGGGGCATTATATTTCTACTGCTATAGTCAGTCTTGCTTTCTGTTTTAGTCTGCCCGGTTTAAATACAACGTCAGTCTCTCGAACAGCATCCAGTCCTGTGTGTTGAGCAGGAAACAGCATTCCACTGTATCCAAAACGAATCCAAATTGTGTGTTGGCATCCCACAAAGCATCAGCACGAAAATAGAAGCGTGGACCTTGAATGCAACTGTGTTGTGTTCTCTTTCTGTCTTTTTTTTTTTTTTTTTTCATTCAATCTTATTTCTTACAAACATAAACAGCTGCTGTTAATTGAAGGGGCTGGAATGGGATTAAATCAACAGGATCAAATGGTGAGCTGGGAAATTTCTATTTCTAACGCTGATATGTGAGTGTAGTTCAGGGGTTGAGCAGGAAGCACAGCCCCTTAAAATGTGCATGTTACCCAAGTGCCAGGACTCAGGAGTCCTCGTGCAACTCTACTGAACTGTGAATCCAGCACATGAATCGTACAAATAAAGACAACAACTGAACACAAGCTCATGATGAATGTGTAGATTAGATTCAATATGTTGCTAATTTATCAAACCTCTAGCGTTAATTTGCTTCTTTGGATGGTGATTAAAGAAAAAAAATTCTGATCTGTCCCTATTACTTCTCCCATCACAGCCTTTTCTTTTACTCTGTTTCTATATAGTCTAGAATGTGTGCAAATAGCACTTAAATAAAAAGCACTCCTGATCTCGTAGTCCTCATGTGTCCCCTAAGTACTGCTTCTAATTTTTTCCCCGCCCAATTCTCCAAATAAAGCCACTTGGTTTTAAACAAGCACATCAATCACACTTTATACATGAACATCGTGTCACACATTTGGCTGAACATGAGCCACACATTTTGTACCACCCTCAAGAAATATTATAGGGCACTGTTTTATTATAGTTATCTGCCACTAGATGGCGCCGCTGTGTCATTTAACTTTTTGACACGGTAGCTAGCCGTCCACACGGAAACAGGCCTAGCTGGAGATATTTAATCATACTGCATATGTCGAGGTTCATGATGTCACATACTACTGTAACAAGCAAGCGCTGTAGGTGGTGGAGAAATGAATCCACGACGAATGGTCACAAACTAGTCTCGATATGGAAGTAGTTGTACTCCCCCCCCCACTGTTACAACAGAAAATGTAAAACCATACTTTCGTTATGGTTCCTCAAAAAAACTGTATAGTGTTAAAAAAAAAATGTTGCATTCGTCAACAAATTTGTTTTAAAACATTGGTTTGAAAATAGATGGTGCTTGTTTCATTTGGATCTGAGTTTGTATATCGCTTCTGTTCTGTTTATTGAAAGATACTGTTGTGCATGACTTGTGTTTTAGCGGTCATAATGGTGTCCATTTGTGAAACGTGTATCTTAAATTAAAAAGGAGAAAAAAAAAAGGTCATAAAAATACTGAATTTGTAGATGCACTTATTGTACATGTGGTTAGGTTAGTAGGTTTGACTTTAAGTCCTGTTAACTGCCTTACCTGCAACAGGCAGATGGTTATTCAATTAAACATTATGCTTGTGGGAGAGAAATAATGAGGAAAAAAAAATTGAAAGGATTGTAGAATAATAATGAAAATTCTTATAATTGCAGTTCTTTTTTTGATGCTTGTGATTATTGAAGATGTACTTTAGAGAAATTTCATGGAAAAGACATGATTCTGATGTTAATTCTGTAGAATAGATATGTATACCAAATGTAATCTTTCCAATGCTATGAAGAATTTATACATGAAATTGATATGCAATAAAAACCTGTGTGCTTTTTATATGAATTCTGCCTTCTTCACTTGGGTGGGAGTGTGTCAGTCTGCGAAACATGAATTAAATCAGGATTTTCTGCAATCCAGAAATTGAATTGTTTCATGTAATTAAGTGTCTCTGATCATCTTCCACACTGCTTCTTTAATTTCACCACCATTTGACCTTGATCACTTGCACATCTCTTGCTCCACTTTCAGTGTCTCTTGGTCTGCTGTCTCATGGTTTTGATGGGCTTCATGTGGAGAGTGTTAGTTACTCCTCTGCCTCTGTGATCACTGTTTTCCTTTCAGTCCGATGAAGTCTAACTCTGTCTGGCTTTCTTTTCATTTTCCCTCCTCTATGTCTTCATTGTTGCTTGGATTCGGACATGAATAACGTTTCCTCACTAAATTCTCTCTCTGTTTACCATCTGTGAATGAAGTCTGCCAGAAAACTCTGAAGCCTACACATTGTATAATGATGAAACAGAGTACAATGTATTCGAGACACTTGGCCTGAGAAAGAGCCCGGACTAATTATGATGAAAGATAAAGTTTAAAATGTCATCAAAGACACCTTAGTGAAACTGTTACACATGACATTTGTCATGCAACCGGCCATGGCAGCTATTTTCTTTATCTCAGATTTCTCTGTACATTTTTCTATCTGTTTTTCTCATCCCTATCCTTGTTCTTTAAAATGCAACTCATGAGGCAGATGTAAATAAAATATCGTGGCTGGGGTCAGCTGAGGGGTCGATTGAATGTTTTACTAGAAATTATATCGCAACATAAATTCTCAAATCTGATTGGTCAAAAAGTGTTGAGCTGGTTTGGCAGTAGTACTGTCCGTAAATCACATCGCAGGCTTATATTAACGTGGTCATTCTGACACTTCATCATTTCTATAGTAACAGCTCATTCACAGGGACTTGTCTAGTTCATGTTCACATAAAGACATTTTTTAAATTCTTGATGTGGTGAAGCTTTCTGTGGGGAGAAATTTTTTTATTCAACATTTATGAAAGGTGTCAGTAAGTTTTCCAATGCAGGAAAGTCTTCAGGACAGAGGGTTTTGAGCTTTGCAGTATGTCTGTAACATGACTGTGTGTGTGCGTGTGTGTGTGTGTGTGTGTGAGAGAGAGAGAGACAGAGAGAGAGAAAGCATGAGAAGTGATAACAGGAATGAACTTTCATGGACATTATGTGAATTAAATACATATATAAATAAACAGGTTATGTATTACAAATAAATATCCCTATAAACATCACTCTTTGCTAAAGTTAAAAAAGTTAGTGTTGATAAAATCACTGTGGTGTAAGAAGTATAAAACACAATTTTTTTAAACTGGTAATATTATCCATCCATCCATCCATTATCTTCCGCTTCATCCCGCTAGTCGGGGTCACCGGGGGGGCTGGAGCTGATCCCAGCGTCATCGGGCGAAGGCAGGGTACACCATGGACAGCGTCATCGGGCGAAGGCAGGGTACACCATGGACAGCGTCATCGGGCGAAGGCAGGGTACACCATGGACAGGTCGCCAGTGCATCGCATGGCCAACACATACACGCACGCACACCTACGGGCAATTCAGAGTGACCAATCAACCTAACATGCATGTCTTTGGACTGTTGGAGGAAACCGGAGTACCCGGAGGAAACCCACACAAGCACGGTGAGAACATGCAAACTCCACACAGGACGGTCCGGAACCGGGAATCGAACCC
Organism: Scorpiodoras heckelii; assembly: GCA_028566435.1. NCBI lineage: Eukaryota > Metazoa > Chordata > Actinopteri > Siluriformes > Doradidae > Scorpiodoras > Scorpiodoras heckelii. The sequence continues at coordinate 6,196,068 of JAOVVH010000042.1, forward strand.
GGATCGTCTTACTGTGAGGAGACAGTGCTGACCACTACACCACCGTGCCACAATGGTAATATTAACCCTGCTTCATTCCTAACTACTCCGCCGTCGTTGATTGTTTTCCTGAAACCAAATGTTTTATTACTATTATTACCTGGAGTTCACTTGGTAGCCAGCAGAGGGGGGGGTTAGAGTTGTAACTCAGACAGCAGAGAATAGGGTTCAAGCAGCAGGTCTGGTGATAATCCTGCAGAGAAACGCAGACAGTCAGAGTTTGCTTTGTGAAATCAGAGCAGATGTACAGTGAATAAGGCGGTGGTCGCTGATCTGACTGACGCTGTATTTGCGGTGAGGTGTGGAGGTGGAGGTGGATGTGGATGTGGCTTTAAGACTGGAGCATGTGGGTGTTTCCGCACTAAACACAACACAAGCTTGTCCAGAGCGCCTGCTGGTTCCTCCTGCAGGACAACAACGGCACTGCGATCAGATCAGATCAGATCATCAGGCTCGGACTGCTGTTGGTGAGTTAGTCTGTGACCCGTGTACAATATCATGCTGCAGCTCGATGACACGGTGGAGCCGGAGAGTCCGGGCGCTGCGGTTCTGCCCGCCGCCGGGGTTGAGGACGCGCTCGACGGGCTGGAGGTGGCGTTCAGTCCGGGGCCTGAGGCCCAACCTGTCCTCGGCTTCGGCGCTGCTGTCGCCTGCTGCTCTCCGCTCCAGAAACTCACACCTTTTCACGTCCACAACCCGACCATGCGTGCCAAAGTAAAGGATTACTTCGTGTTTAGGGTAAGAAGCACACAGAGCATTAATATACACTAGGGTTAGTTTATTATCTAATAGCCGCTGACAGTAGACTATAGACAGTAAAATGATCTTTATTAGCTTCTGCTTTACATCAGCAGCTGGTAATTAATATGAAATAATTGAGACAAATCGTTAATAGGCTTTATAATAACACACACACACACGTGTGTGTATATA
>JAOVVH010000042.1:6236484-6248494 GCA_028566435.1 Scorpiodoras heckelii
AGAGAGAGAGAGAGACAGAGAGAGAGAGAGAGAGAGAGAGAGAGAGAGAGAGAGAGAGAGAGAGAGAGAGAGAGATGCTGTTTGGGTGTGTGTGTTACTCCTATCCTTAATCCGTTAGGTCAGAAAGAATGCTTAGATTGCACGTGTACTCGCACAGACACACACACACACACACACACACACACACACACACACACACACACCCACACACAGTTGTGCAAAGGAGTGTCTTTGTTTTTGTCCTGTTTCAACTTGTTGAGCGACATGTTCCAGCGTTGTAATGAAGTTTACCTGAATGCATGTGCAAGTGTGTGAGCGCACGCTGAAAGGACACTCTTTGAGTTAAACATTTTGAGGGCTGACACTGCAGGTTTGACTCAACACCTGTGTGGAAAGCCCCCAGTTATGAGGGAAAAAAAAATTCAAAGCACTATTTTAGGGAGCACCATGGGAGAGAGGGCAGATGATTGTACAACACCGAAAGATTTAAAAGCAGTTAACATGTTAGAGATTTGCAAAAAAAAAATGTTTTTGTGTGTGAGAAAGAGAAAGATCAATCAAGTGCACTAAAGACTTAAATGCCCTGGAGACCTTAGCTTATCTCTCTAAGCTCATTAATATCTCGTTGTAATCTAGTAGAAGGATTATATACATATTTAAATCATTTTTTTTAAAGGCAAATGAATAATTTTCTTACATACACATCACACAGATTTATTTTGTAGTTTTATGTTCAAACCATGACGTGAGCTGTAATTTTGCGCGACAATTTTACAAAGCTAATTTTAGAACGACTACTTTCTACATGAATGCCGTTTTATTTTCTTGTAAATGCCTTAATGAAACAACAGACAAGTAAGAGTGGAATATTTGTGCGTATTTACATTTACAGAAATGAATTGTTAATTAAGAATGAATGTATACATTTTGCACCTAAAAATTAAAATGCCATTACACTAGTTTATTGAAATGGTAGAATATAGTTTTAGCATGCTGTCCACTGACCGTCCACTTTATTTTCCAACCTGAAGGTTGGAAAGAGTCCGGGTAACATTTTTCCAATCTTTAGCTGTCCGGTTTCAGCTCTGTTCCCACTGTAGCTTCAGATTCTTGTTCTTTTCTGACAGCAGGGAAACCTGATGTTTCATGTGTTGTTCATTCTGAGATGCTTTTCTGCAGGATTGTGTGACTTGTGCTGCTGTTGCTTGATTGGTTGATTGATATAGGTGTTTTTCTAATAAAGTGGACAGTGTTGCGATGGGCTCTAAACAGTTTCGATGAGTACACGAAGGTGTCTGAATAGTAAATCGATAGCAGATGATTATTTTTTTTGCAATATTGAACATTTTTAGCCGCAACACAGCAAAACTATTTACTGCATGGATCGTGAACTCTTCCCTTTAATTTTAATTACTCTCTTTAATTTCAGAGTTCTTTCTCCCTCTCTCTCTCTCTCTCTCTCTCTCTCTCTCTCTCTCTCGATCTCTCCCTCTCTCTATCTCTCTTTCACTGTCTAACTCTTTTCCTGGGAGTGTGTCAGACAGGTAGCGTTGCCGCAGCCTGGACTTGCGCGAGGTGTTTTCCTGCAAGTATGTACTTGTGCCTGTGTTGTCGTCTAGCCAAGGGCATGCCATAATTAGGACAAACGTTTGCCTTCCTTCCCTCCGTCCCCCTGAATCACTCACTCTCAGGGCTGCTAGCCACAAGGGTCACAGCTCAGGAAAGTTGCTCTGGCCAGAACTGTTGCCAAAGAACGCCTGAGAGAGATGTGAGAATGGAGGGCTTGTGGTGTTGAGAGAGTGTGTGAGGATATGCGCTGGCCTCTGTGACCGAATCGCCTGCATCCTTGTACTGGAGGCTTTACTGGATATAGTTAGAGATTTACCGAAGAACCGGCTCTCAACCAACTTGGACAATGTACTATGTGAAGAAGAAGGTAAAGGCCCTTGGGTCTGTTTTCACGAGCTTGATTTTGTCAGTCTTCTGATTGGTCTAGAACTTAATGAGGGAAATATCTCCCATCATGCTTTTCATTTCTCTGAGATGAAATCGCCAAGGCTTTTTTTTCTTTTCTTTTCTTTTAGACAGATGTTAGCTAGGATGATGCTGATTTATTACGGTCAGCATTAGCATTTGATCAAGGAGTTATATGTTTTATGATATGCTTGGAACATATGTCTTGTTATGCCATTTTAAAATGTGTGTAATGATGGAATGAGTGCAAAACGTAATGAGCAAAAGTAAGTGAAGCAACTGTGCCATGCCTAGATTCTCTGTTTGTCTTTGCTTTAATGTTTAATGCAGTTTTAATAACTTATGTTGTTTAATATATTTTACATATTATTTATTAAATGACAACTGGTTCTGCTGATCAATAAATCTGTCCCATAAGCCACAATTATAGCTATTCTTACAGTAAAAGCTAGCAATCTTAATGAGTGGTCTATTACCTGTAATCTGTGCATCCTGAGCTGCCACCCATGTTAGCAACTGTTCCTTCTAAGAGGTTTTTGCCAGATTGGTAATTTATGATGGCAATCAGTGATGGAGGGGTATTGAGGGCAATTAGATGTCTGAAAGATTATGGTTGTGTTTTACAACCCCCGCGCCTGAGGGAACTTCTAAATCTCAGCGCTGTGTAACCGGAGCTGAGTGGACGTCTTCCAAACATCTTGAAGCCATGTCTTTTCCTTTTCCCTCCTCCTTTACCTGTGCTGTTTGACTTCCCTCCCGCCGTCCCTCCCTCCCGAGTTTACCTGTGGCTCCTCTTCTTCCCTCCTTCCTGTCAGCTTACCTGTCTTTCCCTCCTTCCCCCCTCTGTTTCTCTCTCTCTCTCTCTCTCTCACACTCTCTCTCACTCTGTCTGCCTTTCTATCTCTCTTGACTCAGTCTCAGTATAGCTTGCTGAGCAGCAGCATGGAGCAGGGATTGGGGAACCGTGCGGCGTCCACCAGCCCCTACAGCTCCGAGACCACCTCCAATGTGCCCACACCATCGTCTTACTCGCAGCCCAACTCCACCTTCGAGGCCATGTCTCCAGCCCCGGCCATCCCCTCCAACACAGACTATCCTGGGCCGCATGGCTTCGAGGTCACCTTCCAGCAGTCCAGCACTGCCAAGTCAGCCACATGGACGGTGAGTGGAGCTCAACTGGTGATGTTTTTACTATTTTTTTTTTTCTTTTTTATTGATAGTGTTGCTTATTCTCTCATCTCCTCCTTAAGGTTGTTCTCTTGTGTTTCTATATGGAACAACAATTTACTATTACTAAACACCTCTGTGATAGCATGAAAGATGGGAAAAGGTGTAATTTTGTGAAGTTGAGGAATGTATACCGTTAGACTGTTTAATATGTTCACAGTCACCGTATCCAAAACAAACTGGAATTCCATTCAGGAAGACTTTAAACTGATAAGCTTGAAAGCAGAAACTTCTCTGTTTTGCCTTGCATCACTACAAAAAAAGTGTCAGCCTTGTCTGTCATGCAGTTGACCCTGTAACCCTCGTGTGCTACAGAACCTGGGGAAGGGTTGGGTGGGTGTAACCCTTTCTCTCTCTCATGCTGGCTTTTAGACTGTTTGTTGGATTAACTCAAGCATGAGGTCTGTTCATTCTCTAAGTATGCAGTTGTAATATGATCACTGAGGTGGCCATCATTCAGGCCAGAGTGTCGCCTCTCATTCTTACTCGCTGCATATGTGTGAAAAAGATCTGTCGTTCAGAACCACCGTGGTGTAATCTCATGGCCTTCAAGAACAACACATAAGGTTTGGTCTGGTAAGCCAAATAACCCAGCTCTCTAAAAATATCCACTTGCATAACCTGAGTCTGCAGGAAAAAAATACTGTGGTCCTGAGCTCTGATCTTGTGGCACACCATGGTGAGAACTCCAGGCCTGTTATTCTTAACCAGACAAAGCTTCACTTATTGTCTTGAGGGAAGAAGACGTTCAATTTGACTATTTGCAGTTGACCTAAAAAGCTGGTAAATATCACTTAATATGAACCTGTTTTACAACAGCCTAATGTTGTCGGCGAACAATACGACTCTTCTGAATCCGACTACATGCATAAGAGTCATCACTGGACAATCCGAAACATGCCCAGTGTCAGCAATCCTTGTGGTAACTTTTCTGACCAAAGGAAATGGAAAAATGGCTCAGGTGTGTGCCTTGCCTTTTCATTGTATTCACAGTTCTTTACAGGAAGGTCAGTTGATTTGAAGACAGCTGTGCATCTTTTCTATAGGGACTTAAACTGAACACTTGATTGGAACATGTACTGCACGTGTTGAGGAATTTGATTTTGAATTTTCTCAACATTTTCTCTCCATAAAACAATAATAAATTAAATAAGAGAGGATTTACAAATTGGTTAGTGAAAATTAAACCTAAAGTCCAATATAGTGGGGGAACATGAAGATTTTATTATTTTTAAGTGTTTAATTGTAAGAAAAATGTAAGAAAAAACAAACAAACACTTTTTTGTATTATGTAGAAAAAGAAATCTGGTCTGTAGATGTGAAATAATGTATTTTTTAAATTGTATTTAATATAAATGTTAAATAAGAATACATGCATATTAGCTAGCCTAAATATCATGATATACTTCTAGTTTTTGTGATTTTGTCCCCAATATATATCTATATTATTTTATTCTATTAGTTGTATTCATCCTGTTATTCAGTACATGGGCAAAAACTGCTAAAAACTACTACCCTAGCTTAGTAATCTTAGTAACCGTGGTGCCATTTTTGCATTCTTGATTGTGCAGATTTCTGTAGAAGACTTCTGTAGAGAAATGATAAATCCGTTAGAATGATGGGTGATTTAAAGTGATGTAAAAACTGCACTTATGCTCAGATTATTAAGAGAAAGAAGTGTTTGGTGCATCTTCTTCACCTTATCACCTGGAATCTATCCTACACAGCCATTACTAAAGCGTTACAACAAAACACAGATCTAATCCCCCCTCCCCACTTTTTTTTTCTGTTGAAAACAGGCTGCTTGCTCATTTTACTTGAAGGGAGAAAATCGGCGTGCTTGGTGTTTTGTTAGCTTCAGGCAGTACTTGCACAGAGAACAATGTTAAGTGTCTTGCTGTGGAAAGATGAACTGTTATTACTTTGGTGTTTTACAAGGTAAAGCGAGAACATGAACTGGCAAAAAAAGAAAGACGCTTGTCATGTGCGACATAATTAGCATTACCGGTACTCTAGTTTTATATATATATACGTGCTATACAGAGAATATTATTAATTGTGTAGAAAGACTTGCACTTATATCTATATAATATATTTTGCTATGAATTTAAATCATCTGTTGTTAGGTATGAGGGGCTTTTTTTTATATAAAATTAAGAATATAATTAGAAGCATGGTCTATTCACATCCCCGAAGATTTTTTTAACTAGTCTAGGTACAAAGGTTTCATTTCTGGATATACATTATGGCCACAAACAATGTTTTATGCTAAATCTATTTATGCAAGTCTTAACCATTCATTGTCACACTGTTGAATTTCTGTATTAATTTCTTTGATGTTTTTTATTATTAATATGCATTTTTTTTTTGGCGGCTCTGTGGAAGCTATGCCTCAGACAATTCTTGAAGCAGGGATTTCTTGGCTATTCATCTTCGCTACACTTTAAAAGTGCTTTTTTTTTCTTTTTTTTTTTTTTTTGCTATTACCAAATCTTTGACACATCTGTAATAGTTGTAACTTGCCTAGAAGAGGTCAAAACATACTCAATAATGTAATAGAAAATAAATTACACCTGTTTTATCAGATAGATTCTTATCTGTTATCTCATAAAAAAAACCTGCTTGTAGGATTAGGCTTAGTTATCGATATAGACACATTCAAGACTCTGCTTGTGCATAAATGGAGAGACTTGATTTTGTTGCCATCAAATACAAAAAACAATTTCCAAAAACAATTTCATATTTACACAAAAACTTTATCTCTACTTGTGCAGATGTGATTCAGAAACAGAAAAAACATAATTCTGTATTCTGTGTTTGCTGTGTCTTCAAAGTGTATTTGATTCACTGTAAAACATTTACTGTCAAATTTGACGGTAATTTACAGGCAGCAGAGTTGTAAAATAGCTGTCAAACCTATTTCCAGTAACATACTCTAATATCTTTTGCTCATTTGGATAACACTTTTAATAAAGAGGCTTATAATTGATGCAGGACACCACTGGTTATGGGAAGGTTACGGGTCTAGCTCATGGATCCAACCATACCGGCTTGGTGGTGCTGGGATATCTGATCTGTAACTAACCACTGAGCCATCGCAACAAGCTCAACTAGCTTACAGTGATTCAACCAGTTCGAACCACTGAATTAATAATTCAGATACATTTTTTAGCATACAAAGATAAACTCAGGTTTGACACAATTTTTTACCCATTCTCACTCTTGCCAAAAAATATTAGATATCCCTCTATGAATTGCATTTTCTGGTCTTTTATTGTAAACTAATGCATTGCTGTAATTGCCTGATCATTTACACGTACAGTACAATCATGTAAGAAACCAAACAGCATTTTGCTTGTAAAATAAATAGTAAGTTTACAGCTTTTTTTTTACAGTGCGAATCAAAGATATAAACCAATAGCATCTGTTCAAAACGGTACCAAGGTACCCCTGATTAAGAGCTCTCCTAACTTCTTTCTGCTTTTTAAGTATCTTCAGTTAAGCTTCTAGATGAAGAGAGCAAAATTGGAAAGGATTATAGGAAGATTATATGGAATGCAGTGTCGACTCTCTAATTCAGGGATTTCCCAGGTTGGAGATAGAGCTTGGAAGTCTGTTGTTATCTGGGATTACTATAGGAGAAGTGAATGACTCATCAGGAGTGGCAAGGTCAGGGGTTAAAAGGTGCCGCTATGGAGTTTGCATAGCCATGAGCTGTTGAGAGATAGCGGCACTACGACTGTGATCTGCCCGATATTCCATGCACCACTACTTCTAAAGCCATTCTCTATGGTTAACGGATTACTACCTGTAATGTGGAGCATTGGTCTTAAAGGAAAATGCTACACCGAAACATATTAAATATGTTGATTTTGAAACATCTGCGATATGCTTAGCCATCGAGGTGCTAATTTCTTGGTTGTCATTATTCCTATGAGAAGTTAATGATTGCTAGCTCAGTTACTATAGTGAAAAATAGAAGAAGAACAAAATGTCAGCAACATCAGACATAAGTGATAATGGTCAGGCTACACTGTTAGCTCTTTCAAACAAAAGAGCGAGAGTGCAAACGCAATGCAGCTATGTAATGCCATCGCACTGAGTTATGCTAAAGACTCGCCTCAGCTAGCTAGCGATCTACAAGATGACAATCGATGACGATGGTGTTAACTGTGGTATTAGTATGAAAGCTGAAAATATCGAAGCTGATCTGTTTGAGCAGACTGTACATATGTAGAGGCGAGAGAGTGAAAACAGATCAACATGTCTATGAAATGAGTTTAGATTAAAAAGTCAATACAAAATTAAGTCTTGGAGATCACAAAATAATTATAAAGATTAGGATGGATATACATTACACTCTGTATGTGTGTGAGATATCAGGCCGGAAGGTCATTTTGTAAGATCAGTAGTCAGTGCTGCTGGGCTGGTGTTACAATGCTGAAGATGATTCTCCACTTGTCCATGAGACATTATCCGTTAAAGTATCCGTTATTATTTACATAATATCTGAATCACGTAGAATACATAGAATCTGTCACAGTCACGCGTCCTTTCTGTATAGATTTCTATCTTCTACTACACTTTCCTTTGCTCGGAGCACGAACTTTTACTGTGTCATCCTAACACCGTCATAAAGACGAGACTGTTGTGAAATGAATGAACATTAACCTTTCAGTGCATATCCTTTCTCACTCATCATGCCCACTTTTGATCCGTTCCTGGAAGCAGGTCCCATTGTACTTGTTGGCTCCGGCAGTTCTGCAGGGCTCCTATTATGCCATGATATCACAGGTTGAATCATAACCACAATTTTATGCATCAGGATCGGAGATGAGTTGGAGTGTGCTCAAATAAGAGCTTTGCTTCAAACGTACATTCCAGAGACTCAAAGCATGAGGTGTCATAAGAGATGAAAATGAGTTCTAACACCCCAGCTTTTCCAGGAAAGACCCCAACACTTTTTTTTATATTATTATTATTATTGTTGTTGTTGGCATGTACACGGGACAAGTCCGAGCACGCCTTGCGTTTTAGCGTGTTCGAAGCCGCTTTTCCCAGCCATTACCCTCCTAGTCAGACGACGGGTCTAAACACGCCCCATATCCAGCAGCATCCTTCCACCCAACAAGGGTTTCATGTATAGCATGTATAAAAATGCCACACATGCTTACACATTCAGGGTACAATCAGTAGGAATTTCCACTACAGCTCATAATAATAATAATAATAATAATAATAATAATAATAATAATAATAATAATTATATCATGCATCAGATGAAGTAACTAGAAATCATTAAGTATATCCAGTAACAAGCCAATAAACAACCAGCAGTCACCAGCTGTAATTAAGTCACACAATGAAAACATTACTTAGAATACCTTTGAAAACATTCAATAAAGATCAGGGATTTTATCATATTTTTGTTGTTTAATTTAACTTACTTTTTTTTAAGTTACTTTCTGACACTTAATTATTGACACATATATTAGGCATATTATTGGCATATATTAGGAATTTTATTTAAAAAAAAAATTTTCAGTGGAAAACAACTGTTGCTCAACATAGCCAAGTACATGTTTTAACCTGCCTCCTATCCATGAGATCCAAAAACAATCGGCATCCTAAAATATATGGAAATCAGCTCGGCAGCCATGTGCCTTTGAGCCTTACCGGAGGAGGAGCTGCTCTGTATGGGTCAGGACATGCTGAGACTCTTTGTATAAATGAATCTAAAGGATGACAGGTGACGTAGAAATATGACTGAAAGTACAAGTGACTTTACAGGCTGTGCAGATTGTGTGAAGAATGTCACATGGCACTGAAGGCTTCACTGAGGTCAGATTTACAGTTAGATTTCATTTTCAGATTTTGTTAATGCTTAAGGCTTGTGAGCTTGGAAGAATATACTAAAAATGGTTAATGGAGCATAGGATTTGGATATTAATACTGCTTTAGTGTTCTAACACGGATCAACTGTTCATCCAAGCACTTATACCCAAATAGTAATTTTTACACTTTTATCACAACCGAACCAATCGGTTACTTTAAAAGTCCTTCACAAGGTTAAAATATGTGTGTTGAAGCAGGGACAATGCTAATGTGTGGTGTGTATGGGGAACTCCATGAGCAGGGTTGGGAAACACTAGTGTTAAGAGAGTTAAATGAATTCACAGGCAGCATGCTGTAACACGCCCATCGGCCCGGCAGACGCATCATTATCGCCCGGGCCGAAGAGCCTGCCCAAACCTGCGCTGGTCCAACACTCACATTCCCTCTCATCATACTACATCATTTTCTGAGATGCACTATCAAGTTCTCTTGTTCCCATCTTTATTTGCTTCCACTTTCCCTTTTTTTCTGGATTTTTTTTTTGGTGTTCATGTTCATGATTTTGGTTTAACTATTTTGTGTCTACAGTATGGTGCTTATGGATGCAAGCTTAATAAGTGGAGTGTTTTTAGTTTATTTAGCCTCTCTTGCATGAGAAGTGAAATGATAACATGCCTTATTTTAAAAAAAAAGTCGACTTTGAAAACAGAGGTATCCATTCATTGTCCCTGCATCATAAAAGTCTCTGAATTGCCATATTAACAGCTATAAACTAATGGTTAAGCATCTATGTGTCTTTTTGCTCCTATAACTGGTACTGTATACTCTTAAAAAGAGCAACATTAATTCCCCCAAAGACAATCGGGATTGATGGGAATAAAAAAGGATGTGTCACATTTGGGCGTGTTGAGACTTCTCTTACTGTTCACAGCTGCACAGGATGATTTATGCTCCTGTGTGTGTGTGTGTGTGTGTGTGTGTGTGTGTGTGTGTGTGTGTGTGTGTCTTTTATATCTTTGTGGGGACCAAATGTTCCCACAAGGATAGAAATATCTGATATTTTGACCTTGTGGGGACATTTTGCTGGTCCCCATAAGGAAAGTGATTTTTGTTGTTGTCGTTTTTAACAAAAAAATAAAAGTTGCCTTTTCATTACTGAGTGTAAGGTTAGGGTTTGGGTTAGGGTTAAGCATGGCATTAATTAGCAGCAGTAATAATTATGTCAAATGAAAATCCTCACAAGTGTAGCAATACAAACGTGTGTGTGTGTTTACGTGTGTGAGATGGCTGTGCTTGAGACACTCTCACCATTCATAAGCAGTAACCTCATTGTGCTGTTGTACTTTCATATACCTGCTGGTATATGAAAAAAAAGTAAGAATTAATGATGATGAGGGTTAAATAAATGCAGTCCAACCACAGGTCATCAGAATTAGATGAAGTGATGTAGACAATGATTTATGAACTGTGTGCAAAGTGTATGCAGGCTTTGGTACTCATTGGTGTTGAATGTTAAAGACTAAGTGACAGATTCGGAAGTGTATTTTTGGGTTCACTAAGTGTTTACATTCTGCATGTATGTGACATTAAATGATTCGTAATGATACTTGCATATGCAGAATATTGTACAGTTGCCTGTAAAACTGTTTAACTGTTTTTTTTTTTAGTAAAAAAAAAAAGTTTACTTATTTGACATGTGAGGTTACAACAACAACAATGTCCAATCTATTATTTTTTTCTTTTTATCATTCTGACATACTTAACATTTTGAAATCTGAATCATATTAATTCAAGTCTATACAAAGCAGCTTTGCCCCAAGAAGGTTAGATTTTGGTTTCTTCTGATGAATATTTGGGATGTCTTTATAGTCTTCGACAGGCTCTGACATGCTGTGTGAGTGTATGTTGGTGTATGTGTGTGTGTGTGTGTGAGAAATTTGTATCTGGCTCATTAGCAAAACCCCAAAAAAAGATGTTTGGCACTTGAATTCAATCTGACTGAATATAAATCCTGTTTTAGGTCTTTTCCAAAACGTGCTATTAAAACTGCTGCTTTTTCTACACCGTTTGTCGAGCACATGCTTATACATCATTTCAAATTGAATTAATTCATCTAGATGTAATGTGTTTACATACCCTAAACATCTCTTTGGCTGGTTTTGGTTGTAGTATTCTCCGTTGCTGAAGAAGTTGTACTGTCAGATCGCAAAGACCTGCCCGATTCAGGTGAAGCTTGCCTCGACTCCGCCACACGGCAGCGTGGTACGAGCCATGCCCATCTACAAGAAAGCTGAGCATGTGACCGAAGTGGTGAAGCGCTGCCCCAACCATGAGCTTGGACGTGACTTCAATGAGAGTAAATATACCACCCTTTACCTGAACATAGGCAGCTCTGGACTGGGCTTTAATCAGTACTTGATCAAAAACACAATGGTTTATGAACAGAACACAGATCAGTAATTGTAGTATCAATGACATACTTCCTTCCTTCTATCCACAGGTCAGTCAGCTCCAGCCAGCCATTTAATAAGAGTAGAGGGCAATAACTTGTGTCAGTATGTGGATGACCCAGTAACAGGCAGACAGAGTGTGCTTGTACCGTATGAAGCCCCACAGGTAGGTTGAAACTACTTTCCTTCATATACACGTACAATAAATGAACACAGGTTAGTTTAGACATCATTAGTATTAGCTTGTTATCAAAAACCTGTGATATAAAGGTGTTTAATAATGCTTGTAAATATCAGCAATTATATTAAAGCACTGAGCCTTCAGACAAGCCCAGTAATTACACTCTCAGTCAGTGTGTAATACCAGTAGTAATTCAGACTAATCATGAGATTTTCCCCTGAGGCTTCATTTATAAAAAAACTTTTCATATGCAGATTTCAATGTATATAGTAATCTAGGACTCATGTTTTCTTTTATTTATTTATTTATTTATTTTTGCATTTAAGGCTGTTCATTTTATATA
>JAOVVH010000042.1:6455884-6466969 GCA_028566435.1 Scorpiodoras heckelii
ATTATTATTATTATTATTATTATTATTATTATTATTATTATTATTATTATTATTATTATTATTATTATTTAAAAAATATTTTACAGGTTTTTCCCCCCCAGAATTTGCCAACACTGAATCTAAGAAAAAACAAAGCATTTAATCCTTAAAAATGTATTAACCCATCCCATTAACTCATCTCGGCAGCAATCTCATTTAACAGCCTTTAATTAACAGTGTTTTTATAAGTGTTGAGGGTTTTTTTTGTCTATTGATTTACTAAATTATTATTTGTTTTATTAATAATTTCAGTTAAGAATTTGGGTAACATGCAGGTACTTTGAAATTTCTTCTTTGAAAATAAAGAAAACAGAATGAGAGAACTTAAATTTCTTCTTCACATGATCTTTAGAAAATTTGGATGATGCAAATGACTTGTGGAAAATTCGATATTTCACAGGGGTGAATAATTTCGAATTTTTTAATGGTTAAATTTCAAGTTAAAGTGCAATTATAATTGTCTGGAATGGGAAAAATTGTGTTTTTCTACATGGTGTTGATTGGTTTAATTAAAGTTTTAAGTTTTATATCTGAAAAATGCAAATAGGTTGTCGTGAAGGACACTTTACATGTGTTTAAACTGATTTTTAGCTTTACTCATTCATTTGCCTTGTATTTATTTTTTGTGCTAGTTAACTTTAACTTTCAGGTGTTTCTTTTATTATCAATGTGCAAGGTCATGTGCAAGATTCATTACCTTCAAGGACACAAATGACTCATTCATTCATTCTTTCACTCAGTTAGTCAATCAGACGGTCAGTGAGTCAGGCAGTCATCCGTTTCTTATTTCAGTCAGTCACTTCCTCCACTGAATCGTTCCTTCTTTCCAACACTGTGCATGAAACACAAACACAGCTGTGCTGTACAGATTACACTGAGCTGACGCTGGCCAGCTCCGCATTTATATGAAGGATGAATAAATTATTTCCTGCAGTGTACTGACTTCCAGAGATCAAGGCTGATCAAGGCTAATTTGTGCAAATGCATGAATACAACAATGAAAATAAACCAGCCAGTAGTGCCTCTAGCCTACACGTTCATGCTGAATGCCTGGTGTCTGTATCTTGGTGCAGAAGCATGTGATTTGTAACCAAGCTAAAATATCTGCAGGTTTGCCCAACACTGACCTGTTTTGCGCTGAATTCTAAAAGAGGCTCGAGCTCAGGCTTGGAGACAAGAGATGTAACGAGAGCTGAGATAGCTGTGCTCTCCTGCATTAGAATTAATGGCAAGATGAGAAGACACAAGGAACATGAAGATACACCAGCCAGGAAACATTGCAACGGCATTCATTTGCAAAATAAATAAGTCTATATCTATGCTATAGCACCTTCAAATACTTACATTTCAGGAAGCTCTCTGGGCTAAAATGGTTGTTTAATGGTTATTTAATATATAGTGCACTTGAATTCTGAAATCTGATTGGTCAGAAGGTGTGGATTCATTTTCTATAACAGCAGATCTGACTGTAGTTCCTGCTACAAGGTGTATTATATCAATGCACTGTTTCTAACATTATCGTTTCTATAATAACTTACAGTATAGCGGATGCTCCACATGATAAAACTCTAATAATAAATTTATTAAAAATGTGTTGTTTGTTATGTAACAGATCTGTTGATATGGTGAAGGAGATGTTTATTTAACATGTATGGAAAGAGTCTGCAATGTCAGTGTATTGTTAGAGTCAGTAAGATTTCCCCCCATGGGCAAGTCCAGTCACAAGTTTTGTGATTTCTCTGTAACTTTCTATTAACTTAAAGAAAGAGAAAAAAGAGAGGCAGCCGGGGGAACGACTGTTTATACATGAAGGTCCACAACGTTAAATTGAAAATAACTCAATTAAATAACTTTAAATGGGTAAAGTTTACAGTGTGGTGTTCATTAATAAGTGTAAATTAATGCACAGCTGTTGGCAAATTGATGCTGTGTAGCAGGAAGAAAACTCCTCAGGACATGCTCTTATTGAAAAATAATCATATTCTGGAGTCAGGACATCACACCTCATCTTCAATCATTAATTTCCACAGCATTCCCTAAGGAGTTTTATGGCTATGTTTATGGCTAATTGCAGTGCCATTTAGTGCTTGTAAAGCTTAAAAATGTAACATTATTATTATTATTATTATTATTATTATTATTATTATTATTATTATTATTATTATTATTAGCAGTAGTAGTAGTAGTAGTAGTAGTAGTAGTAATAATAATAATAATAATAATAATAATAATAATAATAATAATAATAATAATAATATTTTTTTTCAGAATTTGTCAACACTGAATCTAAGAAGAAACAAAGCATTTGACCCTTAAAAATTTATTAAAATATCAATTAATTAACGCTACTGCTAATTGCAATGCCATTTAGTGCCTGCAACCCTTAAAAAATGTAACATTATTATTATTATTATTATTATTATTATTATTATTATTATTATTATTATTATTAACAGCAACAACAACAACAACAACAACAACAACAATAATAATAATAATAATAATAATAATAATTCTTTTTCAGAATTTGACTTTTTTGATTCATTTTTTAAATGAATAAGTTACAGTTTAGTATTTGGGTATCACTTTATTGAAAATGAAGAAAACAGAACGAGAAAACTTAATTTTCTTCTTCACGTGATCTTTAGAAAATGTGGATTATGCAAATGAATGTGTTCAGGTAACAGGACTGAGTCAATGTTGTAGGGCTAAGATACACATTTTTCATGACTTATAATGGATGACTCATGGAAAAGCATGTTTCAATCATGTTGCACCACTAATGTCAATTTTATAGATATTTAAAAATGGTTCCTCAAGGGTTCTTTGGATAATCAACATCATTTTTTTCCATCCTATGTGAATCCCTCTTGGCTGCAAACAACCTGTGTGGTCGTATAAAGAATGTTCACTACAAAAACGACAAACTAAACAACCAGTTAGATCACTTGAGATCTTTTTTGTTGGAAAAATAGAGTGTATCTTTAGTGTCTGCTGGCTACAATAGAACATGGTGTAGGAGCCATGCTGTGAAATTCGCACCTTCCATTCCATTAGAGCGGAACCAGTGACCCACTGAGAAACAGCTGGTTCAATTGGTGTCCTTTCACAGTAATGCTTGTCCATGTGGGGTGCAGAACGAAACTGTATGGAAGAACAATCCAAAAGTACTTGCGTGTGCATCCTTCCAAAAAAAAAAAAAACCCAACGCTCCAGATATCTAACAGTGTCTAACAATCTAACAACTGTTTTAGTTTTCATCCTCAACCAATATCACAGTAATTTTCTTTCCAAATTCAAGAACATAAAAATGGTATTCCCACCCTCAAGGGCAGTGGCATTTCTAATAAGAATTACACAGCAACACAATATTCCTCAAAACATGAAAACCTCACATTAACCGAGTCAGTATGTAAATACTTGACTACTTGAAAGGGATACGCTGCGAAGATCTGATTACGCAAAATGAAAGAAATAAGCGAAGAATGGTTTCTGTAAATGCCTTAAAAGAGCTGTTCGTTTCTCCTTGCCTCATCTGTCCTCTCCTACCATTTCTGCCTCGTTCACAGCTTTTTCTGCGGCTGTCCAAACACTCAAGAGCAGCGTAAAAAAAAAATTTCTACAGGGTCACCTGGTGCATTCTGCAGAGCGAGGATCTCCAGATCGGTTTATTTCTGCGGTCGCTATGGAAATAAGGCTGGGGTTCTAGTCTTGCGTGACAAGCAGTTTGGCCCGGAAACGTGTGCGAACTTCAGCAGCAGCAGCAGCAGCAGCACAGAGTTTTTGCACTGGAGAGACTCTTATGTAGGTGCATCTAGAAACAAAAATCTATGGGGTCATGTAATTGCAGGGCAGTCATGATTAGGAGGAAGAGAGTGATTGCACAGCAAAGAAACACCTGCTTGTGTGGGTAAAAGTGAGAGTGGGAGCTGGTTAGAGAGAGAGAGAGAGAGAGAGAGAGAGAGAGAGAGAGAGAGAGAGAGAGAGAAAGGAGGGCAAAATGTGATCTGCTTAATTCGTTTCCTCACAAAGACTATTAGCTAATAAAGGCAAACTCTACCATGTCTCTATCCTCCACCTCTCTTCCTCTCTCTGGTCATATTTCTTCTCTTTCCCACTCCTCATCTTCTACCCAGCCTTTTAATTTGCACAAAAATGAGTTTTGCCTTTATTCTTACTGTGTATTTTTCTCTCTTTTGCTACTTCTGAATATCTGAATGATTCTGCACAGCTGTTAATCACACTCTACACATACACACACACATACACACACACATCCACACAGACACACGTGCACACTCACTATCATTCACCCCTTCCCCCTTCAGTCAGACTACCATCATTCGGTTTCAGCTGCAGAAGAGCAGAGAGGTGTCATACACACAGACACACACACACACACTCTCTCTCAGATGCGTGCACACACTCTCGCTCTCCCTGGGACCAACTTACAGAAGACGCAGGAGCATGGAGCTGGGAGCGCTGCCAGAGAAACACAGTAGGCTTCTTTCTCTTGTGTGCTAATTGCTTGCTTTGGCTGCATGCGACATCATGCTTCTCATGGTATCACTTTTGCTTTTAATTGGCATTTTGTTTCTCGGATGCGCCATAACCACCAGTCCCTGCTGGAGTTGTAGCTGCTGGGTTCTTCAGCAAAGCGTATGCTTGGCACAGTTGTGTGAGACAATGTGAACAACCACATGTTAGTTGTGCCTTGGCAGGCAGGTCGTACAGCGAATGTGTGCTGCTACTGTACATTCCTTTACAGGGCTTGTCCGTGATTCGGACTTGTTTCCTATTGAACCTTGTCCTAAGCAATACGACTGCTAAAACACAGTGGAGGCATCGTAGGCTTTTATAATCAGCTTAGATGATATTACAGCAAGGAAGAAAAGGCGTCCTAGAGCGGGGCAACTAATGAGAATTTCAGAATGAACATTAGATTGGAGTGAATCTATTGAGTAACAAAGTCTCTATAGAGACAGATTAGACTTTGTTGGAGGGGCAAGAAAAGCTTGGTGCTTTAATCCACAGCACATGCTGGTATAGTCACCTGTGTTTCATAACCGACTTTTCGAAACACATTATGTTTCATATCTATTTATTCTTTTAACACATCACGCACTTTTCTGAGGTTGGTGCTCTAATTTTGTATAAGGATACAAAGGCATTACTACCATTACTGAAGAAGATTCAATAAAAGTTTTTTTTTTTTTTTGACATTTGGTTCTGAGCAGGGAGCTCTAATGTCAAGTCATTTCTTTCTCATAGTGCTCTGTTGTGTCCTCGTCTTTCGTTACAAAATGTTGAATGAGATTTGTTTAGTCAGTATGGATGTGCAGGAAACAGAAACTCTCCGAGTGTGGTAGCGTATAGGTGGAAACACTGCAAAAGGTGCATACAGAAAGCTAAAAAAAAAAAAAGCACTTTAGCTAGGATGAATATGCTTCAGCACCAGTAAGTGTGGATAGCTCCTGATGGATACAAAGACAAATGCATTCTCTTTTCTGCAGTAATACTCTACACACACACAAACATCATCTGAAGATTGGAAAGAATAAAAAAAAAACCATTGTCTGACCTTTTTCCTTTTTCCTTCATCTTCAACTGTCCAGTTCTGGTGAGCACATGAACACTGTAGCCTTAGATTTCTGTTCCTGCCTGACAGGGGTGGAACCTGACGTGGTCTTCTGCTGTTGTAGCATGTTTTATGTAGCATGTTTTAAGCATGTGTTGCATGCTTTGAGATGCTTTTCTGCACACCATGCTTGTTCTTAGTGGCTGTTTGAGTTAGTGTAGCTTTCCTGTCAGATCAAACCAGTCTGACCTCTCTGTTTTACAAGGCTTATCTGGCTGCAGAACAGGATGCACTTTGTAACATTTTGTGTAAAGGCTGGTGTGTTTGAAAATTTTAGATAATACTCAAATCAGCTAATCATCTGCCATATGATTAGGTCACTGAAAAATATATACAAACCCCATTTACAGAAAAGATGGGACTCTTTCTAAAAATGCAATAAAAATATAATAAAAACTGTAATTTTTTAAGGCACTTGAACTTTTATTTAACTGATACAAAGAATGTGATGCCTGCAACAGAATCAAAAAATTTGGGACAGAGGCAAAATAAGACTGTAAATATTATACAAGTAAAACTGTTCTGGAAAGTTCCACAATCTAGCAGTTTAACTGGTAACAGGTGAGATTATCAAGACTGAGCCTATAAGGAGCATCTACCAAAGGCTTAGTCTTTGCAAGCAAGGATTTTCATGGTTCATCACTCTGTGCCAAACTTCATGAGAGAATTGTCAGTCAGTTCAAATACAATGTTTCTCAGCGCAAGACTGTAAAGAATTTAGGTCTGTCACCATCTACAGTTCAGAATATCATGAAAAGATTCAGGGAGTCAGGGGAAATCACAGTGCATATAGGCCAAGAGTGGAAACTGCTGCTGAATGTGTGTGACCATTGAGCCCTCAGAAGGTATTATGTGAGAAACCGTCATGCTACCGTGATGGACATAGCCACATGGGCTCAGCAGTACTTTGGAAAATCATTGTCACTTAACACAGTCCGCAGCTGCATCAAGAAATGCACCCTGAAACTGTATTATGCAAATAGCAAGAAATATATTAATTTTGTTCAGAAGCAGCACTAAGTTCCGTTGGCCCAAAGTCATCTGAGATGAACCAAGACAGTGAAAATGTTTTCTGTGGCCAGATGAGTCCACGCAAGCAAGAACATCAGTGTCCACGGCATGGGTGATCTGCATATATGTGAAGGTCTCACTGATGCAGAGGTATTTTGGAGAGACATACGCTACTGTTAAGATTTCATCTTTTCCCAGAAACTCCATCTCTATTTCAGCAGGACAGTGGCAGGCCTCATTCTGAAGTACAACAGTGTGGCTTTGTAGACATAGAGCCTGCCTGAAGTTCAGATCTGTCTCCTATTGAAAATGTATGGAGCATCATGAAGAGGAGAATCAGACAATGGCGAACAGGGACTGTTGAGCAGCTCGAGTCTTGTAGACAGCAAGAATGGGCGAAAATTTCACTTGCAAAACTGCAACAATTAGTATCTTCAATTCCCAAACAATTAAAAGTATAATTAAAAGAAAAGGTGATGTGACCCAGTGAGCATCTCCATCTCACATGCCTCTGTCCCAACTTTTTTTTGAGTGTGTTTCAGGCATCACTTTCTAAATTTGTTTATATTTACAAGTAGAGTTAAGTTCATCATCAAAAACACTGTCATTTTGTCTGTTAAATAAAGCTCCAAAAATGACAGATTTCAGTTTTTATTGCATTTTTCGGAAAAAAAAAAAAACCTGTCTAAGAGCAGATATTTATTATCTATTAATACTAACTCATTATAATCTACTCATTATACCGAACAGATTCCAGTAAGAATTATTTATAAGCCGACATTTTTTTGTTTTTGAGTTATTGAGCTTTACGTTAAAAACCCGTTCGACTCAAGCGACCCGTCAAATAGGCTAATAACAATAAGAAGTCAGTGATAAGTATAATAGCTTGGATAATGTTGGACTTTAACTTCCACCAGTGTAGCAATTAAAAAGAAATCAGGGCCTTCCTGGCTATGCTTCACAGATCCCAATTTGAGAAACCAATTAGAGAAGTATATAGAACTATTGATAGTACAAAAATGTACAAAACTGTGGACAAACTGGACCACTCCTTGCAATATGAAAATGAAAAATAAATCTGCAAGAGTAGCAGTGTATACAGAAAGACAGTTTGTCATGACTCAGAGTGTAGTTTAATATGCGTGGCACAATTTTGGTTTTCTCATTGTGTCTTTCTGTCCGAGAACATGGCTGGAACCTGCAAAAGGAAGGGAGAATCTTTGCTTTAGGCTTTATACTTGGATGTGGGAAAGCCACCAGGATAAAAGTAAGAGTGTTATTTACAATATTTATGGCGTTTCGGAGCACCTACAGTACACAAAGAATAGAAACGTATCTCCCAGACACTTGTGTAAACATACAGTACATCAGAACAACCAAATACTGCGATGAAGGAATCTGAAATGATTTATAGCATGCTTTGATAATATAAAACCTCTCGTTTCCACACATCTTGGCAGAGTAACATAACTTTACGTAAATGCCTGTCGGTATCATATTGTCACGTCATGTTTTTCAGTGGCAGAGTCATAAAGAGCTGTTTTCT
Source organism: Scorpiodoras heckelii (assembly GCA_028566435.1). Taxonomy (NCBI): domain Eukaryota; kingdom Metazoa; phylum Chordata; class Actinopteri; order Siluriformes; family Doradidae; genus Scorpiodoras; species Scorpiodoras heckelii. Next base: position 6,464,119 of record JAOVVH010000042.1, read on the forward strand.
AGAAATGTTTTGCTTAAACATGTTACTATTGCCAGGAGGGTTTCACAGTTAGTGGTGGTGTCCAGATGTTCTCAGTTATCTGGAGTCATCTAACAACGGGCCACTGAACTGCATCATCACATCAACCATCTGGCCTGCTTTTGGACTCCGTTCAGATATGGCTGCTTTGTAATTGTTTTTACTGTCATTTTCATTAAGCATGGAGCTCATTCATGTCATTTTGTCTGAGTGTCTATGATAATTGTGCAGTCCTGAACAGCAAAAGTAATACGAAAGGAAAAATAACTGATACGTAAAAACGACAAAATGATTTCAATTCAAATGCTCAGCAGATCATCTCATAAGAACTTCCACATGTAGTTTTAAAGAAAGAGTTAGCATTATAGAAAAATAATGTAAAAATTGTACTAATCATGTCCCATGTGTTTGCATGTACTACTGGCGATGATTTTTGCCTCCAACCCTCGGATCATAAATGTGCAAAATGCTTGAGGCTTTCATTCATAATTCACCATATTAGACTAGACCTAGAAAAGAACTTTCTCTCAGCAATTAATTTACTCAACAACAAGGCTTGGAAAATAGACCCATAGACATGATCATTCAGCCGATTTGCACTAAATCACTAAAACTAAACACCAGTGGACCAGGAATATCCTGACAAACAACTTGTTTGCGCCTTTATTCTTTGCAAAGCTTTTTTCCCCCCCACATGGCTGATGCAACTAGCCTATATCTATATGCCTGATGATAATTAAAAAGGATACAGAGTGTCTGAAATTGTGAAGCTACATTAAAGTAAAGGGCTCTCTCATCTCTCCTCATCTCTCCGTTTCTCTCTTGGAATATTGCGAAACAAATTAAGAGTGCAGTTGGGGGTTCTTGCAGACTGTGCAAACTGGTAAATGACCTCTTTTAGGAGATACGGTATTTCTTCAGTTGAAGTAGCCATAAAATAAACCAGACAGCAAGAAAAAACCAGAGCTCCGTATAGCTTTCTTCTTTTTCCGGAGGCTGATGTTTATTCCTGTGCAAACCCAAGTAACTCTAAATGTTTCATGAGACCATTGGCATAGTCTTAGCTGTGGACATTTAAGATGGGTTTATCCTTGTGGGTGGACTGTGGAATGATTTCCTAAGCCGAATAAAGTACAGTAGAGATAAATGTGGAATACAGTACACAGGCATAGTGGATGGGAAACACAGTATAACATTAATAATATGAGTAGCACTAACAGTGGTCATTTCATGGTGTTTATACTGTGTGTACAATGGGAAAGCCATCTGAATAATTATTGGCTATCCCTCCATAATGCCAGGTACATACCCTAATGATGCTTTGTCATTCATTGTTGTTAAACTGTCACAGTGCCTAATGAGATGAACACAGAGCAAAAACAAATCCTATCCAATTACTGTAGTGTGTACGTGTGCAGTTACCTCTCTCAATACAATATACACTTCTCCTCCTTCAAAGCAGGTGGCTAATTATCCTGACATCTTTGACAGTTTCAGGCTGTAGTGTAATTTTTGGTTTTAAAAAATACTGTGACACGTTTTCACCCTGTGCAGGTGGGGGGTGGGGTGGGGGTGGCTATTACCAGCCAACGCCTGTTTCTAATCACGTCTTTGTATGATAATATGTATAATTTTAGCCCTTTAGACCTCATCCAGCTTATAAAATGTTGGCAGTAGAAAGCGTACTATGATTAAGCGTACTATACTCTCTTTACTTACAAGATCCACGGCAAAAAAAGGTATCTAAAATTAGAAATGAGAAATATCTTGCATATAAGCAAATACTTCTCTTTATTAGACTCTTGTTATTAATATCGTTTTTATAAAAATCTAACTAATAAATAACTAATAAAATATAATACTAATGATGTATTTCTAGATCATTTGAAATGGTCTTATGCTGCTGACAAGTAAATTTGCATCTTTCAAGCATTTATTTTCTGATGCCAGAACAAGAAGATTTTTATGCTTGAAATTTTTAAATATGTGTACAAACAGATTGAATAGTTTAATCATCTCCTACTGAAAACATACATTATATGAAGTTTCCTTTATTCAGGATAACTTGATTCCTCGGTGACTGCACGTAATCTTGGTGCTCTATTTGATCCTCTCCTGTCTTTTGCACCACATATAAAATCTTTGCCAAGTCTGCTCTATTCTAACTTTGCAACGTTGCACATCTTTACCCGCTATTGCCCCCTAAGGTAGATGAGATCTTGGTCTATACCTTTGTTACTTCCAAGCTGGATTACTGTAACTCTCTTCTTCTTTATGGGCTTCCCTCCAAAACCCTTCATCCCTTACAATTTATTCAAGATGCTGCTGCAAGAATTCTGTCTCATACTAAGAAATTTGAAAACATCACACCTGTACCTGAACTGGTTCCCATCAATAAACAGATACAATTCAAAATTGTGGTACTCACCTTTAAAGCACTCCGTGGTTTGGGCTCTGTTTATTTGGCCAATCCCATTGAACGTAACACTCCTTCTCATAGATTAAGGACAGAGGATGCTGTTCTCCTTGTTGTCATCAGGTTCAGGCTGTCCACTATGGGTGGCAGATCTTTTAGTTCCTCCTTGTCTACGTTTCATGACCACTCTTTCAAAGTTCAAAATTCTCCCAAAAACCCAGCTTTTTTCTTCTATTTACATTTGATTTATATTGTTTCACTTATTACCTCTGTAATCTTTTTTTTTGGTACTTCTGTAAAGCCACCTTGGGTATTATAGAAGGTGCTATATAAGCTCAAGTAATTATTTTATTTTATTTTATTTTATTTTATTTTATTTTATTTTATTTTATTTTATTTTATTTTATTTTATTATTT
>JAOVVH010000042.1:6470478-6486312 GCA_028566435.1 Scorpiodoras heckelii
TCAAGATGAATTGACGCTGTATTGGCCGCAAAAGGAGGCCCTACACCATACTAATAAATTATTGTGGTCTAAAACCAAGTGTTTCAGTTTCATTGTCTAACCCCTGTATATGTGTGTGTATATTTGTAGTGTTTGCATTCTTCTGCACTTGCTCTTCATAAAAATAAATATTAAAAAAATAATAATTTCAGAAACCTCTGGTCTCCTGTTATTTTCATGCACAACAGTGTTTAGGAATTACACAGAATGGTGCAAAAAAAAAAAAAAAATCCAGCGGATAGTCACTCTTTACAATTGAGGTGAGCAGAAAAGCATTACAAAAAGCACAATACATCAAACCTCGAAGTGAATTGGTCAGGTTTCACTATTATCTTGAAATAACAGGAATCTGAGGCTATAGTGGGCACAGGCTCACCCAAACTAGACAGTTGAAAACTGGAAAAACAAGGAAAATGTATTTCAAAAAACACACAAAACATTTTTAATTGCTTTTGAATGTTATTATTGCACTTCTGATTTCTGAACTTTATCAGTTAGATTCTTGCTCCCTCCTTGTTTATCTGAAACTCACCCTGACAATACTTATCTTTCTTTCACTCTAGCTGGAAAAATGTGTGGATTTAGCAGTGGGTTTGGTGTGAGAGAAAATGCTTGTGGGTGATGATCCTAGAACTACACTATGCAATTAAAATGATATTTCCAAGCGATGCTCAGTGACCCTACAAATGCATAATTTCCTCAATGTTTTGCTTTCATTTCAACATCTGCAAACTCCATGACGGATTAAGTAACTTTTATATCTTATTTTCTTTCCAGTATTCCAAACACAGAGCACCCGAACAAAGCCACCTGTAATAAAACTGAGCAGCAGCAATGGCCAGCTTCTTAATACGATACATGCCAATCAATTCCACTGTGCTGGCTTTCCAACTACTTAAACCCATATTAGTGCTTGCAGTCTGAGTAATCAGGGCTTATCAGCAGCAAGCAAATTGTATTGTTGCTGATATATGGCCACTTAAAGGAACTATTAGCAGACAGTCTGCATTAAAGTAGTGGAAGTGGTCTAGTACATTAATTTAACGGTTCATCCGGTTCTTAAAGAAGAAACTATATACACTACTGCAAGACGTGCTACTGGTTCTAATATTATTTCAGCCGTTCGTGAAATGTTATAGCCTCCAGCTCTAAAACAAGCTATTAGATTTTTCATCCTAAAGGTCATTTTTTACCTTTTTTGATATTGTTTCATACCATGTTTGTTGATAACCCTAACTCTAAACCCTGCATCCCTAATTAGGAAAAAATGAATGTTTCCTGTATATTCAGATGGTAGTCACAATAGCTGATAATTTCAAATGTCTTTTAGAGGAAGAAAAAAACATTTTGAGTGATATTTCCACCATGGGGGTTGACATGCAGCAAGCGAATGAATGTGACAGCCTTAAGATCTGTTCAGAAAGAGGACAAATGGCAGTTTATCGACTTTTACGTCCATACACATAAAAGAATACGTAACCCAAGAATGGGCCACATTCCTCAGTATTTTATTAAACTTGTGTGTAAATGTTCTGGTCCACCAAACCAAGCCAAACTTTCCCAACAGATTTATGAAATTTTCACTGCCACTAATTTTCATAATCCTCATGTATGAACACTGTAAAAATGTAAGCATAAAGAAATGCTAATTTTCTGGGAGCAGGGGCACCAGAAAATGTTTGGAAAAACAGCAATTATCTTTACCATTGTTAACATCTAAAATTAAAAACAGATTTTTAAAAAACCCAAAGGAACAAAAATCTTTCAAATTTAGGTTTTCTTTTATTTAAATAGAAGTTGAGTCAAAAGTCGCAGGACACAGTCTCAGGACTCTTGTGGTTCAAAAGTTATCAACATAGCCTAAAAGATAGGCCCCCTCACCCATTACTTGCTGGGGTACCGGTACTCAGATATTTCATTTTCTGTACATTATCTCTCAAAATAAAAGCATTTTCTTTCTTTAAATGTAGGTTAACTACACTTACATCCTGTAAATTACAGGAAATGCTTCTACATTTGTCAATAAAGAATACTATTTTTTTAAAGTTAGTTTTGTTAAAACTGTCCCCTTAAAGCTGTTAAAAAATAGATATTTATTGGACTCCATTTATACAGATTTTTGGCTATATAACATGACACATTTTAATAAACAGTTTGTTATTGTATTATTAACATCACTGTGAAATACAAGAAAAAACTGTATGTTTTGCTGTTGAAATAAATTTTTTTTACAGTGTATACTGGTAAACCCCAACCACCTGTAAATGATCGGGCATGTTCACAACACTGATGATTTGGATTTAGCGATGGCCAGAGCTAAAACAACGAAATGACGAGCGTATGGTGAAAGAGCACATCCTAAGTGCACTGTGTGTTCAGTCTTTTAGTAATGGCATTAATGAAAGAAAGCGATCCAATAAAGACGTTAATTACATTTGCATGCCATTTAAACAAATACACTATTTAATCTCATCAGTGTAATCTGTGTATAAAATTTCAGCAAATCATCGCCAATTATCTGATTCATGTACAAAAAAATAGTTTTTCTTTTCAAGTTTGATAAATAAACCCCATTGCTAATATACCTAAAATGTAGAAAGAGTTAAAGTTGTAGAAGCCATCGTGCATATCAGATACTATCCTATTCGTGTACTGTACACTTTCACACGCTTATATTCTCCACTAGATTTCCATTAATGTTAGCAGCAGAACATTGTCTGGTCAGTTTGTGTAGGTCGTGGTAATTAATCATTCCTTCAGCGTAGGTGAATTCAAAAAAATGTTTGCAGCTTAATCAAAAGCACCTTTTCCTTCTTCGGAGCTCCGCATCTTAATCTGTCTCTGCCCTTTCTGACCGGAGCAATGTCTCCTCGGCTCTCCCGCTTTGTATGTGAGTTAACCTGCTTTTACTTTGCTGAAAGGTCAAGGCCTGCGCTGCTCTTAGAAAGGTCAGGGAGCTTTTGAAGGTGGAAGCTTTAAGCGAAGATGAATGCAGCCTCCAGGAAAAAAAAGGGAGGAATGTGTGCTGCTTACCCATCTTTTGGGATGGTACAGAAGAGTCAGGACTACTGAGAATGATTATTTTAAAGCAAGTAAATAAGGTAATGATAGAATGGAGCTAAGCTGTTGCTACGTATAAGTTAAATAATTCAGTTTTGTTTGTGTAGGTATGGTTGAGGGTTCAAATCACAAGACTTTTGTTATACTTAATTTGGTCACCAGCCAATTCCTACATGCCAGCCTGCTCTCCACTATCATATGATAGCTACCAACTGAGGAGAATGAAAGCCAACACATGCTGCATCATAGGCCAGTGTAACTCACCCTGAGGAAATCTGCCTTTGAGCAGATGCGTACCTTTGGCTCATGTCACTGTGATGGACAGCAGAAAGTGAGCACGCCATCCTTAACAACCAAGCGAGCATGCCCAGTTTTACACCCATGGATCCGATCTACTGATATCTGTGGCAACATCAGGATTCTAACTTGCAATCTCTTAATGGTATAGGATGAACGCTTTTCTGTTACTCCTCTTGGGAACCTTGTGAAAGAATCTTAATCCTTAACTGCTTGTCTATTTTTTGGATTGTTCACTTTCTCAAGTTGGGCAAAATGTTAGGTACACAGTCTCATATTCTGCCAAATGAACACAGCTGGCTGATTTACAGTAAACGTTTAGAAGGGCAAAGCTATCCCCCGCATTTAAGAAAAAAAATACACTGAAGTGCGAGAAAAACTGGTGTATCAGTTAATACTTGGTATTCCTGGTAAGATCCCCATGGGATCTTGGAAGGAACATTGCATAGTCCTCACGCTGATGTTTGTTGAGGCCCCAGCATTGAATTCCCATGTTACTTGAGGCAGTGTTGCACGCCTATCACGTGAAACGATTCATGCCAGCCGACGCTGGTCACGTTCACCCAGAGTCTTTTTACAGCCACGCTGTTGTCTGCAGGTTTTGCTGGAATCCTTGAAGTCACAGTTCAGTAATGACATCCATATCCTTTTATGGATTAGCACTTCCACTGAATTATGTTTATTGGAGGTTGAAAGATTGTAGTTCAAACATGACCTATGGTGCAGAGCTATATTTGAGTGTGACATTTGTACTGGTGAACAGCTAAAGCCTTGTTCATTAAAACTGAACTGTGCGCTGGTGAAGACTAGAATGGGGAAGAGCAGATTAAGTCACATTTTAGTGAGTTTCTTGGCCCCAGGAAATCCTCCTTAGGCTGAAATGGATTTTCAGCGCCGCCTCCCTGAGGTTATGTTAATGCCTCTGTGAAGAAACGCTCATCTTCTTATAATGATAGAAATTTATCAGCTTCATCGTGAGCTCAGGCTTCTATGTGCTGTGCTATTCATCACCTTGGGTTAGACCCAGATATTTCATTACAGTGTGACTGGCAGATTATGAGGTTTGAGTCACAGCTGTGCTATATATCATCCTTGCACTATGAAGGAATCCATATGTGTGTGTGTGTGTGTGTGTGTGTGCGCGCGCATGTATATCTGTGTAGTTCTTGTCTGGTTTCCAAAGGCTTAGTGAACTCTAAACCTAAAAAGGCTAAAACATGATGTGTATACGAGGTCTGTCCAGAAAGTAATTAAATTATAGTTCAATATTATCACCTTCAAAATATGATCCTTGTGAACACACACAACCCTCCCAATGCCTTCTGCCATTGTTGGTAGCAGTGTTTGAAATCGTCAACTGTGAGGGTGTTCAGAGTCTTGGTCACGACTCTGTGGATGTTCTTAACTGTGCAGAAGTGGTGGCTTTTCAAACGTGCTTTAAACTTGGCCTTCTGGTACGAATTCTTTATGTATTATCCCTTGAGAATCCAAAAAGATGATGAACAGTGACTTGATTTTTGACTTGCTCATGTGAGCTTCTTTCGGGCGAGGTGATTTTAACATGCGCCTTTCAGCACTTTGTCTTTTTGTCTCAGGATCGTACCCGAGCATCTATGATTCATCTCCCGTGATGACTCTGTTCAGGAAATTGTGCTCTCTTGTTTAACGGTCCAACATTGCTCCACACTCGCTTGCATCTTCTCAATGACGAGGCACTTGTTAAGACATTTGACTACTGATCGGCAGGTCATGAGTTCAAAACCCAGCACTACCAAGCTGCCACTGTTGGGCATTTGAGAAAGGCCCTTAACCCTCAACTCCTTAGTTGTATAAATGAGATAATTGTAAGTCATTCTGGACAAGGTTGTCTGGATGAGGGTGTTAGAGAAAGAGCAAGAATGAAGTTAAACTAGCATACCAGAGTTCTGAATTGTAGCTTAAGCAGTTCTTGAGATGTAGAAATGTGTCAGTTGCAGCGCCCCCTATGGGTGAAATTTCACAAAATTTGGTGTGTGTCTAAAAAAGTGGTAGTGAAAGAGGTTGTGAAATTTTGTGAAGTTTGATACTTTACAGCACAAGATATTGGCTTGGAAATTGCTAGATTTGCTAGACTCCACATATGAATTGTAAAGAACTAGTGTAATGCGCCTTCTAGAGGCCAACTTGCCATAAATAGTGCATAATTTCTCACAAAAAAAAAAAAAAAAAGTTTTCCAGCTATTGCCCAAAAAGTGCTTCTGGGACACACCTGATTGTAAAGAGATATTTCTGTATCTTCATCTCAGTCTACCTCTGCTGTATCCTGATATAACTTAGATATATACAGTAGAGCCAATATAGCCAATAAAACCTGCAGTTTCTAATGTTTCATTACAGGTTGTTCACTGTTAGTGCCACAGGCAAAGCAGAAAGTACAGAAATAACAAGTAAATAAGGAAGAATAGGAGCAACCCAGAAGTTAACCAGCATTGATGTACAGTAGACATTAAAAAAAATAAATAAATAAACGCAATCAATATTTGATTTATGACTACTGTTTGTCTTTTAAGATGGCTTTAGTTCTTAGAGGTATACTGTGGTTCTGTATTAGACGGACCCTGAAGAGTAAGTTGTGCCAGGCATTTTGGAGAAAATGCCACATTCCTGCAGACCTGTTTGTTAAATCACATACTGGGGTTCATCTCCACAACGAAATCCAGTTTGATAATAAATATAAATCCTTGTATTATATAATCTTTGTATTATATTATAATTTAAGGACGTGCTAATTCTTAAAATCCCCTTGTCTTGATGATCTGGCTGCTCAGCAATGCAAAACCGGTCCTGGGCACACCTCCACACTTCCCACAAAGTGATAAATCAAAAGATGCATGCTTTTGTCCTGTGTAGTCTTGTGCAGTTGACTGTAGAATTGGCTTCATCTAGTCTGCAATTTTTTCAGAATAAAGGCTTTCTTTACCGTCTGCCTGAATCTCCTTACCATCTGCTTCACTGTTTTATCTACTGCCCGACTATTCAACAACTCCCCTTGAGCGAGAGAGAAAGAGAGAGACAGAGAGAGAGAGAGAGAGAGAGAGAGAGAGAGAGAGAGAGAGAGAGAGAGAAAAGAAGGAAAGAAATTTTAAAAAGTGTAATGCGGAAAAAAACAGAAATGATGCAAGGAAAATCAATTTAAAACGGTGTTAAACAATTTCTCTCTCGCTCTCTTTCTCTCACCTGCTCATTCCCTTTCTCTTCATCTTATCTAACTAATCTATCATTAATAAAAGAGGACCATCTCAGGCCAAGTCCCAGAGCAAGAAAGAGAATAAGAAGGTGGGTGCTGTTTAAATAGCAGAGCTTATAGATCTTCGCCCACATGGTCAGCCAAGGTAGAAATCTGCTGTTGTGTCATTAGCTCTGGTATTGTGTTGACACAGATTTTGCCAAAATCCCACGACTACCTCCTACTAGTCTTGTTGATTGTCAGAAAGTGGGATTAGCTTATGGAAGGTCTTGATCTGCACCTGAATGTGCTTTTTATAAGGATATTGCATAATGTTAATATGCACTACAGATATCTGTTGTTTTGGGGGGTTTCCAGATTTTTTTTATTTAAGTATATGAGTATACAAGCATCATACAGGAACAATTCTTCTGCTGGATCAAGTTCTCAGCTAAACTAAACTCTATATCTTTATGATGTGGCCACATCCTGAATAGAATTCTACAATAATAAACTAACCAATTGTGGAGCAACTGTACTGTATATTATGCTGGCTTAATTGGGTGATTGCTGTATAAAGGATGACAAAATGCTCTAACGGTGTCTCCAATGACCTAATCACGCCAGTAAATCTGTAACCAAATCAAGCTGAAGTTGAAAAGCTGAGTGCAAAAAGAAAACGCACATTTCCTCCGAAGCGCTCACGGAAATGGTGCGGCTTCGCTGCAATCTGGAGCCATTTCTTGTTCGTTCCCATGATCGTGCTGTCATTCATCAAATAAACAGCAATGTGCCATCCAGCAGTGACTTAGCCTGCTACTTAATTAGCTTGCTAATTTAATGGAGATTATACTATGTGCACAGCAGGAACATTTTCTAAGTGCATAAAACTTCAGATTGAGCATTACTCATGATGGTTTTTGGATATGGTTCATAGCTTGGAAAAATCTTTGTATCATGCAACTTGAAGAAATGCATGAATCTGAAAAGGGTTGGTCAGATTCTTTTCTGGATGTTACTGTATGTCCCCCTGTTTCTTCACACTGCTTTGTTTTTTTTTTTTTGTGAATGCTTACACAGGATCTGACCAAAAATGTGTTACTATTAAGAAGATAAAGCAAAAAGCATTCAATAAAGTGTATTTCATGAAGTCAAAAACGACAGTAGATTAACCCTCACTTTGGAACAGGCGTGGGATGTAAATACAGAAATGGGGAAAACTAGCAAAAACAGGACGCTTTCTGTTCTGTATCACTTAGAATGGATTATTTAGTCAAAGCATGTCGGAGGTAAACATATGAATATTAATTCGTCGGTAGATCACTGACACTGCAATGAATTCAAATTGATCTGACGCATGCATTTTATGTTGACTTGTTTACGAGGATAATTTATTACCAAAGCAGCAGATGTGTCAAAAATGAAAGGTAAAACCAATATAAATTGAGTTAATATAAGGTGAGCCTTTAGAACAGCTTCAGCACATCTTGGCATCACGTCTCTGGAACTGTACTGGAGGGATTAATACAATTCTTCAAAGAGTCCCTCAGTTGGTCGTATAATCATGGTGGTAGACAGTGCTGTGTATTTTGCTGCTCCAAAATCTCCCCTAGGTGTTCCTACGAGTCGACATCCGGTGACTGGGAAAGAAATAACATATGATTTACCTCAATTTCATCCACATTAAACTATTCAGTGAGCCCTTGTGCGCTGATTCATACAGCACAACAGAGCCAACAGAGGGTAACCTTTACAACCTTGCACCATTTAGTTACAGAATCACAACATCACACTAATTACAGCTACCTACAAAATCAAACTGCAATGACGCACACTAAGCTTAAACATATTCACCAAACTGAAACTTTCCTTTTTTCTAGTTGTTGAAATGATTGGTCTGTTGGGCAACTATGAATAAAAAACTAATAGGTTAGACAAGAAACCAGGAAGCCTACTGGGGTACTCAGGTTGGTCTCATCAACTCTGAGTTTCTCCGAGTTCATCAGGTATCAACATGGCTGCACATATCAACAGCAGTAAACAAAAGACTCGTTACCTTTTAATGAGTTTTGCTGTATATGCAAGTATTTGCTTTGGATCAATCAACAAACAGAAATATTAGCTTTTTAATTCTGTAACATTAATCTTCAGGTCGTAGTTGTGAGGAGGACTTTATACTCACTCACTTACCCACTCACTCATAGATGTTTAGCCTTGCATCCAATGACAATGTGTCCCTGTTTTTCTCACTTTGTTGCTCCAATCCACAGAGGTCGTGAGCGATGACACTTCCGATGTTAGACAAATGCAGCTTTTGTGCATACTCCTTGGGTTTAGTATTAGTACAATACACAGAAATGCAATTCAGACCTAGCCACGGAGTCCATAATGAGCGAGCCCAGCTCCCTCCTGTCACATGATGCAAATCTGGGAAATAAAAAAGACATAACTGTATTCTTTCGCATTGTTTTCCATCTTATTGGCAAAATATGCAGTTTATTTGTTACTGCTCTCTTTATTCTCAGTTTATGTGAATGTATGTATAACAAGGTGGTGCTCAGACAGCACTCCTGTCTCAATCCTTATAATTTCACCTTTATTTCAATTAATAGCATGCTTTAGGGAGTTTGATTTTATTCTATCATAGGCCAAGTGTGTTTAAAATAGGGCAATTATTCATGTGCCACTATACATGTGTTTCAAAAGCTTGTTAAGCCATAAAAGTGTAGTGTGGCTCCTTTCCAGTGCTAAATTCCAATGTGTATTTTAATGACACATTTCTGATGTTAGCTCAGCAGAGCTTGTTAAAACATTACTGCTGTAGATTTTTACAAGAAGGGACATATGTTTGTGCATTTGTGGACTGTCTGTAAAAATTCTCTTTAGTATATTTGAGAGATCTGAAATATCCAATGTACGGCCTCTTGTTTGACAGCAATACGGTACATCTATGGACATATTTTACAGTTTATTAGCAGTGCATGGCATAGAAGTACAGTGGCAGCTCAGACTGTCCTGGTGTCGTCACCTCCACTTGTCCCAGCTCCTCTTTCCTCACAATCTCTTCGTCTTACTTTCCAACTTCCTTCCTCTGCTGTTCCCTGGATCATTCTCCTCAACACAGACTAATGCAATAACGCCAGGAATAGCACAGACACTATGTTTGGCCATATCAGAGTTCATAGGTCCTACACTGGATGGAGGTAAAAAGAAGACTAGAGGACAGAAAGAAAGACATGGTGAAGAGAGGAAGGACAAAGGACTAAAGTAAATCTTGTGTCTGGCTATAATTTGTTTCTGTAGATACTCTGCATCACTGACATGTAATGTATTTAAGCAGCCAGTTGTGTGGCTGCAGAACAACACAAAAAAAATCATGTAGATAGGTGATAAGTGCTTCAGTTAATGTTCACGTCAAACATTCAGCTGTTTAGTTTGGATGAGCCTGTGTGCACTGTTTCCTCAGATTTACGTTCTTGGGGAGTGGTAGCTCAGTAGTTCAGATATTGGACAACTGATCGAAAGGTCATGAGTTCAAATTTCAGCACCACAAAGCTGCCACTGTTGGGACCTTGAGCAAGGCCCTTAACCCTCAACTGCTCAGTTGTATAAATGAGATAAATGTAAGTCACTCTGGATAAGGGTGTCTGCCAAATGTCGTGGTCCTCTGCTGTTGTAGCCCATTTCGCCTCAGGTTTCGATATTTTGTGCATTCTAACATGCTGTTCTGCTCAGCGAAGATCCTGGTCATCTTTCCAAAAGCTTGAATCAATCTGGACATTCATCCGACCTCTCTCATCAAGTAAACATTTACGGCCACAGAGCTGCCGCTCACAGGATGGGTTTTATTTTTCAGTGAAAAACAAAGAGGTTTTCTGTGAAAACCCCAGAAGATTGGCAGTTTCTGGAATATTTAAAACAGCCTGTCTTGGACCAACAGCTATGCCATGATTGAGGTCACTAAGCTCATATTTATTTCCCCATTCTGTTTGATGTCAACATTAATTGAACCTCTTGACCTATATATGCAGGATTTTATGCATTGTGCTGATAATTACATGAATCAACAGGTGTACAAGTGTTCCTATTAAAGTGGCCAGTCTGTTTCCAGACAAGGATTTGCATACAGAGACTCTTGAAAAGACTGTTTCCTAACAAATGGCTTCTTTCATTTTCAGCACCCGCTTATGTGTTTTTAAATGCACAATAAATCCAGTGAAACCGTGTTATTTCTGGACTATTTATTGTTAAAATTGAACACCCTTAGCACTATGGCAGTTCCTGCCTGCGTTCATGTAGCTCAAATGAGCATCATGTCTCATTGAAATGCGGCTGTGTTTTGAGATGAAAACACCACTAGATGCAAAAGATGCATTCTGGTACTGAAAAAAAAATCTCTATATTATAAACGTTCTTTGTTGCTTTGTTCATCAGACTGATTCACGGCAGATACTTGAAGGTGTCATGGGAGCTAGATGCACTCTTCGCTCTTGAAGGTGTAAATCAAGGGCTGGGCTGCGAGTATCAGCACTTCATCATCGACTGCTCTTTTCTTAGCCAGTCTCTGTAGGACAAAAGGAGTCATGGGGCTGTATTCAGAGTTGAGTAATGCTTGAAGTGAGGATTTAATCCCGAAATTGTGCATGGTGGTGTTCAGAGAACAGACTTAACTACTGACAGGGTGCTATTCAGAAGTTACACACATGGACTGGAGTCTCAGTTACACCCATTTATCAATGAATTACACCAAATTTGCAAGAGATTAGTTTGATTATTACAGTTAGCACTATTCATGCAGCAATATTTTAGAAATATACTAAGCTCCTATGAAATGTTTATTTCAAAGCTTGCCATTGCCATTTCCATTTTGAAATAATCTTTTGATTTTATATTAAATGGTATTGTGTTTATTTAACTTCTTCTTCACTCCACATCACCTATCTCTAGTTTCTTTCAGGCTAAAAGGCAAGTGCTTTTGTTTAAAGGTGGTAGTCTAGGTACTGTTGAAAACCCCAGTCCCTGATGTTTCCACTCTGTTGGGAATTTGTCCCTGTCCCTGCTATTTACCTCATCTACACCAGTGAGAGGTAGCCCCCAGTATCCCCGGCGGCAGGCCAAGATGGGTGCGCCCAGTTTCCCAGCTTCAGTTGCCACCCATTCTTCTAGTAGAGTTTTCTAGTAGTTTCTAGTAGTAGTTAAGCCCCAGTGTTTCTTTGCCCTGGTGCAAAATATCACATCAAACTAGTGTGTACTGAGCTTTCTTATAATTTTCATTGATCACTGTTATTTTGACCTCTGCCTTTTTTTTGTCTTTGTCTGTTGCCTAGCCCCTTTGAACCACATCTGCTGATTACCTGACCACCGCCTTTTCCCGACTTTGCCCAACAGATCATGTTACCCTTTATCTAAATAAACCTGCACTTGTATCTTAATCTCGTCTCTGGCAGGATTCCTTACATATGTCGTGTTCTAATTTGGAGATGATTAGCCTACAAACCACATCAGTCAAATGGCAATAATTTTATTCAATAAAAGCAACAATGGTAAGGCAAATGCAATACAAACTCGGCCAAGGGCTTCAGCGCTTCTCTCTCTCTCTCTCTCTGTCTGTTGCAGAAAAACAAAGAAGCCCTGTTCTGTGTGCGTGTGCTTAATTTATACTCCCTATATGTCCTATCTTGTCTTACAGATGGTTTCTGTCTATGCTAAAGACCCCTGCGTCATATGTCTGTTATCTGTCTAGTGTCAGTTGTCACTAGATGCTGTAACTGTCCTTTCGCAGTTTCATATCTTATACACAGATCTCCTACTCACTGTTTTAATGTTCAGCTTACACCCTTGGCCTCTTTCCAGTTACATAAAGAAAACTTATCATGATTCTGTTTCTTATATTGAATGTTTAAGTATTTTGGCAAAATGCCAAAGGAACCTTCTAGCTAATTATTATACAGTATATGGTCTTGAATTCTAACACATACTCAAGCAAAATCTGGCAATCTTGGTGGTATGAACTGCAGCCAAGTGATTTGCAGAATCTGAAGCCATAACCAGGAAATCAACTTAAACAGCTCTGCGTAACCCGAGTCTGAATACACATAACTTTTCCAATGTAAGTTCCCCATGGGGAATATTAAAGAATGCTGCAGACCCGACATCACATGAGGTCATTACAGACAAACAGATCATCTATATACTGTAGCTTGAAGCATCACATTTGAAGGAGAAGGAAGTATGCTGTGGCACAGTGTTATAGATACATCTGTGCAAAGGAAGGCTCTGCCATGGCACAGAAAGGAGAGCGCTGGCATTATGCTGCAAGTAATTGTCTCTCACTTCCCTTTTGTCTGGGACTGAATGAAATGCCAGCCACAATGATATGGCCTGGCCTCCAGGAGCACACGCTGTTGTTTTTGTTGTGGCATCACAACGTGTCATTTTTTTTTATACTTTACATGAAAAGTACTGTACGCATCTTTTCTTCTAGTCAAACAAGCTCTGGCAATTTGACACATTTCATTTCCTGTCAGGGAAAAAGCCTTGCATTTGGCATGTTCTTGTACACAACCTTTCCTTTATCGCACCTCGGGGAAGACAAGTGACTTCTGTTCTTTCTCTCTCTCTCTCTCTTTGGAAGACTAAACAGCTTTTTCCACACAATTCAGCCAAAGACTTTATTATAATAAATCTTTTAATTCAACCCCCCCTCCTTATTATTTATTACAGCCAGGGACCTCTATACTGTACAATAACTCCCTCAGCACAGATTTATTTTATGAACACATTACAGCTATTCAAATATTAGGCTTATTATAAAAAAACGTACAATGGTTTTCTGGCATTGAGAAAACAACTAGGGTTTGAATTAAACTCACTCAATACAAGTGGACAGCTGAACAAGTTGGTAACTATAAGAAGTCAATAATAGATGTTTTCCAATATATATTGATATATTATGAGTGAAGAACACCAATAAGTTTGTTGAATTAGAAAAGAGGGCTTGTAGTCATGAGATTAATTATATCCAAAGCACACACCTCTCTGTTTAAGCATAATTGCAGTGATATGAAATTATAACAGTGTGTAATATATTCTACTGAATATTAAATAAAAGTAATCATTTTACCAATTACTTTTCAAATGCATTAATAGCATGAAGAATAAAACGAAAATCCCCTTTTCACACCTGCTATTACAATCTGAATGGTATTCCTATTTGCAATATTCAAATTACAATCATTTTAGCACTGTAATTATGCTTGAAGTTCAAATGTACAATGCCTTGTACAGATCAGCTTTCACCTTGTCACTTTGGATTTGCATTGTACAAGGCGACAGTGTGTCTGTAATTATGCAGGGTCCCTGAGCAAGGGCGGTTGAGGAGAGGACATGGTCTAATCAGATTACATATTAACACTGTTGTGACACTGTGTCCACATTGTGAACTCCGGGTCCCTAATAAATGTATTTGTCTCTCGTGGTCGTGTTGTGGGACACACACATGTGGCATTGAATGAAAAAAATTTTAATCATGGAAATGAGATAACAAAGCCATAGGCATAATTTAGTAATGCAAGGGAATGATCCATGGCCATAATCTAGTAAAGTGAAAGAATGAGATAACTATGCTATAGCTACCATTTAATTAGAGAAGGAATTAAATAACTAAGCCATGGCCAAGACCTAGTAATGTGAGGGAACAGGATGACTAAGCCATAATCATGGCCTTGTAAAGGTTGAGATAACCAAGTCATGGCAAGAACCTAGTAAAGCTAATGAAAGGGATAACCAAACTGTGGCCAAGACTAATAATGTGAGGGAATGAGATAACTAAACCAAAACCACGACCTAGCAATGTAAGTGAGCAAGACGATTAAGTCTGGCTACATCAGTACAACAAATAAGGGGCAATTTTCACCCCCATTTGTTTTAGTTAAAATATACAAAGTAGAAAAGTTTAAATGTACACTTTATTATACTGTATATAACATTAGCTTTTGATAAGTTTGCACAAGTACTTAAGTTTGGTGGAAGATGTGGCTGCATTAAAATATCTGTCTCCTTTGTACTATTAAGTCATGGCCATGCATTATTCTTATTAAATAAATTCACAAACAGGGCTCTGTACTATCAAGGTGACCTTCTGGGGACACATCATCACTACACTGATTCACCATTCATTTCATTTAATTATGTATTGATTTTTTAAAACTTGTTTTCCCTTTTCAGCCACACTTCCAATCTCTCGAGACTGTCCAGACATTAATACACCACCCTTTTCTTACACAATCATGACTGAGCTTCTTTTGTGTTATGTAATGCATTGGCTGTGGTGTATGTCTCAAAATGATTTCTCTGTTTGTATGCCGGGAAGAAAAGTGAGACCAGTTTTCAGTCACTTTCCTTGGGAGAATGCGTTATGTAAAATTGTAGATGACAGCAGGAGAAACTGTGTCTAAGCAATGAGGCAATAAAGCGACAGATTTCACTTTCTCTTTTGATCTCGGCAGTGGTCGGCACTGCTTGTTTTGAAAACCTTCAGAAACGCTTTCTGTGATGCCCATAAAACTGCCATAATGCATTAGAAGTAATTGCTTGGTAATATATAATCATGTTGCAATCCATGTGTCACTATGTACATATACAGTGGCTTGCAAAAGTATTCATACCCTTTGAACTTTTTTACATTTTGTCACCTTGCAACCACAAACTTAAATGCATTTTATTGAGATTTTAGGTGGTAGACCAAAACAAAGTAGCACATAATTGTGAAGTGGGATGAAAATGATACATGGTATTTTAAATTTTAATCAAATGAAAATCTGGAAAGTGTGATGTGCAAAAGTATTCAGCCCCTCTATATCAATACTTTGTGGAGCCACCTTTCGCTGCAATTACAGCTGCAAGTCTCTTGGGGTATGTCTCTACCAGCTTTGTGCATCTCGAGACTGAGATTTTTGCCCATTCTTTTTTCCCTGTCCCTGCTGAAGAAAAGTATCCCCACAGCATGATGCTGCCACCACCATGTTTTACAGTGGGGATGATGTGCTCAGGGTAATGAGCAGTGTTACTTTTCTGCAACAGATAGCGCTTTGCATTTAGGCCAAAAAGTTCAACTTTGGTCTCATCTGACCAGAGCACCTTCTTCCACATGTTTGATGTGTCCCCTACATGGCTTGTGGCAAACTGCAAACGGCACTTCTTATGTCTTTCTTTCAACAATGGTTTTCTTCTTG
>JAOVVH010000042.1:6539132-6555108 GCA_028566435.1 Scorpiodoras heckelii
TTGTGTGTGTGTGTGTGTGTGTGTGTGTGTGTGTGTGTGTGTGTGTGTGTGTGTGTGTGCGAGGAAGTCTCTCCCCAGGTACTGATAGTGCATCGATTTACCACATTGCTGTGTAAGAGCATGCACTTTATTTCTCTTGGAAACCCCTTTTCGATTTTACTGTGCCTTTCGATTAAAACTCGCCAAGGTACTATGTAGTGTCAAAGACATATATTACTGCAAGGCCATATCTGGTAGGTATAGCTCATATGTCCATATATCAGCCTACTGGCAATAAATATCTCCTTCACCTTTATAGGTCAATGGTTGGGAAAAGCTTGTATGTGCTTGTGCTTGTTTTGTCTCTCTAAGGTGTCCTACTGCTCCCAAAAGCCATTTCCCGTCCAGGCCAGATTTGTGTGTGTGTGTGTGTGTGTGTGTGTGTGTGTGTGTACAGTACAGTACGTGGTTGAGATCTCACCTCAGCCGTTTGTAGGTCGCTAAGCTTCACAGTCCATCAGGACCCACCCCATCTGCTGTAAACGAACACAGATGGCCATTATTGTGAGACAGAATAAAGCACACCAATCTGTTTGTCATTGGAGAGGTTTTAGCCTTAGTTCTGTAGTGTCTTTTAAGTGAAGTTCTCTCCCTTCACTGAAATGCTGTGTCTACTGTATATAACAGTTTAAACTTCATTTCCTTGGAATGATGCAAAGGCTGAAAGTTTAATCCTTTAATGACGCTTATTTTTCATGACAAATGAATCCTGAAGCCATTGTTTCGAATGCTTAATGGTCCTTGCATTACATGAACGTTTTAGTTAAGTTACATTAAAGATGAAAAGCAGAGACGCGTTTGGTGTCCTTAACTTACAACTGAGCGGCACATTCTCCATGATCTCCATGATCGAACCAATGAGTGAAGAGCTGAACATTAAGGTTAATCAACACTTTCTGTTAGCGCAGGAAATCTACACTAATCTACACTACTTTCCAAGAAAGTAGGGTTATTTCTTCCGAAGGAATGTGGTGGAAAAAAAGATGAATTAGTGTGAAAGTTTCCCTCCTGCTCTGATGTTCAAAGTGTTGATGACCTGTTTTCACACACTGATACTCAGCAGTTGACTATCATGTGCTCTTGGCCTTGCTCACCCCCTCTGCTTGGGTTTTCTTGTCGAGCTGTGAGATGAGATGAATCCCAGACTTTCGCTTTTGTCATTTTTATTGTAAAATGAAGGCCGTAGAAATTTTTCCTTCAAGCCAATTTGCAGCAGGTTGCTGATTAAATTAATAGTGCAAGACTTTAAATATGAACATGGTGGTGAATGAGCAACTTTAGCAACTCTAGCTTTCATGCGGACAGTTTGATGTAATGTTTAATCAGCGCTACTGCCAATTCATTAGGATAATAAGCTTATTAGCAGCATTGCATTTTTTAAATGAATGTGTTTATGCTAAAATAGAGGTCACACCATCTGTTAGACTGGAAATCTATCTAATCAATATAAAATAATTAAAATCCACTACATTAACTGGCCCGGGCTTCTGCAATTCGCCTATGAACAAACAAATTACAAAGCTGATATTGCTCCATTACTCTACTGAGAAAACAGATTTTTGCTGTTTGCTGTTAATGGCTTATTTCTAGTATGTTAATTCTTCAAAAACCTCATGAATGAGTTATTCATGTGAAGATCGTGTTCTTTTTCTGTAAACGCTGTCTCGTGTAGCATGCCAATGTCTAGAATTCTTTACTCAGGAGTTCATCCAACTCAAAATCGTTGTCAGTAAATGTACAAGTACGTTAGTAAAATTGAACTGCTGAGATGTGCGCTCTTCCCTTACCGTGATTCGGTGTGGTGAAAAATTATTTGACTACCTAAGGGTTAGTCAGATACCACTTATACAAGTCTAAAGCAGGCCATTAGCAGGTCATCTGCAAATTGATGATGTTAAGGCAATACTGGCTTCGAGCGAATATTTACAGCAGCCCTGTAATAGGCTGTTAAGTGCCAACAGTCATTCAGCACACAGTCCTGCAGTTAGTTTTGAGCATTTTAGATGGATTTCTGTTGACGTTTGATACAGCAGGTGTGTTTCCTGCCACCAGCGATGCACACTGAGAAGAGCTAATATCCTTAACCAGGTCTGCCAGGTTTCAGCAAAATTTCCAGCCCAACTACATCCCACACAAAAAGACCTTAAACTATCCAAAAAAAATCAGGCACTGGAAAAAAAAGACACATTTTTCTTCTTTCTCTCAACCTTTTTGTAGGCCACTGTGGCACACGTTTCTGATGTACAGACATTATCCACTCCATAGGC
The DNA here is from genome assembly GCA_028566435.1 of Scorpiodoras heckelii. Lineage (NCBI taxonomy): Eukaryota > Metazoa > Chordata > Actinopteri > Siluriformes > Doradidae > Scorpiodoras > Scorpiodoras heckelii. Next base: position 6,541,439 of record JAOVVH010000042.1, read on the forward strand.
CCTCTTTCTCTCTCGCAACCATTGCAAATTATCTTTCTATAGAAGAGGAGCTGTACATCATCGGCACACTGTCTGCACTTTTAATTTGTCTTTGTTTGTAGACTCTTATTAGATCTAATTATATTAATATATTTATTTGCTAGAAAGCTAGATCTTGGCATCCACTGAGTGTTTTTAAACTGGTCCAGTCTGGGGCAGTGTGATTCCTACTCCAGTGGGTCTCCATTTGCTCTTGTTTCAGTTCCCAGTTTTGACCACTTGGTACAATAATAACTCTATGGAACTCAGTGTGGGCATTGAATGAGCCATTATTTCCATATTGAGCTATTAATGAACCAATTATTTTGCTACATCTCGAAAGGCAAGCAAATGAATGGAACACTGATTTATAGCTATAATTTTGTAAATCAGTTGTCATTCAAAAAGGGTAATATAAAATTATACAGTATGTTGTGAATGAAGACATTATGAAGATTAACATGTTAAATGGCTGATATACTATATGGTGAGCCTCTGCATAACCAACCCCTATTTACAAGCTGCTTTTTTTTACTGTGAACATTGCAAGTTGTAGGTTCAAGATTTGAGGCAGACTCAAGAAATAAACTTTCATTCGACGGTTTTGTATTTTTGTGTATTTTGTATAGGAAGCAGACACAGATGATAACCAGGGCACTTTGGGCTTTGATGAGTTCTGCTCCTTTTACAAGATGATGTCGACTCGGCGAGACCTGTACCTACTGATGCTCACCTACAGCAACCATAAAGATCACCTGGACACAGACGACCTGACGCGCTTCCTCGAAATTGAGCAAAAGGTGACACCTTAAGGGTTTTCAGCTTTGAGAAACGTGCCCAATATCTGTTTTCAGGAGGTCTGCTACTTCAGACAAACACGGATAGTGGATAGTAATGAAGCACTTGAAGGTGTTCGTATTTCCCCCGGTTTGCCTTCTAATGTGCATCTCTGTGGCTTGTTCCCAAATTCAGGCTTGTGATTTGATCAGCTCAGTGGTGAATACACAGCCTGAGCCTTGCCTGCTAATGGCTCCAAAGGCATTTTTTAAAAACAAAACTTCCCTGGAAGCCTCATTTCTTCTTGCTCTTCTGTGCTGCTTCCTTTTTCTCTCTCCCACACAAACACACACGCCAAATATCATCTATGTTACATCAGCCTCTTCCAACATATTATTACTAATATTCAGGCTATTTGCACATTTTCTCCAAACAGCATGCAGAGCATATGGAAATGTGCCTTTAGTTATTCCTCACCCTTAATTTGACACAGAAATCCATTCTTTGCCCACTGGATTTATTGCTCTTTTAACTGCTTTTGATGAAACTGGATTTCTTCACATCAAACCAGAGGGTGCTTTTACATGTGTAGAGTTTCAATTTTAATCAAATCCTGGTGTCTTTTCCACCTTGCTGCAGGCAGATGTGAACACAGCAATCACACCAATATGACCAGTCCAAGAGTGAGTTCTTCTCGTCTGGTTCCTAGTTCCAAGGATAGTTTGATTGGACTGAGAAAGCAATTTGACCCTGAATCAACCAAACTGCACAAAAATAGCCAAAATATCTCTAGGTATCTTTGGTTGTATCTACATAAGCTTAGATGCTAAACTTAAAATCTTGATGTTTAACACAAATTAAGCCAAAGGAAAGCGATGCAGCAGATGATGAAATATGCTAAATACGATTGATCTTTTCTTATTTCTATAATTATTATTTGCTTTTTAATGTTTTTTTTATCTCCGGATTTCTGATCTTGTTGTTGTTGTTGTTATTTAATAAATAAACAGGTGGGAAAGGAGACGCGTTTATATATAAATTTGGGTTGCCAGATTAAATCGACTGTTTCCAATCCAATTAAAATATAAGTTCTTCCTAGCTGACTACAAAGAATCACAGAGACCCAATCTGGCAACCCTGTTGAAATATACACTTTTAATCAGAAATGCAAACTGATTTCATCATATCTTTTAGTAAAAGATTTATAAAGATAATAACTTGAGCAGACATTGGAGTCTCCAACTGGAAATAGTTGTAGTTAAATGAAATGAAACAGGATTGAGTCTTGCAAAAGAGAAAATCTAATACCAAGAATTTATTTGTTAGTAACTTCAAGTATGTGATACAAAAAAACATTCTGTTTGAAATTAAATGTTAACTTGTTAACTGCACAGTGTTTATTCCTGACCAGACTTGAGAAAACCAGAAATTAAAAAATAATGATCCAGCATCATAGGGAATTTCTATTCTATGTGGCATTTCAGCAAGCCTTACCAGACTCCCACATCAGTGCCACCTCAGTTTTGGCCTCCATTACAGCTCAGTATTTGTGTTTTGATAGTCAATTTGTCTCTATTTCTAAAGCGAACAAAGAGCTAAATTAGCCACTTTCTGCTTGCTGGCACAAGCTAGCAAACATTACCATTTATGCACACGGTGTATCATTAAATTAAGACTCATCCCTGCTGTGTTGGACGTGGCCTGATGTTGATGGGATGGGATGGAAATCTGATTGACTAATAAAACCAATTTAAGGCCCAGCATTTGGCCTAACCTGTCTGATTCCCGAGTGAGCCATCTGCATGTGATGGTGTTTCTCAGTGGGATTTAGGTGCATTAGGTTGTTTTGCTTTTCACACTTCTTTCAGATGAAGCACAAACTAATGGTCGTATACGTCCGTTGATAAAAGTTAGGATGAGAACTTCCTTTTTTCATTTCTTTAATATTTATTCTTTAATTATTCCAGATGACAAGAGTCACGAAAGAGCATTGCCTTGAAATTGTCGCCAAGTTTGAACCTTGTCCTGAAAACCAGAAGCAGGGGGTTCTCGGTATCGATGGTAAGATGAGTTCTGTTTTCCCTTCAGAGAAGATTTTAATAACATAGGTGATCAAAAAGATGGTTAATGAAGAAAATTACATACAAATTACATACACACCAATGTAATTTACGTCTCTAAATTAGGCCGTTGGAAGCTGAACTGCTTCATCTAGGCCAAGTCTAAATGAAAAACCTAATTTGGCAAATTCTCTAGCCAGAAATAAGCAGTTTTGGATGATTAAGAGTTGTTGTTTTTTTATGTGTGAGTTAATTGAAAATTTTGTCACTTGAGTCTTCTTGGCACTATCATCTACCTGTCCTCCATATTTAAGTGTTTTCTGGCTCCCCAAGCGCCTGATGTAACCAAATACAGTAGAAAATGTATAACGGATAATATAAAGGCCTTGTCTGTGTTTAAAATGCTTAAGCAAGAAATGTAAAAAGTGCATACAGCAATGCTCTAGAAAATGACTTGTTTCAGGTACACTTGTGTGCTTTTTGTATCGGTGGCCAAAATATTGCTTAATTAGCTCCAAAATAAAACTAAACTTTTACCATATTTCTGTACAAACATTTAAACATTTTTGTTGGCACATTGCACACGTGTTTTATAGATTTTGCCCTTCATCATTATTTAAAGAAAATCTTCCATAGAATCATACAGGCATTATAAGACAATTTAAAAGACCCCAGTTTGACTCACAGCAGCACTGCATCCCAGCTTTGTAGCAGACTCAGACAGTATGTATAGGGAACTTTTAGGATCTTTGTGGACAAGAAACCACCAAAATAAAGAATTCTTACTCAGTCATGATATAGATAGAAAGATTGACAGAGATGTCCACAGGGTATCTGGCTGAGACTGTTTACTACCTTGAGTGATATAGCTGAGGAAGTGCTCAAGAATTTGGGAATCTGAATAAATGTATATTTTGCAAATTTAGATTTATAATAAAAAAACTTCCAGTTGAGACCATACCCACTTCTGGTTCAAATACAGATAGAGACATGCAGAGCATTGAAGAGATCCAGAACGCAACACCGTGTTACACCTGTAGTCTAAAGCTTTTGAAACTGAAACTTAAATGACTGGCTTTAGTATTTGCAAGCCAACTTGTTGGGACAAAATCAGATCCAACAGATACGTCCTTTTATATATAGTAGGAAGAGATTCAGTGCCTGTGTGTTTGAATCAGCTCAACACTCAATTCTATGCTTTAGGTTTTACAAATTACATGCGAAGTCCAGCTGGAGACATCTTTAATCCCGAACACTATGAAATCAACCAGGACATGACTCAGCCTCTGTGCAAGTACTTTATTGCCTCCTCACATAACACCTACCTGATGGGGGATCAGCTGATGTCTCAGTCCAGGGTGGACATGTATGCATGGGTCCTGCAAGCAGGCTGCAGATGTGTGGAAGGTCAGTTTAAGTTAGGGAATGAATGGTAAGACTCCAGTACACTTCAGTGTGATTTACTTTTCTGATACAGTGGCATGCACAAGTATTCAACCTCCTTGAATTTTTTTCCGTGTTTTATAATGTTACAACTTGGAACAGAAATGGACTGAACTGCAATTATATGTTATTAATCTTCACAAAATAGCCCATAATACTGAAGTGATGGGGATATCTATATAATTTTATTTATATAATTGCTATCAAACTCCTAAATTATTTCTGGGGCAACCAGATGCCATTAGAAATGACAAAAATCTCTGAATGGAGTTCACCTATCTGCAATTCAATATAAATACACCTATTCCTGGAAGGCCCCAAATTTACTAGAGCATGTACGTACTTAGCAAATAGCATTAGGAACATCAAGAAGCTATTAAAATAGTCCAATTTCCTGGAAAAAAAGCGTAAAGCAGGGTATGGTTATTACAAATATATCCCAAACTATGAACATGCTGCAGAGTATAACAACAATTTTGACCCTACCTAGAGGAGACCATCCACTAAAAATCAGTGACCAGGTAAAAATGGGACTAGTCAGAGAAGCAACCAAGTGGCCAGTGGTAAATTGAAAATGATGCTACCACCAGCATGCTTCACTGTGTGAATGTTTTTTTCAGGGTGATCAGCAATGTCAGGTTTCAGCCTTATGCAGTGCTGTGGGCCACAGCCAAAATAGTCAGTTTTGGTCAGGTGGGAACAGAGAATATTTTCAGACTTTTGCTGACACAATATAGTTTGGCTCACCAATCTTCCATAAAATCCCAGCTTTTTTGACTGTCCAGGTTATTATTGTCCTTTGTACAGCCCATTTGAACTGTGGATCACACCAGCTCTTCCAGAGTTACCCTTGTCTCTTGGTTGATTCTCTAACTAATTGTGGGACTTCTGATGGCAACTGGTTGCATTCAACATTATGGCCTATTGTGTGTAGACTCCATCCATCCATCCATCCATTATCTTCCGCTTTATCCCGCTAGTCGGGGTCACGGGGGGCTGGAGCCAAATCCCAGCGTCATCGGGCGAAGGCGGGGTACACCATGGACAGGTCGCCAGTCCATTGTATGGCCAACACACACTCACGCAAAACATTCACACCTACGTGCAATTTACAGTGACCGATCAACCTAACATGCATGTCTTTGGACTGTGGGAGGAAACCGGCGTACCCAGAGGAAACCCACACAAGCACGGGGAGAACATGCAAACTCCACACAGAACGGCCCGGACTGAGAATCAAACCTAGATCGTCTTGCTGTGAGGCGACAGTGTTAACCACTTGTGTGTAGACTCATGACCTACAATTCCAATCTTCATTTCAGTTCCAGGTTATAACATGACAAAAAATGGAAAAGTTCACAGTGGTTGAATTCTTATTCAAGCTAGTGTACATTAATGTTGGATGAGTGGATCAGTATGTTAGTCATGGAATGATTTAACCTGATAGCAGATTGTACTGTAAACTACTTTGTGTTATCCTCCAGTGGACTGTTGGGATGGACAAGATGGAGAGCCAATCGTACATCATGGATATACTCTAACATCCAAAATCCTTTTTAAGGATGTCGTTGAAACCATCAACAAATATGCATTTGTCAAAAACCCGTAAGTCTAGTAATTTACAGCCTTAATAACGTCAGGTACTTGAAATGCAGACAGTGTGTAAAAAATTCACTTGGCATGAATACATTAGTGTAAACAGTGTGTATACAGTATATACACTACATCCTGAGATTTCATTAGCACCAGCCTTGGTAAAGGTGATAATTCTATCAAGATGCACACCATCGGTGCTCCTAGAGGTTGTTGTAAACAGAATACTATTTTTAGATGTTTCTCAACATCTCTCTACAACATGTCGATTTTACGGATCTTCTCCAGTGCCATGTTGTGGTGGGACTGTTAAACATATTTCAACATGTACAGACCCTTAAGGTTTTTATTCTGTTGCCAAGTCCTGTCCTATTATCTATGTATTGCGTGACAATAACCAGCTAGCACACACTTTTGTTTCTATCTTTGCTTTCCTTCTTCAGGTATCCAGTGATCTTGTCCATAGAGAACCACTGCAGTGTTCCCCAGCAGAAGAAGATGGCTCAGTATCTGGTGGAAATCTTGGGCGAGAAGTTGGACCTGTCATCAGTCAAAGCTGACGAGTCAGGACTCCTGCCTTCACCCGATTCCCTCAAAGGCAAAATTCTTGTCAAGGTCAGCATTTTTTTCCATTGCTTCTGTTGTTCAAGAAAAAGTTATCCTTTACAGATTAAATGAAAACACGGAAATAATGACAATAAACCAAAAATTAGGAAGGAGTTGAGACAGTGGTATCTTCCTTAGAGCAGATTGTTCAATATCAACTTTTTTGACATTTCTGGAGGACCACTGTACAAGGACATCTGGTTCACAATTGCATCTGGTTGGGTCTAGAGGTGTGCATCGGGATGTGGAATGTCAGGGAACGCAACAAAAACCTGTGCAAGAAGGAGGTTTTTACTTTCATGCAGTGAGATATTGAAAAGAGAAACTTTCTGAAACATATAGAAACTTGGGGCAAAAAGAAGACCACTGCACTGAGGGATGCATCTACAGCGTTGATTCCTTTGTCCTTAGTGTAAATGAGGATACTAGAAAATATACTAAATTCGTTAGAAAATGTCACAGGCAAGTGCAAAAAACCCCATCTGGGATTAAACAGTCCCACACACATCTCTAGTTCTAGAGGGGAAATGTGGCTCAGTGATTAAAACGTTGGACTGCTGACCAGGAGGTTGTGAGTTCAAGCTGCCACTGCTGGACCCTTGAGCAAAACCCTTAACCCTCATCTGCTCAGTTGCTATGGATAGGGCTGTCTGCCAAATGCCATAAACGTGGTTCAGGCCAATTATGAACCTGAACAATGTAGCTGAGGTTGAGGAGCTGTCAGAGCCAGAATTCACAAACCATGCATTTGTACCTCTGGGTTTTTTCCCCCAGTGTTTGTCAGTGTTTAGTAGTAGGGCTCTTATCTCATTAAAAAAATATCCTGTTTAGGCCATGCCCATTCTGTTTTTAAATATGAATAGATGTGAATAATCGGAGCACTAAACCAATTCAGATACAGATTCAGTGCCATCGCTTTACACACTTAATCTGTACACAATCTCAGTTAGCAGTGAGGTTCAGTTTGAGGTTCTTTGTTTTTATTTGTTTTCAGACAACATTCTGTAGTATCCGTAATGAGGCTCTTACATTATCCCGCATGCTTTCAACTATTACATGAATCCGCTTAGCCGCCGATCTGAACCCAAGGAGAAATCAGGCTACAGGAGTGATGGTGCAGTTTAACACAAAGATGGTACTATAATTGGAAGCTGGCCGGCACCGGCCATTGGAGAGTTGGCTGAAAACTGGGCCAGTGAGCAGTATTGACAAATTGCATGGCGCTGGCACTGGGTCAATGAGCAACTCTCCAGCTGCAGTCTAAAACCCATGGCTTTTTTTTTCTCTGTTTCTTGCCAGAGGCTTCAGTTCTAGCCATATTTTCATATTGCTGCTTTTTCATCCGTGTGCATACATTATGGCATTAATTGTCTCGCTTAAGTTTTACTATATTAAATAACAATCCTTATTTCCACTTAATTTGGAAGATAATCTGCCTGCCAGGAAGCCAGTATGTCCAGGAACTTGTTTTGATATGATCTATTATGCTTCCGCCCTCCATATTATCTATTACAATATATTTGGGCCATAAATCCCAAAATAGATTTTGCACAAATTCCTTCATAGTCTAAATGTGACAAATTAGGTTGTGCAAAACAAGCCAGGATTCTTTAGATGGATTATAAAGCTTACTAATAACTGGGTTGATTTAAACAGTATGACTCAAAATACAATAGAAATAATTGCCATTGCATGTAAAAAGGGAGGGGGGAAATCATGCACACTTATCAACCTGGCAAGCCTTTACCTTCTTAAACGTTTGACAATCGATTGCTTTCGACATGAACAGCCCACTGATGCTATGGTGAATTGATTGTTGTTCTTTAATACCGGCTTCCATCACCTGCCTGTCCTTTTGTGAAACTCTCCACAGACCAGCGCTCGGTCTCACCAGGCAGTACAGAACAGTGCTTTCATGGTTCTGTCAATCAAACGATTACTGATAAGTAAGTCAGAGTACAGACAAGCCCCCCGGGTCTCATTCGCCAGACTTTGAGACAGAAAATGTGCTCTGTTTTCTCAAGTGAAAGAAATGATACCTAAAGATTTATGTAGCACTATGTATATATGCAGTGTCAAAGCCCCTGGTGATGTTTTTCAGCTGCTAATTAGTTACAATGGAATTGATATGAAGAGATGTCTTTGTAGAGAAAAAAAACCTTTTAATTCTTTTTTCTTTGTTCAGACCCTAATTGGTTTATATGTCATATTGATTTTCATTTAATCGGAGATCCAAAACTTGTTTGTGTGTAGCTGATTCCTCACAGTTAAATAACAGTAGAGGCCAGACTTTCCCCATCACTTTGCAATGAACTTGTATCAACAATGATGTATTTTGCTTTTTTGTTTGACTTAACAGGGCAAGAAACTGCCCCCGAACATTGACGAGAACGCAGAGGAAGGTGACGTGTCAGATGAGGACAGTGCTGATGAGATGGATGATGACTGCAAGCTGATAAATGGAGATGTAAGTTCCATAGTTCTTAAATCAGGGTCTGGTTTTGTCAGCAGTCCAGTTTCATTAGTGTTGGCTAAACTTGGCATTTTCTCCAACTGGATGCCTGATTTGATTATTCCATAATTTTGAAATGCACACATCTGGGACTGGTTGTATAAAATATTAGTAAGTCTCTCCACAAACATGTGGGGGAACTTTACTTTCTTTCTATGCTTGTCAGAATTTATGTGTGAACGGTTATAATATGCAAGCATTTAAAGATGGTAGCTTTTATATACCCTGAAGTACAAGAAAAACTGGTATACCAGTTGATACTTGGTAGGTCCCCCACAGGATCTTGGACAAAATGTACACCCTTAAAATGCCCATATGTGAAAATCCAAACTTTACTTCTACCTCTGAAATGCTATGACCCATCTCACGAGCTCCAACTATTAAACTGCGTTGAAAATCTCAAAATCGTGTAATCGTGTAATTTGCAATTCTTATGGTTGGAACATCTCTAGAATCTTCCATAGATGTCTATATATATGATTTATATACGCACTGGCGGACGCAACCAATGTTGTGCATAGGTGGAGTTGCTATGTATTTTGTGTAGGTTCCAGCACCAGTTTTTCTGGTACTTCAGTGTATTCTATACATACAACATCCACCAGGCATCACTGACCTCACACTTTTTGTACACTGTAATATGTACTAGCTAATGGACTGAGCATATTAGAACATGAAGCCATTTCAGTTTTTTTCCTAGGTAAAGAAGTGAAATGTAGTAGTAGTAATTGTAGCGTTGTAGTTGTAGTCTCACCTTGTGTTTACACTAGCAAGCATCAAGTCAATCATGTTACTCGATATTTGTTGTTTGATTTTAGCACAAATTTTTAAAAAATGCACTAATCAAGATAAATTTAAAAAAACGGTTGATTTAGGTACATGCTATTTGCTAGCTTCACTTTCAGATTAGCAAAGCAAACTAACTGTACTAGCTATGCATATTCACCAGAAGCACCAACGATCTCTGCTATTTCGTTCCAAACTTTATTTTTCTTCATAATGTCTCTAATGAAATGTAAATAGGAATTGATTGCAGGTGTGAATTAGGTTGTGAGTAAAACGCTGCCTTATGCGCCATAGGTCAGTTGATGGGAATAATTGTGGGATATGTTGCTTCTCTGTCATCCCTAATTTGCATAGAAATGAGAACATTTCTAAAAACTGTCATGGGTTTTTTTTTCTTTTGCATTTTTTCCATTAATACAATATGAAATCAGAGTGTCGTTATATCATACTAATGTTTGCTTTTTTCTATGGAAGAATTACAGTATATGATTGGTTATTATTTGTGTTTTAATGGAGCGTTAATGGTTCTGTGATAGATTTCCATATCAAGTAGGGTTTCAAGTAGAGCCCCTTCAGGAAGAAGCTTCAACTATCCAAAGATCCTTTGAATAAATGTTCTGGTAGTGTTACAAAATAGAGTTTGTCAAAGGAATGGACGGAAATGTGATGGTAACAGTTCAACCTAATTTAAAAGCCTGTGGTGACCTGAAAGTGTAAAGAAATTGTGAAAACAGACTCAGAAGCAGTCTGTCTGATACTTTTTGGTATCAGAGACCAAATGTTGTTCTGACTGATTGTTTGCTGCAGTGATGGGAACACCTTCTGAAACGTCAGATAAGAGGAATGTAAGTCCAGTAAAAAGTACAGCAGGGGTAATAATGATCAGCCACAAGATGTTGGAACAGTTTGTAATAATAAGTTTTATTGTTATGCATCTGGTATCGTATATTCGATGATTATGTAATTATAATGGTCCATATACATGTAATTAAGAGCAAATTATCTTTGCGGGTACATTTGGTTCTCGGAAAGATATTAAAACATGCCCATATTGTTTCTCTCTCTGTCTGTCTGTCTCTCTCTCTCTCTCTCTCTCTCTCTCTCTCTCTGTCTGTCTCTCTCTCTCTTTCCCATATTGAGCCGTTCTTCTCTGCTTGTGATTATGTTTAATCCCATGACTAATGACGTTTTTGTAATAGCTAGTCAAGCGTGCATATCTAAGGAACTCTGAATAAGTGATGGTTTGGTAACTGCATAATAATGTATAATACATTAATACATAATAATACATATCCAGATCCATAATTCCCTGCGATATTTATGGTAAAGGTCAGTTCTATCACTCAGCACAAAACAAATCATATAATTATAACAAATTGAAATGATTCGTGCTTTTGTTTCTTTTGTTTCGAAAGCCCAGATCATCTCAGAATGCCTTTTTATTTGCTACAGATTGTTTAGTTCGATTTTTTTTTTATATTAGTAAATAAAACAACGCATCATTTACAGTGTTGTTCTTTCTATATAAGGCTTTTGTTTATCCTATTCTGTTTGAAATGTGTTTTTTTTATTATCAGTCAGACCATCTGAATGCTGATTTTGTGCAGCTTGTTACAGCACAGACTGCAAACAGAACCATCTGCCTACATACATATAATTTAATTGTGTTTTTTTAAAAAATCACTTCACTCTTCTGTCTTTTGTCTATTTTCGATTCTCTTTGAAACTCAGCTCAAAGTGAACCGTCTTGCATGTAGCCCCCCCTTTCCGCCGCCCTGCTCCTCACAGTTCTACGCTACAAGACACAGTTATATGATAAATATTTCAGAAGGAAACACTATTCTTCCTACACTAGGACAGCTGAGAGAATCTTCTCTGTGGTGTCAGCAAGAAGTGCAGTAAAACACTGCATGTACCAACTGTATTGTTTCCCCTTCCTTTTGTTATTCTGGCCTGAAATGGAGCTTGGTCCATGGATCAAACTGATTAATTTGGATTATAAGAATCAGGAGTCAAATGAATAGTTTTTACATTCGTAGACTGTTTAAGTAGGCATCTTGTGCAATCTGCTCCTTTGTTGCGTGTACTGTATATTTCACAGTTTATATGTGTTTAGCTTAAAATGTATAATGAAGAAGTGAGCACACGGTTCAGTAAACATGATCTTAAAGCCAAATATTTACAAAGCACTTGTTCTTTTAATGCTCTGGCTGCACTGTCAGAGGAATCGAGGATGTAAGCGCCTATAGGCTACGGCTTTTTCTCTGTCTTGTGAAAGGACAAACAGGCTAGACGTCTAGTGTGCGGTGATAATGCGGCTCACAGAAACAGGTTGCTTGTCAGTCGCGTCTGCAATTGAGGCCGGTTCATCTGTAAATCAGCCAGATTGTAGAGCAGCTCAGAAGGGATTCTCATATTCATTCATGCATAAAGTCTCTGCCAAGTTGTCAAGGAAATAACTAATCTTCTGCCAGATTAGATCTCCTCAAGCAGCTGGATGCAATTAATATTCAAATAATAGTGACTATGCCAGATCTATTCACTTAGTGGACTGAGGCTCTATCTATTGTACAAGCCAGTCAGAAAACAAGTAGATCATGTACAGGACGATGTTCAGAAGCCTGGGGTGAAAGGAAAAGTTCATGCATCATCAGTGCCTGTTTTATAATGGTGCCTATACCAGGAACACTGGACTATTCATACACCCATTCACACAGTCATTCACACTTACTGGCAAATTAGTGGATCCAACCCTCCTTCATGCACAGAATATTCTGGTTTACAACTGATTTACTAACTATGGAGCACTGCATCTTTCACAAGAGGGAAATAGCACATCTAAGCTTTATGGATATACCTTTTCTACCTAAAGGTACAAAATACAGTGTAGTGCCTACGCAAGTAAATGATTTACTAAACCCGGAAGTGAGGTCACGGTGATTGTGTGTAGAAATTATTACACATACGATGCATTAATTCATTTTCATATAATGGCAGCAGAGCCTTTTAAAAAAAGGTTAATTCATATCTACTTTATTACTATATTGCGTATATTACAGTGTCTTTAATCAGTGTTATGCTGTAGTTGAATTTCAAGTTCAGGTTACACTTGCTGGAGTCTCTATGAATTAGTGAGGACTGCAGACAATAATAAATGCACACAAAAACCCCGTTATATTATTTCCTTAATGCAAGTATTCTTTACAAATCACCTGCAACATGCCCTAAATTTTTTTCCTTTTTCTCCAAGCATACGCAAAGTCTACAAAGTGCATGACCAGTACTTTTGGTCTCATCAACACCAAATATATTTCTAATGATGACTGCTGAAGTACAAGCACTGCATTATATAAGCTGCTCCCAGAAAATGATGGTTAGCCAGTGATTTCTAACCTTGACAACTATAAGAATCTACTAAACTGCAACCGTGATCTAATAAACTGTGACATTTGGACTCTTTTTGGGCACCCCTTCACCACCCCGTCACTGTATAATGCAAACATCTAGATGTGATTTTTTTTTCTGTTTTTATATCCATTATCTGATTTGTGCAGTTCAACAACAGCCGGTCTATGTTGTGTCGATAGTTCTTTGTTTTTCTGCATGGAAATGGATGCCAAATATGATTTTACATGTATACAACTTCATGTTTATTCCCCATGGTAATAAGCATGTTCTTGGACATTGGGAGCATTTTTAATAGAAGAAAATATTTATTATTAATCTAAATATTTATTATTATCACATAATGAACCACTTCAGGATAGGCTCACTGAACACTGCTGGACATTAGTACATCTCTCTGCTCATATTGCTATGCACTGCACTTGTTATTGATTGTTATTCTTACTGTACTTTGTGTTGCTGGTGATCTA
>JAOVVH010000042.1:6565455-6585388 GCA_028566435.1 Scorpiodoras heckelii
ACAATAGGTTTTGAATAAATCTTTATCTTGTATAAATGGAATGATCATTTAAAAGGTGCATTTTGTGTGGATTCATGATTCAAATTGGGAAGGGGCAAATACTTTTTGAAAGCACTGTATATACTGTGGTAGATAGCTAAAATATTTTGTCAGTGTCCAAATGTTATGAACCTGACCATTTATTCAGCAACTGCCTGATATTAGGAATTACAAACACTTTTTAAAGTTTCATTTTAGCATTGGGAAACTGGCTTTTTCTAGGTCTTTCAGGCTGTGCTCACCATTTGTTTAGCAGATAATAAGATAAAGAAGAATCCTAACCAAAATAATAAAAGACTCTCACATACAATATAAAGTAAATGGCACTATGATTATTGCCTTCAATTTGTGTGTGTGTGTGTGTGTGTGTGTGTCTGTCTGTCTGTCTGTCTGTCTGTCTGTCTGTATAGTGGCACTGAACTACCAGTCCGAGGGCCGAGTCCTTCAGTTGAACAGAGCCAAGTTCTTCAGCAATGGCAACTGTGGCTACGTTCTCAAACCCGAGTGCATGTGTGAAGGTGAGTTTGTGTAATGAGGTTGGGTAAATTTCTTCATAAATCTTCAGCATCAAGCCCTGCTCATAGCTGAAGGTAACTCTTCAGGGTTGGTTTTCTATATTAATAGTATCTTTTCCAATTGTAATGATTCCACACATATGACTGGAGTCAATTGCAGTTTTATTTTTGCACACAAGTGGCGACAAAAACAAGACAAAAACTAAGAGCACAGAGTGTGGAGGCAAATGAACAAGGGCAGGGACTATAAACAAGGGTAACAAACGCTCAGAAGATTCATGAACTTGAGGGACAAACCAAACGAAGCACTCGACACTCTGGTGAGGTGAATCTGGGAAAAACATAAACTAAGGAGAAATAGTCCAAAATACAAAAGTCCAAAAACTTAGGCAGAAGGTAGCAAAAATACAAAGAAAACTAGGCATGAAATAGTTCACAAATGGCAGAATAGCACATGAAACACAGCGAAGTATTATACAAACTGGTGTTGAACCTTGGCTCATTAACGTGGATCGCCTCCAGGTGGAGGCCATCCCCGGGGCACTCTGGGAAGTGTAGTTCTAGCGCGTAGTTCCACTTTAGGGTGCTTTTGGCGCCCTCCCATGGCCGAAGTCATGACACCAATGGGGAATCATACGGCAAAAAATATTGTTCATGTAATGTATACAGTATATAGTATGTTATAAATTATTTATACATTCATGCAAAAAGTATACTGTGGTTTTATTCCCCATGCATGGAACATTGCTCAGAATATTTTTAGATTGTTAATATTGTGGAATAAAACTCTTACCCCATTGCCATCTGTGTCACTTTAATGTTTAATTTTCTTTTGGAAGGTTCTTTTAATCCAATGTTGGAGGACCCATTGCCAGGGCAGATGAGAAAACAACTGGTGGTGAAGATTATTAGTGGCCAGCAGCTGCCCAAACCCAAAGACTCCATGTTGGGGGACCGAGGCGAGGTGAAGGCTACACCAAAAATCATCTCTGATTCCTGTCCATGCTTCTTACCATTTTTATGCTTTTTCGTCATTTTGTAATCTTTCTTTTTGACTTCATAGTTATACATTTTATACGTTTATAATTTTAATAACTTTCTTTCTTTGTTTTTTTTGCAATTGCAATCTTTCTGCTGCCTTTGCATAAGTTAATGAACTTTTATGCTTTTCAGATCATTGACCCTTTTGTGGAAGTGGAAGTCATTGGCTTGCCAGGAGATTGCTGTAAGGAGCAAACCAGAGTAGTGGATGACAACGGTAAGTGACAACCAACAGACTTATAATCAGCTCATTGGTTTTTATTATCGGTTTCATAGTTAATGCATTTGAAGGTTTTAACTGTACTGTGATTGTGGTGGTGTTGCACTGAAATGCTTACTTGTGGGTTCAAATGTAACATGTAAATTCATTTTTCTGAGCCATGCAGAAATATTTACATAAGTGTTCCTCTAATGCCTTTTTTCTCTCTCTCATTTTCAGGGTTCAACCCCATGTGGGAAGAGACCCTGGTTTTCACTGTGCACATGCCAGAAATCACGCTGGTGCGCTTCCTGGTTTGGGATCATGACCCCATTGGCCAGGACTTCATTGGCCAGAGGACCATTGCCTTTAATAGCATGATGCCAGGTATCTTTGTTCATTACATCACAGGATGCTCTTACTTGCATTGTTCTGTATACTAGATTGCTCTGTTTAATAAATATATAATATGATTCTGGTCGTAATTTGTGATTTGATTTTATTATACAGGTTACCGACATGTGTATTTAGAAGGGATGGAGGAGGCATCCATTTTTGTTCATGTGGCTGTCAATGACATCACTGGTAAGGTAGGTACATACAGGGAAGCACAGGAAATTGTGCTTAGAGTTCGACTTGTGAGAGAGGCTAGTGCTGGATTTGTACAATAACCTTTGTCATGACTATTTCCTTTTTTTCTTTTTTCCTGTAATCAGATAGGTCCTTTGACCTTTTAATATTTAGGGGGAAATTGTATTCTATTACATTCTATTACCTGTGCATTATCAAAAAGTAATAAAGTTCACTATGTGTTTAAAAAAAGTTTTTATTTGTGCTTTAAATTTTCTTTCACCATAAATTTTAACTGGAAATATCTGGACCTACTAACTGTTATAAACTACAGATAAAGGAACAGAACAAAAGGAACTTACATTTTGCTGTTGAAAAAGTATAATTCAACTTGTAAAATTATAATAAATGTAGTATTATTTCATATTTGTGCCATCTTTCATAAATTGTCTCAGTTTTTCACAGAAATACAGATGTTTGTCTTTATATCATTCTCTTTCACTCTTTCTCTCTCTTGTGATCTCTGTATGGTATCCCCCCTTTCTTTCTCCCTCTCTCTCTGACTTCTCTCTCTGACTTCTCTCTCTCTCTCTCTCTCTCTCTCTCCCCCTCTTTGTGCTTTCAGTGCAACCACCTTAGTCCAAAAGCTGTCTTTAGAGGCAGGAAATTGTTAGGAGCCCTGATGCTGTCGCTCAAACTCTCAGGTGTAGTGAGACGCAATCAGCACCTTGCATGTGCCCCATGACCCCTTCGCCCCAAACCCCACCCCCTTTCTGGAGCCAGCAACCGAGCCTGTGCTAGCATTCAGCCTTTCCAACTCATGAAAACAATGAGTTGTGACATAACTGTGACCGCCTTTACCTCGCCAGCATTTTCATTCGACCCCTAAGCAGATCCAATGTCACCATCCGCTGCTGCAGGCACGTCAGGGGGGGTTGCACCAGGCACTGCATTGCAAGGGTGACAATGTCTCCTCTTATTTCACTTAACTCAGGAATTCTCAAGCTGCAATAGGCTCTCAAATGCATTGCTAGCACTATCTAGATATTTCATCTGACAGAGATAAAGGGAATGGCCACATTGTCCCCATATAGCTGTAATGTTAGAAAGGACATTGGACCATGCTTATTCACTCCCAGTTTTTTGTTTTGTTGTGACAATGACGAGTCGGAGGTTGGCAGGTACTCTTTATGATAATCTGTTTTGCCGAATGATAATTGGGATACCGATAAGTGTATTATTTTTGGTAATAATTACTAAATTCCTAAAGTTTTCTTGTGTAAATTAATGTAAATCACTTTAAAACTCACTTTAATAACTTTGTAACTGTACAAAGAGTATTTGTTAATTATTTTTCTTTGCCACTTGTTTACATTGATGTCTATTTAAGTAGCATTTGCAGATATGATAAGATGCATAACATATTAAGCACATTTCACATGGATCTAGTTTGACATGTTTCATGAAATGACACTGGGTTTATTGCTTTGCAGATTGTACGGCATGGGGAGAGTAGTGTCCTTTCATGCTCTTTCACATATTAATAATAATTATATTATATTGCTCAAAATTTAACTATTAAGTAGACCTTATAACCCAGTGTCATTTGTAAGTAAATGTCCTCATTACATTTACACCCGAATCTTGCATCTCCATTTCACTAGAGCTAGTTCGGTGTTCATGCACAGTTGAATGTATATCCTATGAAGGACTGTGTGTAAACTTAGATCGATGTAATGTGTTCCATATTTTAACAGGTCATTTACATCTGTCTTATTATTTTGTGTCTGTGCTTCTGAGCTAAAAGAACAATTCAAAATGAAGGATAAGTGAAAGAGGAAAAGAAGAGATAATTCTAGCTTTCATCTGTTCCTAATGTTGTTAGCATTATAGATGCAGTATTTCTTTTAATAAACTGATGGAAATTGCTAAAGATGTATACAGTAACATTTAATCTGTTTTATTTAACTGTTCTATGTTTCTTCTGCATTTGACACGGTACTTGTATTTTTCAATGTAGTACACTGTATCGTTGTTCAAAAATTTACTTGTTTTAGCCTGAATATATCAAGGTAAATACAGTATGCTTTAATAAATTTCTAAAGTAAGAGGTTTAAAGTAAGAAATGGTTTAGCATGATTAGAAATCAATAACTTCAAACAAACCTTTCAGCTTTGCATAAAATTATTGCCTGCTTGTCTTTGTACCTTTCCTTAAGTTTGACCTTGACATTTTCACAAATAGTCTTCTCAGGACTTGTTGTTCCCCTCACTTTCATGAGATTCATGCTATTTTTGCCATTCTTTGTTTATAGGCACGGCCAGCCAGCGGCATAAAAGGGCTGTTTCACAAAAATCCAAAGCAGGCTTCTCTAGACAGCCATGCTGCTGTGCTGCACAGCCGTAAGTCAGCTTTTGGAGCCCATCTGCTTCGCCGCACGGCCAGCGCGCCCACCAAGGGCCAGCCCAAAGTTAAGCGTGGCTTCCCTGAGATCTCCATCGACACCAAAGACTGTAGCTCGGAGGGAGCCAGCTCGGAGCGTGAGTCTGAGGAGGGCCCAGCTGCCCATCCCAACGGGGAAACAGCAGCATCAGCGCGACCGTGGGAGCACAGCACCAATGGGCAGCTCCACCCAGACAATGGGACAGGTAAGGTCAAGTTTGTCCATCCTGAGCATAGGTCAAAGCCATTTGACAATAGGAGGGGCATGAGTGAACCACTAAGGAGAGCCAACAGGCTAAAGTTGCAGGATTCGTTGGAGAAGCAGGGTTTTTTCACATGTGTCACATTGAACAGCTCTGGCCAGTTAGGAGTGACATCCAATTGCATGAAGTGCATGATTGGGACAAAGGAGAGTCCAGAATTGGAGAAGAAAATAGTGGCCAATCTTAGGCATGTGAGATCTGCTCCTAAGCCCGAGAGGGTGTCTTCTTCACCCACAGTTAGCCGAAAGGTCTCCCAAGATCCAGGCCCAAGACCTAAAGCCTTAGCCCTACCTAAGCAGCCAGAGCAACCCAAAAATAAACCTGAGCCTGATGTCCAGTCCTTCAAGCCTACACCAATGCCAAGGGTACGATCAAAAGCTAGAAGGACACTGGATTTTTCAGACAACCCTGCAACTGGAAATGCCTTTGCCAGGAATACAAGTTCATACAGAATACCCCGCAGACACCTCCAGCCACATGGAGCTCTAGTACCAGCCATACCAGATAGCAAAACTGGCTTGAACAGGCAGCGTCTTGCACCAACCAATTATGGCAGCAACTGTAGGAACTTACGTCCTATGAATGGTGATGGTCTTTCCGAAAGCAGTTGTAGCAGATGCAGTAGCCTGGACAGTCTGGAACTGCTTCCCACAATTCCACTACAGGTGATGGACAAACGTAAGAAGGTTGTAGGGACTCTACAGCGGGAGATGAACACTCTGTTTGCCCAGAAAATGGAGGAAATCCGCAGTAAATCACCCTTGTTCTTCACTGGTAAGACCATGGTAGTTCCCTGAAGTGATCTAGTTGAACTCTGTGTCTTTGTGAACCCTCAAGGCTGTAGTGGATCCCCTAGATTCCAGATGACTGCAGTGAACTGCTTGAGATGAAGTACATTTATGGATAACAGACATGAATGACCCAACCCAATGTACACCATGTGCCATATTTTTTGCAAAGATGATCACTATCAATTTACACGCCCATAATTAAAATATAGTTTTTATATTGAATCTTAAAAAAATTGAGAAATGTGATAACATACTGTCAGTAAGGTGTAATTCTGTTGAGGCTATGGGGGCGAGAAGTAGTCACTCTGATTTGCAGCACATTTGAAAGCTTTGCAGTGAAATTCAAACAGAAAGATTCTCTACCTGAGCTCTAATCCATAAATGCAGCAGAGTTGGTAGATCTAGCAGATCGCAGAATCTGATCAGTCTTCTAATCCCCAGTAGACACTTTAGGTCTATGGTAAACTCTTGCTGATGCATCTGCAGATTACATATCAGTACCTTTTTATGTTTTACGCATTGTTATATTTTATATAAAATTTTAACCTGTAAAGTGTTATATTCTATACCAACTTTATATCAGTGTGAACCTTTTTTTCTATGAGACTGGGTTGCTTTATTCATAATATATTGTATAATATATAATATATAATACACACTGCAGAAGTAAAATCATCAAGAATAGTAGAGTCACAAGACCATAAGTTGCTTATGTAAGCATGTTAATGCTTTCCATCTGTTATGCAACCTTTAGGAGTAGTTTAAAAAAGAGGGGAGGGGGTTACTCTGAAAAAGGTTTTTCTATATGTGGTTATCATGCCATTTTTGTATAGTGTCATATATTTACAACAAAAATATCTTAATTATAATATTTATGATGTTTTATTTAGTGTATTGCAGTATTTGAAATATCGTTATGTAGTATTTAGAAATTAGGCAGAAGTTAGGCAGAGAAGATTGAATTTATTTTGTACATAGATTACTATGTTGTCAGTACTTTCATCTTTTATTTTATCCTTATTTAGTATTAGTAACTTGCTTCTTTGCCAGATCACAAGGCTGAGGAATAGGTTCAACATTTTCCAGTTTGTTGCATGGATTGTGGGTTGTGCAATAGACAGGAAATTGTTGAACTTGTTCCTCAGACTCGTGATCACGAGTGCTTCACCTTGGGATTTAAAAGGAGTTGTTCTTTTGTGCTGCAACTCACATTAGTGCAGATGGTTTTAATTTAATTGTAGACTTGTGGCATTATTCTCAAAAGCAGTAATCTCATTCTTGAGTCTTCAAACTTCATTGTAATGTGACTTCTCTTTATTCTATTCACTTCATACACTTTTTGAAATCCCTGTAAAATAATAAAATCCTGTTTAAATCCATTTATACGGCATCTGCTATTCTGAAATAGTGAAACGCGTGTATGCTCAAAAGCTTCCTCCTAAATGAATTGCTCTTCTGTATACTGATTGATCCTCTCTGTTTAGGGTTCTTATGCTCTTACTAAACTGCCTGTTTATTCCTTCCTTCTTGCATGCTATCTTTCCTTAGTGCAAAACTGAGGGGCTGATCAAAGTCAGGTAAACTCGCATCCCATGTGTATGTGTTTCCACTGCATAGGTTATGTGTTTTGTCTTTTTCTACTATGGGCAATGCAAAAGTCTCTTGTTCTTTTTTCTTGTATGTATTAAGGATGACTAAAGAATGTTGTTATACGGTAAATGGGTCCCATAAAATGGCTGCATGATGATTAATATCAATCAAATACAAGTGCAAAAATTTAGCCCTGTGCCACATACAGGCATGCTGCATGTTTGCTACACATCTGTGCATATGATGTTGTCGTGTGTTTTTGTGCTATTCGCCTGTCATACAGATTTGGCAGGAGCAAAATATTTGTAATGCAAAAGCCTTTAAAGAATAGTAATATGACTTTTTGCTTATCCTTTCAGATCATTCTACAGTGCAGAGACCCATTCCATATATGCATGTCCTGGAATCCATTGATGAAGAATATCATCAGAATTCCTCTTTGACATCCATGTGCAGTCCAACCCATACCTCAGAACATTCCCCCAGTGATGTACTTCATTTGTCTCCACCATCCACAGCAATAACAACTTCTAAGGAAGACAACCATAGCCCTATAAAAACAAATGAGGACAAGCTGCCTGTTCCTACCCAATGTCCCATCCCAAATGACAGTAGAGGGGAGGATCATTTCAATACTTCCCAGTCCCTGAATTACCTTGAGATTGGGAGCAATAAGCCCCTTGCACCAGAGCAGGCAGTGCATGAAGAGATGAGTTTTGGTGGAAATGTTTTACCGGATGCAACTGTTAAGACTGGACAAACATTAGAGACTGAGACTCCATCTGAGCTGGAGACAATTAAGAGCTCCCAGAAGATTCAGGCTAAAAAGACTTTAATTAAAAAGGACATAGAGCAAGGTTTGTACCCTAGGCCTAAGACTCCAGTTCGAAAGACCAAAAGTGATGGCCAGATACGGGCAGTGTGCCCTGTTGAGCACTCAACAGTGCCACAGTTGTCCATTGATGCAACCATTAATGACCGGCTCTGGTCCAAACTTGACCCAAGCACCCACCGCGACAGTGTGTCATCCTCGTCCAGCATTTCCTCAAATGACACTGTGATTGACCTCTCCTTGCCCAACCTGGCCAGGAAGAGTCTGAATTGCCTCAGAGCTGCTCAGGATTGTCATGAGAGCCAGGATTCAAATGGCAACTGGAGTTGCTCATCTCGGTCATCAACTACTCCTAGCATGCTTTGTGTCAGCAAGAGCAAATCAAATCCTAACTTGAGTGATGGTCAGATGTGTGAGCCAGTGGACGAGCTTCTTCCAAGGCAACTGGGGAGTGAGCATGACAACAAACGACTTATGCAGCGGCGTCACACCTGGAGCAGGCTGTACATAGAAGGTTTAAAGCAGTCATCTTCTTCTTCTAGCAAGAGAGCCCCAACCCCTGCACCAAAAGATATCAATGGTGGCTCCAAGTCTAAGAGTCTGGGTGACCTTACGTCAGAAGACATTGTGTGTAATTTTGATAGCAAGTATCGCAGCATCAGCCGTAGTTTTGTGGTCAGGCCTAGCCGCCAGCAGAGGTCCCCAAAGAAGCCCCAGGATGACCTGATGGCGCAACTAAAGAAACTCACTGATGTAGAACCACTGACAAGCAAAGATTTTACATCCCACCTGCATGACTCAGAGACTGAGGAGAAGGAGAAGGAGCAAGAGGAGGCACCACCACTGAGGAGGAGCTCATCGCGCAGCCAGAGCCGGGTGCGCTATATTGCTAATCGCGCCAGGCAGGCCCAGGAAAGGCAGCGGCTGCAAAGCCTTCTCACAGGATCCAACAGTCCCATTGAGGAGCGTGGAATCCCAGAGGGAGCCTGCAGCATCATACGCAGTCCCTGTGCCAGCCTGGACTTGCTGAGCCAGCTTCCTCCAGGTCCACCCCAACAGAGTCCTCATAGCCCAGATAATGAGGTCTTTTTTATGCTCCGCCTCTGATGGAGCAAGGGTTTACTGACGGACTGTGAACAAGCGACACAAACTGAATGAGACACTCCAGACATCTGATGTGAAGTCTGTTTCATGTGCTAGAGTTGGTGTAGGTCGATGATGATTTGTTACCAACAGTTTGGGTGAAGCTGCTGTCAAGATGTTTGTACATCAGGTTCAACAAAGAGCATGAAATGTGGTAGATTCTAAAGGTCCCAAACCTATAGAGACGGATACTGCAGTTTTTATAATTTGTATGATTTAACAGAAAATTTCCAAAGTTTGAGGTGCAAAGCCACGCTAAAAATCTTGCCGGTGTATTGTCCTAAATGTACTTGCTACTTTTGAAAACTGGAGCGTCTCACATTCTCAAACTGACATCGGTCTTGAATTTTGTCATTTTAAATTAAAAGGCCTGCTGTAGCAATAGAGGATTACATGTTGAACTGTATGAAATATTACGTCTCTCACTATAAATTGAATGACATGTTTACTGTACTTATTGAAATACCAATGCATCTTGTTGGTGTTTATAGTGGTGATTTTTTTTTTTTACAACAAATGCATGGAATGTATTTACAATAGTAATTTATTGTTTCCTTGATTTTATTTTTATTTTCTTTTGTGCTCCTTTTTGCATTTGTTGCAGATGAAATGACAACTGCCTTTCCTACTTTGAGTTTTTTTAATTATTTTTTTCTTTTAGTTTATATGGCAAGGGCAGTTTTTGCCATTTGGCTTAAACTTTTGATAATTCAGTTCATGTACTGTATAAAGTATTATCAGCAGATTAATACACAAATTGCCTCTTTCTAGCATGTGATATATTGTAATCTTTTCAGTGTTTCTCAGTTAAGATTTGACATTTTCCACCACTCAGCATGTGCACTGGTCAACAGTATCAGTCAATGTTTAAGAATTAAGGAATTATGTTGAATATGGGTACACTGAGACAGTTGTTCAATGGCACATAATTGGATGGTGAAAGAGTACATCTCTCACTTTGTACTGTAATGTATGCACTGTCATGTCAGCTAACTTTGCAAGAGTCTGGGAGAATTTTTAGTAAAAGCATATGTACATACAGATTGTGGGTGTCTGCTTTATTCTCCTTTCTCCCCTTCATAAACTTGTAGAGACAGATCTAGTCTGAGGTTCACTTCCCTATATAAATGTTACATGGAAATTTCCTTGTTTGTATTTTTTTTTACATTTCATGAATCTTCTAGGACTTTTTGCACGTCTCAGAAAACTTATTAAGTTTCCCTGAGAACTGATGACTTTAGCACTATTAATAGTCAATGTTTCTTTTGACCTGCAGTGTTCTCATTTTTTTATTCTAACTTTAAACACAATTCATAATACGTTTCTTTTTATTAGGTCTGCTTCCTGTTGCCAGGTAATTAATAAATATACTGTGTACTTCATTATGTTGTTCTCTTAATGTTTTGTTGGTTGATTTAACAAAAAAGCTCAGACCCTCCCATTCAGGAATTGTCACCCTCTCAGCACCATTATGTACTCTTTTAAGTGGCCTCCTTTTTCTCAACGCTCACACTGCTCAACCTCTCCAATATTTCACACAGCGCTCCCATTGGGAAAAAATGGTGCTTGCTACACACTTGTTGGCTGATCACATCTCCAAGCCGAACAGAAATAAAAGTTCCTCTGTTCAATCTTTTCAGCATTCCAGCTGCTGGTTTTGACCCAAATTGCCCACTGTCATGCCCTGAGTTGTTGTGAGTATTAGTTCATTGCTTTGTACACACTGCCTCTTCATGCATGATGCCCATAAAATCCTGAAGGACTCATCTCCGCTTATGACTGACACTTAAGACAAAAGCACAGGAATGCCTGGGTCTGCAGTTGCTTTGGTGACGGTTTCTGTTGGGACGTGAGAGACCGGGGCCCTTCTGAGCTCCCAAAAAACGCCCTGGGACTCTCACAGCTCAGTGACTGACAGAGATTGTAAGCTCTTGTCACTCATACAAAAGTCCACTTCTTTAGCATTCAGGAGGTGCTGCAACTCTAGCCTTTGGATTCGTATTTATCACAGTGATTTTTGTTTCTGCCTCTAGGGTCTATTACGGAGCCAGTTTAACTCACTTTTAGGCAGAATTGTTTAAAAGTTTAACGCTTCTGTATGCTTATGGATTTGGTAGAGTCTCTGATTAAATTTTGTAAATTCAGATTATGCCGTATACTTAGGTCCATCAAAAAATAACAACACTGGGCCAATGCAAATAGGAGCTTAGCAATTAATTTCTCAAAGAACAAGGAACCTGTATATTCGAACAACATAAAAATAGTACCACTGTTAAAATATGGCATTATATAGGCAAAAGCTTATTAGTTATTTATCTTTTTAGTTGAAAAATACCTTTTTTGCCTTTGTAGCAAAATTCTTATTATATGTCATCATAATTTTCCTAAAGCTGTTGAGGCCTCAATTTTTTGTCTATTTTGACTAATTTCTACATATGTTGCGCTGTAAACATTCTGATATAATAATGAAAAGT
The DNA here is from genome assembly GCA_028566435.1 of Scorpiodoras heckelii. Taxonomy (NCBI): domain Eukaryota; kingdom Metazoa; phylum Chordata; class Actinopteri; order Siluriformes; family Doradidae; genus Scorpiodoras; species Scorpiodoras heckelii. The sequence goes on from JAOVVH010000042.1 coordinate 6,577,355, forward strand.
TTGTCTTGGAAACCAGCCTTTTACTCCTCCATGTCCCACCTCCTCCCCATAAATCGTTATTATGGTCTCAGTCCCTCACTCCTTTTCCCTCCACTTTCTAGAACAGCCCACTCCTCCCTATTGGCTATTATCTGCCCTTGGGGTATTTGCTTGTGCTTTATATTCTGGGATCTTTGATGCACTGGACATTGAGAGAAGCTGATTGTAAAGGAGGGTAAGTTTGATGCTGTTGTAAATTTTCATTTTCATCTTTCATTCTGGGCTTGGCCTGAATGTTATGTCTGCAATTCTTCTTATGTTTATTTAGCTCTTGAGTTGAATAGACTAAACTATGAAACCTAAAATCATTGTTTTGTCTGAATCAAGGGGTCAAGTGGCTTTGCTCGAGCTCCTTGCATAGGTCATTAGTGCTTTTTTTAAATTAGTGTTGTGAATGAATTATTGACTTTTTCAGTTCAGTAACAGCACCATGGCATCTCTGGGGCTTCTCTGGCTTGTTGCAGCAGTGGTTCACCTCTGCACTGCAGGTAACTTCATCACATCGTCACAGTCAACAAATGACAAACTTAATTTGGACACTTTTGATTGTCTAACTGTTTTGCACTTCTTTGTGCTCAGTTGCTATAAATTTGGTCTTGTGATACATGGATAATTGTCAGCTCTTGTAACAGCTCCTGGATGATTGCATCTAAATGTTTACATGAGGAATCACACCTGTGCCTTTCATTTATTGTCAGATCATGATTGCTAATAAACTACATCTTCTAGATATTATTTCCAGTATAGTGAATTTTTATCTTTAGCCAGATTTAAAAAAGAACACATACTTGTGAATATGAACAGAGGTGAGTAGCAAATCTTAAGAACTTCTCCAGATGTGGAACTTCTCCTTAAACCTCTGACACTGCATTAGATCAATACTGATTTTTACTACTCCATCTCCTTTCCTTGCCTTGGCTCTCCTCTAGCGAGTCTTCCAACAGGACGCAGGAAGGGCCAATGCTAATCTGACATCTTATTGACTCTGTCAATGGTCACAGCAGCCTTTTGGCACTTCATCTGAGTGTCCCATTGCTCTGAGTGATTTGCATTTAAAATCGTAGAAAGAGCATGCCATGGTCAACAATGACTGTGAGCAATCAATTAGCCCCCACTAACCAAGCAGGCAGCGATGCAGGACAAGTCCATGACACAACTTGACACAACTGTGGCTCTGATGACATGTAAGCTTTTCATATTTTGCAAAGGAAAAGGATATTAGGTGTCAATTCCACTGTGTGACTGATGGGCCCTTGCAGGGCTTTCTATCTCAGTGAAACTGCCTCAGTTACATTTGCATGACATGTTTGCTGAAATAGTGATGTTTCTGACACTTAATTTGTAGAACTGTCAGTCCTCTTTAAGACATTTGACCGACAAAGAAGAAAGATATGAATGGTTCCATTATTTCCAATATACAGTCTTTAGACAGTAAATAAAAGTGCAGGGCAGATGTGCAAAGTAAAATGCAAAGTGCAATTATTCCATCTACATTTTATGTATTTGTGCTTTATTTGAGTATACACATAAATCTAATTCTTTCAGCTTTCAAAGGAAAATCTCTGCCATACTAATTACAATCACTACGTTTCTCTATATTCCTGCCATTAGGTGGCTTCTTAGCATTAGCCGGTTTTAACAAATCTTAACAAATTTTAATAAACATGATGGCTAGAATGCATGAGACCTAGTACATATCACTGTAATACTATTTATCAAGGCAGTTTGTTCTGTAACAGTTGTCATGAATTATCATTCACCTACTTTGTATCGTCATCACGCTAATTAACGTTAGAACTTACGAATAAAGCTGTTATTAGTTAGCTTTATATAATTTTCCCACATTTCTTGGTTCCATGGTGAAAGGGGCTCTAATTTAGCATCAGGAGCTCGAATCAGTGAGTGAATCAGTGAAGCAGACTTGCTTGAATGTTACTTTAACACTAAGTACATTTAAGAGTTTATTATTTTTTCTGTTTTTACCTGAGTAAAAAAGAATCTGTTTTCTTGTGCCACCTCTGGTGCAGCGTCACTGGTTTTGTTTTTTTTTTAAAATTCAGAAATTTTGGCTTACTTTCTTTTAAGTAACTTCCTTGAATACTTTGATCTTTATGCAGCCTGGTCTCTCTCTCACGCATACCCACACACACACTCAGTTTTATTTATGTTAAGGTGCCTTTTCTGACGTTTTTGTAAAGTATTAAATCTAAGAACAACAATTTAGACAGAAGAATCAGTTGACCAAGAGCATGCAAAGGGAGGGCACTTTCCCAGCACTTGGTGGCGTCTCTTTCTCAGGGGTTGGAACGCTCAGGAGTTTGGACTCTGCATCTGTTCCACCACAGGAGGTACCATAGGCTGCACAACAACAACCCGCTGTTTATCTCCCTCTATGTCCTTTTGAGCAGTGGATTCTCTTAAAGAACGATTAGTGGCCGTGAAGCCTGGGACCACACGAAAGGGGGCGGCAGAACAACAGGGACATTGTCCTTGTCTAGTAAATTTGGGGATATTTGCCTCCATGTGAAAAGCAGTACAAAGTACGGCGCAGCATGGTGAAACGCTTCATTAGCTGCCAAGAATGTCTTGCAAGAGTTCAAGTTCAGACTGAGACAAAGACTGTTTTTTCCCCTCTTTCTTCATTCCTTACTTTTTTCTTTCTTTACTTCTTTCTTTCTTTTTATTTATTGTCCAATTTAACTTATGTACTATACCCATGTACTGTAGAAGTACTGTTTATCTCATTCCTAATTAAAGGTTCAATCATTCATTTGCTGCTTAAAATAATCTTAAGATAGAATTAATGTATATGTAATGTCAGCCTAATGATCTGCAGTCTAGTTGAATGCATGCAAGGAACGTAGAAGCAGTTAATCTGATTTTTGAATTATAAAGCTGTATCCAACAATTCTGTGATATTCAGATATTGACTTGTAATGTTTAGAAAGCAGATACAAGTTCTCAGATTTATACAACTTTTTAAACTTGTAATTAATTTTCTGCTATACAAGATGTCACATACCTTATATACAATAGCATGTAAGTAACATATTTTTTTATATTCTGATGTAAACTTTTCATTCCGATTTTAACAACTGACATTGAAGTAATGATCCAATTATCCTGTTTTATGACCAGAACCACAGCCACTAAAGGTGACCACCATTAAGGTAGGTGAAATGCACTAAACAGAAAAGTTTTTTATTTAGATTTGGTTGCCTGTTTTTAAACCATGACTAAATACTTGTTTTAATGACCAAGCAGCACTGACGTTTCTCCTCAGCAAGAACCATACACAATGTCAAAAGGCACAGAGTTTGAGGGCTTCTGTATGGACTTGCTGTCTGCACTTGCACAGAAACTGGGCTTCAAGTACAACGTCCGCCTGGTGAAAGATGGAAAATATGGGGCCAAGGATGAGCGTGGCAACTGGTCAGGGATGATTGGAGAGGTTGTGAGAGGGGTGAGTGCCAATTAAAATCTCCAGTTAAAAAGACAACAAAAGAATGCATACTATTCTAGTGGGTGGCAAGAAAATCTGCAAGCATCCAAGCATGTTTAGCTGTTTACTGATAATATAATAAGACTGTAGGGAAATCTTTTCAGTCACTGCTGATGACTTCTTATGACTGTGTCGGAAAAGTGGCCTGAAATCTTTCACTCTGTGTAATCACCTGACAAGAATGACACTGATAGGCTGTATGAATCCACACTCTGGGCTAGAATGAAATCAGCCCTCACCTCACTTCTTTATATCATTCTGTGTAGTTGCTTTAGACTGCTCTACATCTCTACATTTTGGCATAATAATACATCTCTGATTGGGCATATGGTTGACCTATTATTTATTACATATCCAAAAGCTGTTTAGCAGACTAACTAAATTAACTAGCTTTGCAGATAAGTATATACCTTGCTAGTTTCAAAGCTAACATAGTTAGCTGTTCAAATAATGCATGGCTGCTACTTCTGTTAAGCTTCCACGTTTCACATTTTCTATATATTATCCAATAACTGCTCTACGGTTTGCTACAAGACTTCTATTCCCTATATGTGAATTGAAGGTAAAGCCAAGCAATCAATATCTGAAAATGTGATCAAACATCAAGGGATAGCTCCTATGAATCAATCCCAAACATTTCTTAAAAGAAATGTTGCCAGATAGACAAGTCTGAAATGGTGTTTTCAGATGATAAGTCAAACATTTTAAGTAAGAAGTAAAAAATTATGACATAATGCTATTTTTAAGCTGGGTAGAAATAGGCTTACATGCCTGTTGTGCATGATTCTACAGAAATTCAAAATGATCCATCTTATTATATTTGCTAACAGCGAATAATCCAAAGTGGAATGCCAAAAATTATGTCTTTTTCTGTTTTTCATTTTTAAAAAAATATGCAACTAAAGGTACAAATCACATTCCCTTGATGAAGAAAAGAAGAACACCATCAGCCACCCCTGATGATAATTCTTCCAATGCCAGTCCACTTAAATGGTTAATCATTTGTAATAACCTTTACAGTACATCCACTGCTGTTCAAGTGTGTATGTATGTGCATCTATTGTCATTAGGAAGCAGATCTGGCCATGGCTCCACTTACCCTCACTGCTGTTCGGGAGGAAGCTGTGGACATGACCAAACCCTTCATGCAGACAGGCCTTAGTTTTGTCATGAGAAAGGACATTGCTTCGGATGATTCACAGTACCTCAGCTTTTTAAACCTCTTCTCCAGTGAGATGTGGATCAGCCTGCTGGTGGCTTATCTGCTCACCTCCTTCTGTATCTTTTTGGTGGCTCGGTAAGACACACATTTTCATTCATTTCATCGAATAGAGGGATTGCTACTAAGGACAGCAGAATGTCATACGACTGGGAATGCATAATTTGTGTGCGGTATGTTTTTAAGTATCAGTCCATCTGAATGGGGCCAGCCACAGACGGAGGAAAATCACTTTACAGTCTCACACAGCTTCTGGTACACTATTGGAGGCTTAACACTTCAAGGTGAACACACACACACACATTTTTTAACAGAAAAGAGAATGTTTTCCACTGTTTAATGAGTTTCAATGTCATGTCCCTCTCAAATGTATTAAACTGTACAGTCACTGGGGTGTATGAAAGTATCAACTTTGTGTATGTGTGTGTCAGGCGCTGGTCCACACCCCAAGTCCTTCTCAGGACGGGTGGTTACTGCCATCTGGTGGTTGTTTTCATTAGTTGTCTTGGCCTGCTACTTCGCCAACCTCAGTGCTTGGTTGCGCATGGATAACCAGCAGCTCTCAATTAAGAGCTTTGAAGACCTGGCGAACCAAAATGTCATTGAGTACGGGACAATTAAGTTCTCCTCTTCTCTTGCTTACTTTAAGGTAAAGCAGAATCCATGATCCTCCATTGAATCATATTAATATGCTTATTAATGGGATTCACTTTGACATGGCACTCCTTTGTCCATGCAGAACTCCAACAACCCTACCTACCGGCACATCTATGAAAACATGGAGAGAAAACAGTCCTATGCACAGTCAATGGAAGAAGGCATCCGTATGGCTCAGGAGGGGAAATATGCCTTCATTGGAGAGTCTGTGTCTCTGGACCTGACTGTGGCACGTTCTTGCAACCTAATGCGCTGTCCTGAGATCATCGGCATGAGAGGCTACAGTATTGCAGTTCCTTTGGGTAAGGACACATCAAGCAAACACTCAGCATCACCATGGGGCTGATGGTTAACCCTGCTGCTCTATGTCTAATCCACTAGGTAGATGAATGCCACACTGTTTCAGCCATCTTTATTGTTTTTATATCAATATAATTGAGATCACATATCTAATTATTTTCAGATTTTCAATATATTTCATCTTTATTTCAACAATAACCAAAATTAACCATATGGAAAGCTTTGGAATTTGAACCTGACTATAACCATTATTTGTTTCATAGTTTCAAAAATGTCTGTAATAATGTGGTTTATCCTGGTCAGGTGGACCAATGAATCTGGTGCCTATCCCAGCAAACCTATCCAACCATTATGGGGAACCTTGTACAGATACGTTCATCCTGGGGACAATTTAGCATAGACAGTTCACTCATTGGCAATGTTTTGAGTGGTCGGACAGAACCAAAGATGTTGGACCAGTGACCAGAAAATCATAAATTCAAATCCCACCACTGCCACGCTGCCACTAGTGTGGCCCTTGAGAAAGGCCCTTAACCCTCAAGTGCTCAGTTGCGTAAATGAGATAAATCTACATCGCTCTGGATAAGAGCGTCTGCCAAATGCCATAAATGTAAATGTAAACCAGAGAACTTGGAGGAAACCAAGTTCTCCACACAGGGCTGTAGAAAATTTCAAATGGGTCCTAAAGCTGCTTTGGGACAATGTCCATTAAAATAAAATAAAATTGAATTGAACTGAATTGAATTGAAATGTCCTTCTGCTGCAGTTGGAACAAAAAGGTTAAAAATATTTTAATTTTAATAATTTCTGACCAGGCTGTACAGTTAAGTTCTTACCACATTAACATTAAGCCTTACCGTCAAATGAATTATATACTCAGAGGGATTGATCCCTTAATATTCTCTTATCTCAATCATACTCTTTACTCTCCCCTTCCTTTTACTTTGCATTATTCAGTTGTGGTACTTTCCTTGCAGCTGAATTTGTGTGTGCGTGTGTTCTAAGGCTTTCCCATGCTGAAAAACCTGAGTATGGCTGTCCTCCAGTTGAGCGAGTCTGGAGAACTGGATTACCTGCGAAATAAATGGTGGGAAAGCAGCTGTGTGGCAGAAGACACACAGGCCTCATCTCTGAAGCCCAGCAGCCTGAAGGGTGTCTTCCTGCTTTTGGCACTTGGCTTAGGGCTTGGACTTCTTCTGGCCCTCATGGAGCTGACTGCCAAATCACGAAACATTGCTAACACACAGCAGGTGGGTGTGTTAAAATGAACTGTACGAGTAGTTATAGGATTACCATTACGTGATACCTACATGAATGATGTTACAACACAAAATACATTTTGTGGTGCATTTTGGCCATAGCAATACACTACCTACATTTTTTTCTACTCTATTTTGATAACCTGTTCATATCAGAATATACCAATAGTATGAGTGAGTGTGAGTAATGTTTCACTGATTCTAAGAGTCTGCCCTGTGTTTTAAAGACAAATGAATTGCAGATAGGAAAAGGGGATGATATTGTCTACATACTTTATTGTTTCATTAAATTCTCCTCTAACAAGTTCCAGTACATGGCTCCATTCATTTTCCCCTCAATGACGCCTCTATGGTGTTCTTGGAATCAAACCCGTCTTTCTCCAAACACGATTAGCTGAATTATTGCCAAATACACCGATCAGCCATAACATTAAAACCAACTGCCTAGTATTGTGTAGGTCCCATTTGTGCCACCAAAACAGCTGTCAACTCATGGACTCCACAAAAGCTCTGAAGGTGTGCTGTGGTATCTGGCACCAAGACATTAACAGCAGATCCTATAAATCTTGTATGTTGTGAGCTGGGGCCTCCATGGATCAGACTTGTTTGTCCACAGATGTTTGATCAGATTGAATGTGGAAGTCAAGTCAGCACCGTGAACCCTTTGTCATGTTTCTCAAACCATTCCTGAACAATTTTTTGCAGTATGGCAGCATGCATAATCCTGCCGAAAGACAGGCCACTGCCATTAGGGAGTATTGTTAGTGGTGAAGAGGTGTACTTGGTCCGAAACATTGTTTAGGTAGGTGGTACCTAAATGTCAAATTAACGTCCACATGAATGCTAGGACCCAAGGATTCTCAGCAGAACATTGAAAAGAGCATCACACTGCATCTGCCGGCTTGAATTCTTCCCATCATGCATCCTGGTGCCACCTCTTCCCCAGATAATTGACATACACACACCAGGGCATCCACATGATATATATACAGGGGTTAGACAATGAAACTGAAACACCTGTCATTTTAGTGTGGGAGGGTTCATGGCTAAATTGGACC
>JAOVVH010000042.1:6653564-6669773 GCA_028566435.1 Scorpiodoras heckelii
TGGTCCAATTTAGCCATGAAACCTCCCACACTAAAATGACAGGTGTTTCAGTTTCATTGTCCAACCCCTGTATGTATACATACAAGGTCTCTCCAGGAAGTAATAAGAATTATTTTAAATTTACTGATATAAATATAAAACTAATATATTTACAATTCAATATTATTACCTTAAAATGATCATCCTGATGCTTCTGCTGTTAGTAGTAGTGCTAGAAATCGTCAGCTGTGGTGGTATTCAGACTCTCGGTCATGGCTCTATGGATGTTCTTTACTGTGACGAAATGGTGGCCTTTCAGATGTGTTTTAACCTTGGGGAACAAGCCAAGTTGGGGCTATTGGGTGGATGTGGAAGGACTGGAATGTTTTTTTTCAGCCAAAACTTCTCTCACAGCCGGTGAAACGCCCGTTGTTCCTTCTGATCAGCCGATAAGTTCTTGGGAACAAGTTTTGCACAAACTTTGTGATTGTAAACTCATGTGCAATTATCCTGACATTAATTTGTCAAACCCCATTTCCAGAAAAGCTGGGACACTTTCCAAAAAATACAATAAAATAAAATCTGAAATGTCATTTGTTAATTCACTTGAACCTTTATTTAACAGAAAAAGAGATCAATTATATTTGTAAAATAAGAAGAAATTTAGAAATTGATGCCTACAACACATTAAAAAAAATGTGTTGCAGGCATCAATTGGGACCGAAGCATGTTTACCACTAGGTCACAACACCTTTTTATTTAAATTATACCTTCTAATCATTTGGGAATTGAAAATACAAATTTTTGCAGTTTTACGAGTGGATTTCTTTTGCCCATTCTTGCTGTATACAAGACTTGAGCTGATCAACAGTCTGTGGTCAGTGTTGTCTGATTCTCCTCTTCATGATGCCCATACATTTTCAATAGAAGACAAATCTGGACTGCAGGCAGGCCTGTCAAGCCACATCATCACAGATGCTGGTTTTTGCACTTTTTTGTTAGACTTTTTCATCTTTAGCATGTAGAATCTGACATCCATTTTTCCCAAAAGCAAACTGAAACGTGGACTCGTCTGACCACAGAACACAGTTCCACAGTCTTTTGGTCCACCTCAGATGACTTCAGGCCCAGAAAACTCACTGGCGTTTCTGTGCAAAATTAATATTTGGCTTCCTCTTTGCATAATATCTGAATGCAGTATCAGACTGTAAGTTTGTGTTAAGTGACAATGATTTTCCAAAGCAATCCTGAGCCCATATGGCTATGTCCATTATGGTAGCATGGCAGTTTCTCAAACAATATCACCTGAGGGTTCAATGGTTCACCATTCAGGAGTGGTTTCTGCCCTTGGCCTTTACTCACTAAGAGTTTCCCTGACTCCCTGAATCTTTTCATGATATTATGAACTGTAGATGGTGAATGACCTAAATTCTTTGCAATCTTGTGCTGAGAAACATTGTTTTTGAACTGAATGACAATTCTCTCATGATGTTTGGCACAAAGTAGTGAAGTGGCTTATGTCAATGTTACCTGAAGCTACTGGCCCATTATTGCATAGTTTTTATGCTACAGCCATTCATGGCACACTATACCACTAAAAGAGGCCACAGTCATTAGAGAATACTGTTGCCATGATGGTGTGCACTTTGTTTGCAACAATGTTTTGGTAGGTGGCAGGTGTCAAAGAAACATGCACATGAATGCCAGGACCCAAGGTTTCCAAACAGATCATTACCCAGAAATACAAGGCTTTGCCTTTTCCTGCATCCTTGCATGCATCCTGGTGCCATCTCTTTACCAGGTAAGTGATGCACAAACATGCTACATTAAAAGTTCACATTTTGTGAACATTTACTCATGGATAAAAGATTCCTAGGCAGAAATATAATGAATAAAGTTTTAATACTTAATATTTCTTACTGAGATTTTTACTTAAAGAGACTTAATGCTTGTATGCAGTGGTGGAAACGGTACAAAACACACTGACTTAAGTAAATAGTAGTAAGTAATAATTTACTTGGGAAAATGCAGTGATACAAAAAATTTCTATATATAAAGATTGCAGTTCTGATCCAACCATCTGTGTGCCTCAGCAGAAATCAAGATTCATCAGAATAGGTTACTTTTTTCCAGCCTTCAAATGTCCAGTTTTGGTGAGCCTATGCCCACTTTAGCCTCAGATTTCTGTACTTGGTTGACAGAATTAGAACTCAGCGTGGTCTTCTGCTGTTCTTGTCCATCTGCCTTGAAGGTCAATGTGTTGTGCATTCTGAGATGCTTTTCTGATCACCACAAGTGTACAAGGTCATTATCTGAGTTACTCTAACCTTTCTTTCACCTTGAACTAGTCTCTGTTGACTTCTTTTGTCAACAAGGCATTTCCATGTGCAACCTCTGCCTCTCTGCCTCTCTGGATGTTTTCCTCTTTTGTACCATGCTGAGTAAAGTCTAGAGACTGTATACATGAAAATCCCAGGAGATCAGCAATTATAGAAATACTGTCCTGTAAGTTGCAAGGTGAGGTCTCCATGGATCAGACCTGCTTGTCTAGCATATCTAGGGTACCGTGCCCTGCTAAAAGAGGCCACTATCATTAGGGAATACTATTGCCATGAAGGGGTGTACTTAGTCTGCAACAATGTTTAGGCATGTGATACTTGTCAAAGTAAAATCCACATCAATGTCAGGACCCAAGTTTTCCCATCAGAATATTACCCAGCCATGGAAGGCTTTTCCTTCTTCCCATTGTGCATTCTGGTGCCATCTCTTCCCCAGATAAGGGATGCACATGCACTTGGCCATCTATATGATATAAAAGAAAACATGATTAATCAGACCAAGCCACCATCTTCCATTGGTCCATGATTCTGTTCTGATGCTCATAGCCATTTTAGGTGCTTTCAGTGGTGGACATGGACAGCATGGGTACTCTGACCAGTCTGTGGCAACACACCCCCATATACAGCAAGCTACAATGTTCTGACACCTTCTTATCGTAGCCTGCATTAACTGTTTCAGCAATTTAGGCTATAGTAGTTCTTCTGTGGGATCAGACCAAGCAGGCTGGCCTTCATTCCCCATATGCATCAGTGAGCAAATGTGAAATGAGAATTTTGTGAAACCCAGTCTTTTTAAATTAAAACAATTAATTAAAAAAAGTTAAATATGCAGGATAAAAACAAAGCAAGAAACACAAATCCATGAATTAGGACAAATAAGACCAGTCATTCAAGTACCACAAAAGAAATGCCACCATGTGAAAGGAGAAGGATGGGCTGGTCTGTTAGTGCATAGCCATTAGCTGCATTAATTACAATGCAGGTGGCTCAGGTGGTGGAAAATTAACCTCTGCAGCTTCACTTATGAGAGAATAAATATCTACAGAGCTGTATAATTTCCAACAGTTCCCAAGACACATAAAAGAATTTTAAAATTGCAGTTTCCCAGTATGATGTACAAAGCAGCTTTAACTTCAAATGCATTGAATTATTGTCCTGAGTATTCAGTATGGTCTAATTTTAAGTTACTAGAGAATTTCTAAACAAAATCTTTAGCTTAGTGAACAGACACAGTCTCAATAAAGTATAACTTGAGTGATGACTTAAGGTAGCTAACAGAAGGTTGGTTTAGTCTGCTTGCCTGCTCCCTGGCCTTTGCTCTGGATTGTCAGTGATTAACTAGGCCTGTTCTGAGACTAGGTGCTATGCTGCAAGAAATGAGAGCAGCACCTTCTTGAGTGGTATGGTTACTGCCCCAGACTAACAGGAAAGCCTTGCCCTAAAAACTTCTTCAATTATCTATAAAGGTCTTATTATTTTCAGAGCACCACATGGACATCCAGTAGTTCAACAACCATAGCCTGTTGTAAGCTAGCATATTGTGGCGGCAGCATGGACGAGTTGTAGAAAGAAGCCATTTTCTACCCTTATTCCTCTTTTAACAGAACGCTTTATTGGAGAACAAAGATTACAAAGGGGCAAGGGAGACTAAAATGTAAGGGAGAGCGGAAGGGGGTGACACAACAACACACTTTTAACTCATGGTGAGCATACAGAACAACTAGTGCCATGATGCATACTGGGAGATGGCCATGACTACACCCCGAACCTGCAGAAGGAGCCAATCCACTCTTCAGCTCAATGGTGGTTGCCACATAGCCCTCTCCTCAAAGGGCAGACACCCCAGTGACCCACATGGCCCAGACCTGCAACACAGGAAAAATAACAACACACAACACAAAACAGTTAATGACTCACAAACTCTCTCAGCTTGAGAGGGGTCCTCCTCTGGTGACAAGGCTACCCCAAGGCCTCTGGCAACATGGGGCTAATCAATCTTTCCACTGGCCCACCATGTGGTTCATCCCTGGTACTCTCAGGGCTAGCAGCCTAAGTGCTGCGGGGCTGGTATGGTGCAAATTAGTCATGGTGAATTACAGTGGTGTGCCGGCCTGAGCACACGTGGTACACCACCTTGCAAAGGCATCACAACACCGCACATGGGCCATCCCAAGGAGATTGCAGCTTAGGACATCGATCCACTGTTGCTGAAGTTAAACAGCAATGTCCCTGGCACGAGCTGCTGCTCCTGGCAATGGGAGTCATACGCCTTATTTTGCCAGTCACTGGCTTGTCTGTGATAGTCACGTGCCAGCTGGTGAACCATAGAAAAATGCTGGTGGAGTTCTCATACATACTTGGGCAGTGGCTGGTCCTCGATGTCCACCCTTATAGGGGCTCAAACACCAGCTCAACTGGTGTGTGCAGCTCCCTGCCGAACATGAGCTGCTCTGGGGTGAAGCCTGTCATTTCCTGCACTGCAGACCAGCAGGGTAGCAGAACCACAGGCAAGTGCTGATCCCAATCACACTGGTGCTGTGCGTTTAAGATGGGTGGTGAGCGTGTGATTAAATCTCTCAACTAACTCGCCACTCTGAGGGTGAAGGGGCGTCGTCTGGGTCTTACAGATGTTCATGACCTCACTCATGACCGCTGACTTGAAGTTCCAGCCCTGGTCACTATATAACACCTCAGCAGAAGCGGCAGAAGAACTCCTCCACCAGGCAAGTGGCAGTGGTGGCAGCACTTTGGTTAGGGACAGCATAGGCTTTGGGCCACTTTGTGAAGTAGTCCATGGCAACCAAGATGAAAAAGTTACCTGCCACAGTCTCAGGGAAAGGTCCCAGCACATCAATGGCGACCTACTCTATAGGGGCACCCGAGCGGAGTGACTGAAGTGGTGCCCATGACTGTATTGTGGGTACCTTTTTGGCAGTGCAACGAACACAGCAATGCATGAACAGTTCTACATCAGTGCAACAGCCAGGCCAGTAAAAACTCTGTCTTAGTCTCTTCAGTGTTTTGGCTACGCCGAAGTGCCTGATGCCTGCGGCTCTATGTACCATCCCAAGCATTTTCTCTCAAAGTCTGCATGGTATTACCAGCTGCCAGATCTTCTTACCAGGGACCAGTTCTTCCCACACAGGGTACAACAGCCCCTCTTTTACTCGAAGACTGTCCCAGCTAACCTGCAAAGCCTTAGCGATAAACCTGTATGGAGTTGTGTCACCCCACCCAGATTACCTTAGCTCTGCCACTCTAGCGCCCATGAGATGTCTCTGTCTTTGTTCTGTTCTCTGTGAAGCTCCTCCAGTCCCAGCACATCCAGTTTGGCAGGAGTAGGCTCTAATGCAGCTGCAGCACAGCATTTTTCCAGCCACACACAGTGTCTGCATTCCTCAGCCTCACATGGGTGACGTGTGAGGGCGTTGGCATTGCCATTGAGTTTACCGGAGCAATGCTGTATCGTAAACTCCTGGAGCATGGCAATCCACCTCGCCACTTGGCCCTCTGGCTCTTTGAACTGCATGAGCCATATGAGTAAAGCATGGTCCGTGCGGCATCAGAATGAAACCCCATACAGTTAGGGTGGGAAGTGCCACAGCCCAGCCACCACGGCTAACAGTTCTCTGTGGATTATGCAACAATTCTGCTCTGGTTTGCTGAGGCGGTGGCTATAGAAGGCATTTAGCTTTTCTGTGTCGTCTTGAACTTGAGAAAGCACAGCTCTAACTCCCCGGTCGCTCACATTGGTGTCCCCCAGCCGAGGGAACGCTAACACCACTGTACTGCAGAGGCTTTCACGGATAGTGGTGAATGCACACTCAGCAGCCTCATCCCAGCGAAACTCTGTACCTTTCACTGTCAGTCGATGCAGAGGGGCAGCCACATGTGCAAAGACTTTCACAAAGCAGTGATAGTAGGAAGCCAGCCAGGAAGCTCCGGAGCTCGCCCATGTTACGAGTCCACTCGCGCACTACCCACACTTTCTCCAGGTCTGTCTCATCCCCAGCACTGTTCACAACATGCCCTAGAAAGACCACTTGGCGCTGTAACAACTTGCATTTGCCAGGTTGCAGATGAAGATTTGCTGCGCTGATTGCTAGGAACACTCACTTCACATTAGCCAGTGCGTTCTCGAAGCTTGGCGCGTGCATGAGCACATTATCCAGGTAAACAATACAATGGTTCTTTGGAATGTCGGCCAGATCTCACTCCCTGAGCCGCTCGAATATTGCAGGAGCATTTCAGAGCGCAAATGGGATAACCGTAAAGTGCCACAGTCCAGTGCCTAGTGTAAATGCTATCTTTTCTTTGCCTCTGGCGCTAATGCTACTTGCCAGTACCCTATGTAAATCTAGCAAGCTAAACCATGCTGAGCCAGCTAACGCATCATCTATGCAAGGAATAGGGTAAGAATCTACCTTTGTGATGGTGTTTAGACGGCGATAGTCCATGCAAAACCTACAGTCTCCTGTTTACTTTTTCACTAGCATGACTGGAGCAGCCCACAGCCTGTTGGAAGGCTCAATGACTCCTGGGGCTGCCATTTCTTTACTACTCTGCTTGGCTACATCTCTCTTCGCTAGCAGAAGATGATGTGGGCATAGGCGAATCGGTGTTTATGCTTTGCTGAACAAGATCCGTGCACTTACAGTCTGCTTCAGATGCTATCCGCATTGGCACCATCGCTGTCAGGAAGCACCCCGGGCTGCAGAAGTGAGACGGTGGACTCCATGTCTAGACGTGCCTTAACTTGTACTCGGTTAAGCTGACAATAAAGCCATAATCGAAAACAGAAGTTAGTTCCACACTCGAGGGGGGAAGATTTGAGGGGCTGTCAATCCCTCACTTGGCAGCCCTGCGGTTGTTTTCCCGCCAGCTCAGGCTCGCAGCATTGGGCTGCTCAATCCCCTTGTTTCTGGCAGTGCCAACACTCAATAAATGAGCCTGCTCGCTGCTCAGAACTTGCTGCTTCCATGGTCTCAACTGAGAAGCACTGTGCTGCTCTTGGAGAGGCACACTCTCCTAGAATGAGCTCAATGCGCTTCGCCTCCTCGGCAGCCTCTTTTAGAGAACTGGGAGCTGAGAGCTGAACTTGTCGTTTTGATTCTTCCGGGCCAAGCACATTAATGAAGGAATCCAGAGCCAGTTTTTCCTGGACTGCTTCTGGGAATGCGGGGTACGCATGCCTCATCATGGTGTTTATCTCCGCTGCTAGCATGCTAACTTGCTCGCTGCATAGCCGCTGGCACTCAGGAAGCTGCTTCTTCACGGCAATGGCAGGGAGCACTTGGCCAAAATGCAGCTGTAATGTGATGGTCAAGGCCCCCAGGTCACCCCCAGCACTTTTCCTTCCAGTGCCAAGCAGAGCTGCATCGGCGTCTCCACTGCCGACCATCCATAGAAGCTGGCTACTACATGCAGCTGCGCATGAAATGGTTCCCACACCCCTTCTACATTGTAGTGTGGGATCTGAACTGTTGCCACCCGGCCACTGTCATCTCTTTCTCGGCTAGCGCTGTGCTCATCGCCAACCCCCCTGGTGCTGGCTCTATGGAGTTGTCGGCACTGTCCACTGCGGGGTTAGGCCAGGTCTCATAGCCTGCCTCGCTGGGTTGACGTCATCATGCTGGTAGACTCGGCTCTCTGCGTTCTGCTACCTCCGCTGCTGTTGTTCATTCGTAAGCTCACATTCAAGACATTCCCACTTCTGACACCGATGTGATGGTGGTGTGGAGGAGCTGTAGAAAGAAGCCATTTTCCATCCTTATTGCTCTTTTAACAGAAGGCTTTATTGGAGAACAAAGCTTAAAAGGGGGAAGGGATACTAAAATCTAAGGGAGAGAGGAAGAGGGTGACACACAAGAAGACACTTAACTCATGGTGAGCATAGAGAACACCTAGTGCCACGATGCATGCTGGGAAATGGCCACGACTCTGCCCAGAACCTCCTGAAGGAGACAATCCGCTCTCCAGCTCAGTAGCGGTCACCACAATACTAACCACTGTACTTTAGGATGAGGCCAGAGCATATTACTGCATCAGAGTTTTACTGCATCAATTTTGTTTGAGCTGTATAATGCACACACTGTGCACTTTATGGATGCTTAATTCTTTTTCTTTGGATTTGCCTCTGATATTCTGTTTGTGCTTTGACTGGATTCAACATGCAGCAAGCTCTGGTGAGTCAGTGGCTAGGAGAGCAGCAGCAAGTTATCGCTGAACTCCGATCCCAGCTGCCTCAGTTGAAGGTGACACAATCCAATCTAATCCAATCTAAGCCTCTATGAGGTGCAGGTTTACATTTAAATTTATGGCATTTGGCAGACACCCTTATCCAGAGTGCCTTACATTTATCCCATTTATACAACTGAGCAGTTGAGGGTTAAGGACCTTGCTCAGGGGCCCAGCAGTGGCAGCTGTGGTGGGATTTGATCTGATGATCTTCTGGTCAGTAGTCCAACTTCTTAACCACTGAGCTAACACTGTTCCCAGGTTGTACCAACTACCGCCTTCATCTCCATGCCCATAAAGTATGTCAGATATCCCAGTCTGTGTAAGATCTGTGTTCTGTTGCAGTGCTCCCTGTTTTTCATGTAACTAACTGACAAGCAGAAAATTACTCTCATCATCAATGAAATGGCAGACAAAAAAAGCCCTGAACTAGGCTACAGTAGAGTGTTTGACCAGCAGTATCACATACAATCCGTTTGAAGAAAAATTCCACAAAGTTTTTGATCATGCATCTATCAAGGAAGTTAAACAAAGGAACATTGGAAGCTGAAGCACTGCAGCGTCATGTCAGCATGCTGCATTCTGTGCCCATATGCATCCTTCTCCCCCATCATCCATTTACTCCTATTTCATGGCTATCCAAGGATGGACTTGGTTGTCTCGTGGAATTGGAGAAAAATCATGCAGTGATCTGATCAAGGTTTAAAATCTTATATTCATTCAATGCCTTCTCCATGGAGAGCCCTGAACCCACTATTTCTGTTCTGATTCCCCCAAGTATCAAGAGATTTTTAGCAAAGTCAAAGCATGTGGATTCCCAGCATAGACATATTGATTGTGCTATTCAGCCACCACTATGAACCACCTTCCCTTGCAACAGAGTGTAATCCTTCTCCCAAGTGGGACAGCCATCCAGGAGTACATTGTTGAGGCATTGATTCAAGGCTACATCTACCCATCCACATCTCTTGTATCAGCTAACTTCTTTTCTGTTGAGAAAAAATGTGGAATACTCAGACCCTGCATTGCTTATCATGGTCTGATAGTACTAATATCCACTGCTTTTAGTGCAGCAGCATTAGTACAGCTGTGGGAGGCAGACATTTTTATGGAGCTTGACCTACACAGTGCACATAATGTGCGTAAAATGTATATGGTGCATATTAGAGAGGGGAATGAGTGGAAAACTATTTTTAGCACCTTCACTGGTCACTACGAATATTTGGTCATACCCTATGGGCTTTCTAGTACACCAAGCATCTTTCAGTGCTTGATTAATGACATTCTGAGATAGAAGCTGGAGAAGTTTGTGACCATCTATATTGGTGACATTTGTATTTATTCTGCTGACCCTGAACAACACACCTGTCATGTCCAAGCAGAACTAAAGACACAAATGAAGTAAATACCTGAATATAAAACCAGAAAAGGGTAAATAACATGGGAGACCAGTAACATTTATTAGGATATGATATCAGCCAGGAGATTGTGTCAATTGACCAAAGTAAAGTGTCTGTGGTAAAGAATTGCCCAACACCTAAAATAGTGAAGAATCTCCAGTGATTTCTAGGTTTTGCACATTTTTACATGTGCTTTATACAAGATTTTATTATTATTGCCATCCCCATGACCACTCTACTCCAGCAAAATGCCATGAAACTCCGATGGACATTAGAGGCAGAAGAAGCTTTCAAGAAATTTGACCCATGCAATTTTTATGTGGGGAACAGGGTACTGTTGGCCATCAAGCTGGTACTGGAGGAGTGGTGACACTGGCTGACGGTTGCAGTACACCTGTTTCATAATTTGGAATATCTTAAATCAGCAAGAAGATTAAATGCATGACAAGCTCACCAGGCTTATTCTTTATGAGGTTCCACTTCCACATTATCTACTGCCCGGGGACCCAAAAATGGGAAAACAGGTGCTCTGTCATGCATGTACCTCATCACACAGGAGTGAGATGTCTATGAAACCATCTTTTTTGATTCCTGTGTCAGCTGAGCTATGCCTTTGGAACTAGATGGGAAAATCACCCCCAGTGTGCCCGGAAGTTAAAACCTTTGTGCCTTTGCCATACACAAGCCATTTAATAACCTGGGCTCACTCATCTCCAGCCATCTTCTGCAGAACAAGTATTGGTGGCCACACGTGCTAAACAGTATAAATAAACTGATCACCTCCTGCTCTGTCCATGCCAATGCCAAGGTACCATGCACAGTACTGATGGGGAAGCTCATGCCATTCCCCGCACCACAGTGGCCATGGTCCCATTTAGATTTTCAACATGTCTTTCAAGATAAAACTGCCATTTGTGTTATTTCTGATCATATCAAATCAAACGAGTCAGATTGCTTTCACTACCCACAATGCTGAAGACTGCTGAATTAATGTTTACACATGTCTTTCACCTTTACAGGATAGCTAAAGAAATAGTCAGTGACAGAGGCATCCAATTTACATTATGTGTCTGGCAGTGTTTTATGGAAAAGTTGGGATTGGCAGAAAATCAAACTTCTTATTAATCGCCACAGGCTAACAGGTTAACCGGGAAATGGGCAGATACCTGTTCTCCTATTTTGCAGAAAACCACCATTCAGTGCCACTCAGACACATGCTTAATGCCAATTCAAAGTGTCCTAGGTTACCGGGATAATCAGGTTAACCAGGTTAATCTGGAAACAGAGTCTGGCTGGCTGCACAAGATTTATAACTAGACCAAGAATGCCATAAAGTATGCTGGATCTTTCAAAATTCTGAATTGAATAGATGAGGTCACATAGATGTCACATGGCATTCCAGTCTGTCTGAGTTTTAACAATGCACACCTGAGCGCAATCATGGTTCATTGTAATAAGCACACTGCTCCCAAAATGGATAGTGAAGTATTCATTTAGTATGTCACTGTCTACTGTTGCCAAGATGCCATAGTCAAGCCTGCCTGCCCTTGTCTCCAGCCTCATTCCTACTTTACAAAGGAAAATGTGAGTATGAACAAAAATAAACTTTTCTAATTCTACTAAATGGTTTGAATTTGAATGAAAAGATTGGTAAACGAAGACCAACGACGCCTAACGAGGTCTTCTGCTGTTGTAGCCTACCTGTCTCAAGCTTTGAGATTATTTTCTGCTTACCAGATGTTTGACATCGATTGAAAGGATTATGAATATCCTGTGAATAGATATTGGATGCTGAAGAACTGGTTATCCAACATGGTAAAAAAAAAGTTGAAATACAAACAGAAACAATAAAAGTCACATTTGAGCATTTTTTGTTATCCAATTTTCATGCACAGTATAACATAAGTCATATATTTCTTAGTGTGTCAAAAGTTTTACAAGTATTAGGTCAAATGGTCTGTCATGCAAAATATATTTAAAACTCTTTGGCCTGCAAAATGCAAATTAGGTTATAGTCTCACATGCTCAACAAACAGCTTAGAAGTAAGGGTGAAGAAATACACCAGTTGCCTCTGTGAGCTGACCTATGTGTCATTATAAGTGTCAAGTTCCCCCCAAGTGTTATGCTAATAATTCAGGAAGGCATCATATGCAAAATGATATTTGCCTCCAAAATGCAAAGTAGATTATGTAAAGTTTGTACAGATTATCTTCTAGCTACTGTCTAATTGCTCTTCACAACCAATGTCCTCATCACAAGGAGCAATGTTGCGTTGTGTGTTCTTGGGCTTCAGTTTAGTTTTTCCCTTTTTTACCAGACATGTCTGTGAGGCAACTGAGTTTAACTTACCAGGGGACTATAAACTAGGTGGAATTTTCCCTGTGCATACAGCCAGTGAGACAATAATTTCAAATTCTCCTATGGCACTACAATGCTACACGTGAGTATATGCAGTTCTTTCAAAATAGTGATTTCTTTGTTCTGGCTATAATGTGTATAATACAATTTTGAAAAATATCACCACTTGTTCTGATGAATATCATAAAAGAAAATCCTTGAAATTCATGATTTTTTTGTTCATTTCTTTCTTTTTCGTTTCCTCTCCACAGGCAGCCATTTACAATGTCAGGTTATCAGATGTTCGAGGTGATGCGGTTTGCTGTGGAACAGATCAATAACTCCACCACCATCCTGCCGAACATCACTCTTGGATATGAGATTTTTGACTTTTGCTTGTACAGTCAGAATTTTCCTTCAATCCTTGATTTTATCTCAGACAATGGGCGAATAAATGTATCAGCCAATGAGAACAAACCCAATGTCATTGGCCTTATTGGTCCTTATGGCAGCACAGAAGCTCTGGCCATCACCCCCTTGTTCATGATGGACCTCATTCCAATGGTATGTATTTCTGAATAATTCAGGAAGCTACATATTCTGGAAAGAAAACATTTATGCTTTTACCTGATAATTTACTGTGATATAATTTACCTGAAAAATATCTGTGGGTTTTTCTTTCAGATTAGCTATGCAGCCTCGAGCTATGATCTAAGCAATAAGTGGGTCTATCCAAGTTTTTTGAGGACTGTACCAACCAACCAGGATATAATTATGGTCATAATTAAGCTCATTCAGCAGTTTAAATGGAATTGGGTAGCTTTCATTAGTAGCGATGACTCGTACAGTCAAAATGGCCTCGAACTATTTCGCAGTAACATCAAAGACACTAGCATCTGTTTGGCCTTCTTCTATGAACTTACATCAAGCTCCAATTATACAGACGTACTAAAGAAGATACAGTCACTCAACATCAATGTGATCATAGTCTTCACACTGGAAGACACTGCCCGCGCTTTTGTCGAAACAGCTGTCAGTATCAACATAAGAGACAAAGTTTGGATAGCAGGGGATGCATGGTCTATGGACGCAGAGCTTTCTACTTGGCCTGGAATTGGGCAGATTGGGACTATTTTCGGTGTTACAGCAACAACTTTAGATTTGCCTGGCTTTGATGACTTTGTCTACCAAACACGGCTCAGCGGTGAAAATGATGACTGTGTGAATTGTACGGATGGAGAGATGTGCAATCAAGTTTGTGATAACTGCATGAGTGAGAAACCAGATGACATTATAAATGAAAGCCCCACATACTCATTCTCCATCCAGGCAGCTGTGTACACCTTTGCCTACGCACTCCATCATCTGCTCAATTGTAGCATAATGGGATGCAACCCAGCTCAAGACATACCACCTTATGTGGTAAGCCATTTGTTTGTAAAAGAACAGAAATTTAGAAAATCTAAACAGTGCTTGATTCATGAGTAGTTGCCCCTATAATGTGAGTTGTCCTTATTACAATTACAGATTTGAATTGTCTCAGATGTGTCACTGTGAGCTTTGCACTTTTCAGGTCATGTCACACATTTTCAGTTGGATTTAAGTATGGGCTTTGACTCAGCCATTCCAAAATATAAATCTTCTTTTTTTGCTGCTTTTGCTCTGTCCTTTGGCTTATTGTTCTGTTAGAATTTATTTTTGCCATAGATGCAGATGGCTGACTTACTTTCTTCTCGACAATTAGGTTTTATTTGGTTCCATCTGTCTGTGATTTTCTCTACCCTGGCTCTTGAAGTGTACTGGAGGTTGGGCAGGGGAGAACCAATGATTTCTCTTCAACTGGCCTAACTGCTCTCTGCAGGCTGTTTCTGTCTTGTTTTGTAGCTGCTCTGAACCAGATTGTGATGGAAGTGCACAAGACAGATTCAATGACTACAGTGTAGAACTGTCTCAACAGCTTTTGTGGCAGACCATAACTCCTCAGCTGCTGCAGAAAATACATTGTCTGCTGGGCTTTTTTGAGGATGGAGTTGATGTTGATCCTTACTTCAGGTCTTTGGAAACAGTAGTTCCCAGGAATTTAAAGGTCTCCAAAGCTGTCTCAGGGCTGTTGGATATTGTGAGGGGGACCAGTGGTGTCATCTCCACAGTCCTGAGCGCGTTCAGCTCCAGTTTGTTCTGGTTGCACCAGACCACCAGCTGCTCAACCTCACACCAATATGCAGACTAGTTACCATCTTGGATGAGTTTTCGATGTTAAACTTAAGACATTTAACAGATGGGTCCTTGGAGGTGCAATCATTTGTTTAGATGGCAAAGAACAGTTGTGAGTAACTTCTCCCAGCCTCACCTCCTAGAGTTTGGAGTAGAGGATTTCTGGATTCATGGTGTTGAACGCTGAGCTGAAGTCAACAAACAGTATCTTAGTCCCTGGGCAGTCAAGGTGTTGTGGAATGTAATGCAATCCTATGTTGACTGCATCATCCACTGACCTTGGTAGATTTAGTAGGCAAATTGCAGGGGGTCCAGCAGATGTTCTGTGATGTTCTTCAGGTGGGGCAACACAAGTCATTCAAAGGTCTTATGAGAAGATAGAATCCTGTTCCAAATGCTTTCATATTTTCTAATTTGGTCTTTCTCAGAAGTCTCTTCCTTCTGGCTAATCTTCCATAGAGGCCAAATCCTTCATCTTGAAGTTTCATGGGTAGTTGTTTGGTCTTCATGACAGCAGGAATTATCTGATCTGGGCTGCAGATGATTACATAAGCATATAATTGGACACAGGTTTAGTTAAAATTAACAACAGTGTTTAACATATTTATTGTGAACTCTCAAAAATTTTCTCAATGCTGAAAGGTTGAATACTTTTCAATTGCGCACTTGGGGTTTGAATATGGAGGTACTGTGTACAATGTTAATGTATTTCTGGAGGCACTGTATACAATGTTAATGCAATGGGAATGGACTCTTTTGCTCTCTTTTCAATCAAGATTCTGCAAAATGTGAAACAGACGAGTTTCATGTTACAAAACCAGTATATCAGCTATAACCAATATGGGGATCCTCCAGCCAGTCTTGCTGTAGTACTCTGGAGGCCAGACGACGACCCGTTATTTGTGATGGTGGCTACATATACAACCTACCCAACTGTTAACTTCACCTTGAACAATTATCTTGTTCCCTGGTCTGAAAATGGCACAGTATGTAATTTATTATTTTACTTGTGTATAGGAATGTTGATTCAGTTTTAAAGAGTGCATTTATATTGTTATGTGGAATAGTTGGTTGGTTAAATTTAATATTTATCTGACTCACTATTCTGTTTTCACAGAAAGAAAACAGAAATCAACTAACCAGAATTTTATTGTCCTGTCTTACCAGGTGCCCTATTCTAATTGTTCTATTGAATGTGAAACTGGCTATAAAAGAGTACAAACTTCAATACATCAATGCTGTTTTCAGTGTGAAAAATGCCAGGCCCAAACATACATCAACACCACAGGTAAGAGATTTAGAACGAAATATCTCAGAGTTTTACCTACATTTTTTTTTTTTTACATTTTGTTTATATTGTCCTATTTGTAGTATTGTAGTATTGAGTGGGTGAAAAGCATATGTTTGATGTCTTGGCTGTACTAGTCTGTGCCATCATACATAGTCTTTGTAGTTAAATAACAAGGTAAAATGTGGGAGATCAGGAAATAGCAGGAAATAAGTGTAAAGTTATGTTGCTTCTTCTTCAGTCTGAGTTATAAACCCCTTTCAAATATTTTGTGACAGTTCCAAATGTTTATTTATAATTATTGCCTAAGTAATATGTATACAATTTTATATATACTGGGGTTAGACAATGAAACTGAAACACCTGTCATTTTAGTGTGGGAGGTTTCATGGCTAAATTGGACCAGCCTGGGTG
>JAOVVH010000042.1:6694132-6705791 GCA_028566435.1 Scorpiodoras heckelii
GTGTTACACGTTTTTCAGATCCGGAAGCGGAAATTCGAAAAAGCGGACATTCTGGAACTAACGGTGAAGCACCTGAAACATCTTCAAAACAAAGAGAAAGGTGTGTAGCTCTTCTAGCAAAAGCCACGCGCACGTGTTGTGCAGTAGTGCGTTATAAGCCGGTGGATTCGTGGTAGTTATATAAATAGGCTGATCAGTTTTTATGTCCTTATCTCCCACAGTATTCGCCGTTAACTCTGCTCTCACTGAGTATCAGGCCGGCTTCAGGACATGCATTGCCGGTGTGCATCACTATCTTCATATGAGCAACTCGAACCCTGCGCTCAGGTCGAATGCGCTCGCGCACCTGTCTAACGCGCTGCTCTGCCTCAGCACGCAACTTCCGGATTCCAGCACCGCGGACAGCGACGCCCTGAACGCTCGCGCGCTTGAAACCTCGCCTCCCAGGGACGGCACGTGCTTCTCTGAAACAGTAAAAGCGACTCAAAAGATTGAACGCAAACGGACTGAAATCTCCAACACACACAGAGACATCCGTGTTAATCGCAGGTGTAGTGCTCCTACTAACTTACAGCAAAATTACTGGCGTCCTTGGTAACATCTTATAAACCTTCTGTCTCCTTGTAGATTTGTATAGATTTAACCAAATTGTTTATTATTATAGAGATATAGTTGTGTACTCATGTTGAACTAGATCATATTTTTGGATAAAGCTTGTGCAAATGTCTATTTTTTTAATAATAAAATGATTTTTTTTTTATCATGCCGTTTGTTTGTACCTATGTAAAAGTGTATATGGCATTTTCTTTAGTGAGTTTGCCTTTTGATTGAATTTCCAAGTTTGTCCTAGAAGCGCGAAAACAACCTGGTAATGGTGCTTTTGGGAATTTTTCCAACACTCTTTCTAACTAACTTCATCTGCCAATCGATATCATGCATAAACAAACCAAAGCAAAAAAACTCTTTTATGTCAGTAGGTTAAGTGGCATGTCATTATCAGCTTTTTTTGCAATAATTAAAGTATTTTTTTTAAAAAGGACCAAACTGTACATTTTCCTTGTAGCTGGAGTGGATTAATAAGTATCTTCCACCCAGACTTATGAATCTACTGTACTTTTAAAGTGTATTTAAGTTACATTTGTGGAATAGGATTATTTTTTTGGGTAACGTTTTAGTTAATAATAATAATAATAATAATAATAATAATAATAATAATAATAATAATAATAATAATAATAATACTACATTTTATTTATATAGCGCTTTTAGGAACCTCAAAGACGCTTAAAAGATTAAAGTTAAAAGATGCACAGTTACAGTGAAAGGTAGCTACAATTTAGTAGCTAGTTTAGTTTACAATTTCTCTTCTTGGTGTGTAAAATAAGAACATGGAAGTCCCTTGAACAAGCAACAAGCATGCATTCATGGAAGTTGCATCTGCAGGGATGGGAGTGTTGTACATTTCATAGACGTAGACTGAAACACAATGCTATGCCCCATTTTTTGTGGGATTAAATGTAGTAAAAATTTTCAAGAAAAAAACAAAAAACAAAAACTACACTAGAACAAAGCACACTGACATGACAGTCAATCATAAGCTATAAACCAATCATATCCGTCAAACAGTATGTGGGAAAGATTTCACAAATCGTAAAATGCCTAAAATAAATGAATATTAAAAGTTTGATGTCATTTTAGTATAAGGTCAAACTGATAAGTATATTGTCTCATTTTGTTTTCATTTTTTCAACTTCCCTCTTTGTAAATGTTATCTTCGGAGAATGTATTTTAACAAGAAATTAATTAAACAAACCTCACCAAATAAAACACAAAAACGTTTTTAAAAATGTAAGTCTTGTTTTTAAGGATATGCAAACACATTTTACCGGTGCAAAAAAGATTGAAGTCAATACTTAATAATAGGACATGAGTCATGAGACATGAGAATAATAGGCTGATGAGTTTAGTATGTTATGGTGTAACACCACACTGCACATTAAAACCTGATATTATTTGCAGACTATTGGCTTTAAGAAAATACAAAAAGTTATCTATGATTTGGGGTTTTTTGAGGGGAAATTTCTCACCTATATGTCCTAGAATCCCCCACTTTTATGTGTCCATGCACGTATCCACAATTCTAACAACAGACTGGTGACACGAAAACTAAAGTATCTCAATATAAATTATCAGGTTTTAAAGGGCTATGACATAAATTCTGTACTGCAGCTGCAAACTGCAGTGGTTTAAGAAGGCTGTTTTGCTTATACATCTCCATATCCAACATGTATAAGAATTCACAATTAGAAAATGTGCTCTGTGATGTAAACTCGCTGTGCTCACTGGTTCATGTCAGACACAGCAGAGCAGAATAAAGCTCAAGAGGATGGCATCATGTGGTGAGGAGAATCCCTGGCACGCCTCTGCCTCTTTTTATTGCCTATTCACAAGCAGCTGTGTGCTGAGGACAGTTAAAGGGGGGTGACTATCCCAATACAGTGAAAAAGGACATCATCTGTTGTTTCTCACCATTTGAAAAGTAGAAAGGTATCCCTGTAGAAATTTTCTTGAAATTGTACTGTTTATTGTTGGCCCTGTAAAAATGAACAGTAAACAACTGTTGCAGTTGGAAGTTTGCATACACTCATCATAGAAATGAATGTCAATGCAGCATTGGGCTTTCAGTGATTTCTTTGGACGGTGTGAATGAATATACATACAACATACATTTTTGATAGAAATTTTAATTTGGGGGGTTTTCTGAAATCAACACAGGGTCAAAATATACAAACAGCACACCTAATGTTTGGTTACATGTCCTTTAGCACGTTACACTTTAACCAGTGACTTTTGATAGCCATCAGCAAGCTTCTTGCAGAATTCTGGTTGGATATTGGACCAGTCTTCTTGGCAGAATTGGTAGAGTTCAGTTAAATTTGTTGGTTTCCTGGCATGGACATAACTTTTTAAGTACAGTCCACATATTTTCAACTGAGGTCAGAACTTTGGGGTGGCTATTTCAAAAGCTTAACATTAGTCTGCTTTATCTATTTTACAACCAGCTTTGATGAGTATTTGGAGTCATTTTCCTGTTGGAATATTCAGATGTTTTAACCATCTAGCACACAGTTTGAGGTTATACTGAATTTTTAAGAGGTAGTTTTTCTTTGTTCAAGGCAGCAAAAGCAGGATGCTACCACTACCACTTAGGGTTCTTAGGGTTGAATGCCTCACATTTACTCCTACAAACATTTGTCACTGTGCCCAAACAATTTAAGCTTTGTCTCATCTGACCATAAAACTTTCCTCCAGGAGGCCACGTGGTCAGCTGCAAACTGGAGTTGAACTTGAAGGTGTCAATTTTGGAGCAGGTGCGTCTTGTCAAGATGACAGCCTCTCAGTCCCTGGCTATAGACAGGGACACTGGTGTTCAAGTAACCTCTATTTTGTGGTGCCTTGGTGGTTCATGAGATGTTCCTCACAATCCAAATCAATTTCCTCTCAGTTGTGGGTTACACTTTGAGTCTTCTTCTAGACCTTGACAAAGTAGCTACAATAAGTTGTACTTACACACACAGTGGTTTGAACTGATCTTAAAATCTGCTCTTGTTTGGAAAACTATGATCATTTTTCTCAGATTTGCACTGAGCTATTTGATCTTTCCCACTTTACTGTGTTGGTTTGTCAATCCAATGAGTACTGCCAAATAAACCCCTTTTATGTGAGCACAGAGAAGCTACCAGCCGTATTCAATCAGGATCACTAACAGGAAGTTAAAAGGCCTTGACATTGGCAAGCTAAAAGACATTTTTGAACTTTCAGCACCAGTGAACTAATAATCTAACTGGATGTATGTATAATTTTGGCCCTGAATAAAAAAAACATTAACACTCGCTCAACAAATTCAACATGTACAGTATGTTGTACACTCATTCTACTCCCTAAAGAAGAACAAATCCAAGAAATCACTGAAAGCCCAATATTGCCATGACATTCATGCCCATGATGAGTGTATGTAAACTTCCGACCACATTTGTAACAGTAAAGTACTGTAAAATCTTACCTAGTATGAAATAACAGATAAACTCATAAAACCATTTGCGCATTTTGACAGTGTTGGGTTCTGAACACACCTTCAAATCTGTAACTCAAAGCCTTAAATGCTGAACCACAGTCATATAGTCATCCATTATACAGTCTAATGGCTTGTTTTGAGTGGTTGTAGATGTACCTCTCTTCAACTGTTTGTAATATTATAAACCAGTGTAGGAAGGTTTCACTAAAATTTCCAACCCAACTGCACCTCAAAGACCACACAAAAGACCTGAAACTATCCCAAAAGGGAACATGGATAAACAAGTATTTCACACTATTTCTGAAATATGGACATTGTCCACACAATATTTCCATTTCCCTTTTCTGATCTTTGCAATACTCTATAATAGACATGGAATAGAAATTCTGTACATCACAGGCATGCTGTCTGGACATTTACATTAACAGCATTTGGCAATTACCCTTATCCAAGGTGACTTACATTTATCTCTTTCCTTGTTCAGCGGCCCAATGGTGGCAGCTGGGTTGTGCTAGGATTTGAATTCATGACCATCTGATCAGTAGCCCAGTGTTTTAACCACTGAGCTCCCATAGCCCTGTGCTTACACTGGACCTTTTTGTGGAAAGGGTCTTAATTTAATTCAGATTATTTGGTATAAACCAAGATCTTGGCAGCTGTGGGGTATTATTTTAAACTAGCCTAATATATCCTGTCCTGTCCACTGCTCTTCTCCAGCAGTATTTATTGTAGTTCCCATTTGTGACCTCTAGACAATAATAACCATGGAGCTAAATGGGGCAGTGAACATGCAGCCCCATGACAACACAAAATGTCTAGAAATGCGAGCAAATCAATGGAACGTTGGCTTATATCTGTCAAATAGCAACTTGGACATTTTAAAGAACTAATTAGCATTTTAACAGAATTTGAAACAAAGTCACAAATGAGCACTTTATAAAGATAAGCAAGAAAAAGTGTGATAACCAGAACTAAAGAGTGAAAGATGCCAGGAACAACTTAAAATGTTTAATTCTGCATGAAATAAAAAAAAAAAACACCATTACATTAGTGGCTCATATATACGTTTTTTTCATGTTCAGCCTTGCTGTTAAGAAGACTATGAATGGTATTTATTTTGTTTGTTTTTTTCTGATGATTTTTGACATTTTTCTAAAAATAATGATGGGTCTGCATTCAATTTAGAAATGTTTTACAAACCCAAGCACATTTCCTAGTACAATTTTACTAACAAAAAATGTAATATTCATAAAAATATTGTATAAAACCTACAAAATGAGATCTTGCTCAAAAATGTCTACAAACGTCCAAGGCTGTTGTTTAACTTTCGTACCCCGATGCAAAAGCAGCCGATCTTAAGTTGGGAGAATAAAATCTTAGATTAGCATTATAGTGTGTTTCGTCAAGCGCTCTAAAAAAGCAGACTATTATTTACTGAAGACAAATCCCAGGATCTCCTTGAGGATAATACTGTTAAAATAATAACCCAAAGCTCAAACGTGGATAAACACATAGTCACAGTCGCCCTTCAATAATATCCACATGCTTTCTTTTGTGTATTAAAAAAAGTAATATTACTGCCTGGTGGAATTAAAACAGAGCCATCTTTCCAACACTCTCAGAAATAAAGGTATCAGCTGTACTTTTGGCTCCAAACATACCGAAAAGACCCAATAAAGTCGAATGATGCTTGATGAAACTCAGGCACTGGATTTTATCTCTGGATAATCTCAGGAAGGGCTTCCAAACAGTCCAATATGGAAGTTTTCTGATTGTTTTTAAAGTATCATTTTATTTCCCAGCCACAAAAATTGACTAAAAGGTAATATTTTGGGTTCCTTTTTCCCTCCTTTATCATTCAACTAAATGTGTAGGGGGATAACGTGCGCATGAATCCAATTCCAAACTATGTAAGTCATGTGAAACTTTGTTGTAGAGCAAACTGTATATTATATTCAGTGGGAGAAAAGAGGGATGAAGCATAAGAGTTGCCATGGTACCACCATATGAATAAAAGCATAGAATATCAGAGAAGAGTAAATGGTACTAGTACTGTTAGAGAGTAATGAAGGACTGAGGCAGCAGAGATGAGTTCAAATAGAACTGTGGTGATTTAATGGATAAATAACCATGTGCAGAATTTACTGTACATAGGCAAATACATATTTTCAGTCTTGAAAAAAAAAATTGTTGATGTCAAGAGCTCACTTAAGAGCAGTTTAGAAATGGGACGGAAACAACGGCCTTCTCCAAGCAAAGACACTGATTTTACTCCACCATTCAAATGTTCTCCCAAATGTTCTCAGATATCTCAAGGGCATCCATTACTTTAAACCAAATGAAACATTATGTCAGAATCATTAGAATAAAACCTAGACTTTGCTTTGGTGGTTTAATCTTAAACAACTTCTTGAAAACGTCTTCTCTAGTCAAATCATTTGTGCATAATATAAAACGGCTGAAAATGAAAATGGTAAACTCTACAAAAAACAAGCCTTGTTTTGTTTTTGTTTTGTATTTTTTGGTGCAAATCATATAATATCTACTGTACATTAATAGAATCATTTAATAAAATAATAATATAAGAACATACTACACATACATAAACAACAGAAACAGAGAAAAGCATGGAATAGTCCAGTAAAAAGGGTTGAATGGCTAGTTGTGGCTATTGTAAACACCAGCTGAAAAAAATGCCCCTTCTACTCTTACGTTCAGTTGAAATAGTAACTTCAAAGAATACAATACAAGATTATCATGTTTTCTATGTTTGTAACATTTAAAAATAGCTATAAAAGAATGTACGTTTATCTCTGTCTTAGACCACGTCTCAAGACTCAATCACGAAGCGCCCATATTACAAAAACCTTCCACTTGAATATGCAGAACAAGAATACTCATATCAATAGTAAGAGATGTGTGTATGACATTTAATAATAAAGGCTCCAGGATCTTAGGTTGTTGATCTGATGGAACCGGAGTGAAATGCGATATATCTCGAGGGTGATTGTGAGTTTCTAAAACTGTTCATGCTCCCTTGGATTTCACTCTTAGTCGCATGTGCTTCCCCTTGTCCTGATTTTCCCCTGAGTGACGAGTGTGCTGCTGTCCACACGCTCTGGCCTGTTAAAATCAGTTCAGAAGCACGTTTCCCATCCCTCCGCTGCTCCTGACATGCTTTATCAGATCCACATAGGCTCAAACCCACTTCTTCCGCTCTCCCCCTGCTGTTGCTGTCCTTTCTAGGTGAGCCCTGAGGCAGCTCGGTGCGTGAGCCCTTGTGTTCAGAGGCACGGCGCAGGGCCTGAGGCTCCCGCTCGAAATGTGTGAGCGGAAAATGTGGTAGAAGGATAATCTGGCGCTCTTGGGCACCTGCCACTAACGACAGGGCCGATGCACGGCGGGGGCTCCTGATCGGGCTGGCCAGAGGTGTTTCGTCGATGAAGTTGATCACCTCGTCCCGGCTGAAGCACCCCAGATTGTCCTCAGAGCGCTGTGGCCGCGGGAGAGAGCGTGTCCCTTCGGAACTCCTTCGTGCGCGCTGAAGGCGGCTGCTCTCCTCGTGGCATGATGCCAGGCTGCTGCGGCGCCTCTCGTGGCGGTTCGAGGTGTACCGTGGCACAGCCATCATGTCCTCGGTGGAGCCCCAGCGGTGCAGGTAGGAAGGAATCGGCCCTGTGGTCCACATGTCGGTTTCGTCGTGGGAGTATCTTCTTGTAGGGGGCACCTGACGTAGACACAGAAACAGACCATATGGCTTAGACGCACGATTGATGTTCAGTGATGTATCACTCTGCAAGGCATTATCAGGCTATATACAACTAGGGCATGCTCTCAGAGTCATTATCCATTACTTAATCCATTACTATTTCATTAAAAAAAAAACACTGATAATATGAATTAATATGGCATGATAACACCATGCCTAGTTACCCATAGGAGCTACACTCAGTGGCCATTTTTCTTGGCTACATTCAGGTACACCCACCACTGGGGTCCACTTTACTGACTGTATCCACTCTCTTGCTATGCACAATATGCTAGCCCCATTAATGAAAATATGTTGGACTACAAGTGTATCAGGTGTATCAGTGTATTTGGGATTTTTGCTGGATAAAGCCTAAAGCTGCTGATGTGAAGGCTTTAAGGTCAAACCCCAGCACCACCAAGCTGCCACTGTTGTGTCTTTGAACAAATCCTTTAACCCTAAGGCTGTATCCCATCTCAGTTGTAAGCTGGTCCAGATAAAAGTGTCAGCTAAATGAGTTTGGACGTGTTTCGGTTAGCTAACTTAAGAGTCTAGTGATAAAAAAAATATTCAGCCAACAGATGGAGTGACTGGACAAAGACCAGGAAGTGTACAGAGTTCAAAACCCTCCCCAAACCCCAAGAATGGTGCTACACCTGATACACTCATAACAGTGTCTGGTACTGCTATGCTGAGATTGGTCCACTGTTAAAATAACATCTGTCAGCAATAGGCTTGTGCGATATTGATTTTTCCCTGCTCAAGATTTACCACTGGTAAATCATGATTAACTATTTAATCATCCAGAACCAGTAATGTAAAAAAGGTTTGGGGGATGGGAATAGAACTGGAGGGCATCATAATACTGGCTAACAAAGATTTTGTCCCAGAAAAAAAATTGTATTTTTAGGAATTTTTAAGTATTGAATTCAAATGTTTTCAGAATTTCTCTATAATTTTCTCACCCATAGTTTTTTTTGTTCCAGTATACTTACATGGACATGGAAAAGTGGTACCAAGGAAAGTGGAGCTCCTCTATGTTAGTAAACTATTGTTGGACACTAAAGAGGGATGCTCCTGAGGTACCAAATATAGGTGAAAATCAAAGTAAAATTTTACAGATGCGAAATAACAGCCATAGTAATATGCACTGTGACTTCGTGCCTTATAGAAAAATTCCAAAGATTGACTCAAATTCAGTGTAAAAAATACTATAATGTCTGTGTACTTTTGTTCGTGGGATAAAAAAAAGTTACAATTTTCTTGCCCAGTGTTATATTACCAGCTGTGTAGTCGGGAGCTGCTTGCTGGCAGTGGCAATCATGAAAACTCAGCCAGATGGTGCGTTTTCAGATCAAGTAATGCAGCACATTTCTGATAAAATCCTTTTGCATATTGATTGCATAATGTCCACATGGCTGACATTTGCACTGTTGAACGTGTCTGAACACTAACTGGTGCAGGACAGCAAATTTAGATTTAGAATTATCAGCACCCTTAAAAAAATTTCTAAAGGGTTCAATTTGATACTTCTGCATCTACCATGACCTCACGGGTCCAGTTGAGAGCTTCTAAGATGAGGGTAAGGGATGAAACAGAAATCATGAGCAAATGATTCCAGAGTCATGCCATTTTGGAGTATCTGTGGAGTGTTTTTGAGTCATAGCATACGCCACTGTAAATTGTGCCGCTCCTAAACAAAATGCATAGATCTTGGTAAGTTTGGTGATACAATATAATTTGTGTAAGCATGACTGGATATTGTGGCAGTATAAGCGGAGATGTAGGGACGATTAAATAGTTATATCGCACAAACCTAGTCAATGGTGGTCCTATACTGGTTCCTTCCCAATGATGCACGTGGTGATGGAGGGCAGACAAGCTACATAGCAAGAAATGACTTACAGTCAGTAATTAGTTCCTTAAAATACTTACTTTAAGTGCATCTCTTTGGTTGCCTTACTTGCTTGAATATAAGCTGCATGTACAATATAAACAGACCACTGAGTGTACACTGTATAAAGTTTCCTCCTTTATATAAAGGAACCGCTCTCAAAGTTACAAAAGTCTTACAAATCAAGTCATAATCGCTGATAATCTCTATAGATTTAATACTCACATTCCACATTGTTCTGAGAACTATGCAAGAAAAATATCATTGATTAAAAAACTTTTTTTTAGCACATGTGTACATACATACAAGAATGAGACAGCAGCTAAGGCTCTATGGTCACTCTGTTCTTGTGCAGGAGAGTGCACAGTATTTGAGGGTGACTGGCTGAAAGCAGGTGTATGAGAACTTTGGCCAGCAGAGGGAAGCAAAGCATTTTTAAATGAGCAATGGGGTACAAATGCACTGCTTAATTATGGCATGGACGGTTAGGATTAGATGAAAGGACTAGTGCTGGGCGGGATGGTCCATCGAGCCAGTAAAATAATACGCTATGTATTGTCGTGTTTATTCCTGTAACGTTGTCTGTGCTTTTGATCCATTTTCCAGGTTTACATACAGCATTTGGCTTACATGTTAAATCCATAGTGATAAGAAATTGATAATTAAATTTTCTGCTTATATGAGTAGATAGATTATTATTAATAATAACACAGATTTAATTGAGTAACAGACATTAAAATCAGCCATAGAACCACATTTTGGAAAAAACATTCTTGCTTTAAGCATATCGCCTGTATATTGGACATCTACTGTATGTTTACAGTTCATTTATTCATCTAGAATACGATATTTTTTAATCCACTCCCAGTAAGGAAAAATGCAATGCAAGCAAAACAGCTGTTATGTTCATCCCTCAGGTTTTGTTACATAACACGATGTGCTGTGTCTCAAACTGAGAGGCAGCAATTAAAACATTTTCTCAAGGAGAAGTAAAAACAGGCTGATGGATGTTTACAGTATAAGTATGCTGGTTAACTTAGTAAAACCGCATCTAATCAGTGAAAATGCATATTATTATGCTGGCTCACTGCCACGTCAAAGCAATATGTGTTTAGAATTATGGAAAGCGCATCAGCATTTTATTGCAAAATGTCACTGCCGAAACTAATGGAAAAAAAGAGTTCAAACTGCTTTTTGTTTTATTTTGTACTAAAACATGAGTCACTGTAATGGTGAAGCTTTAGGAGTGACCGAGACACGAGATCTCAACCCAGACCTTACGAATGTGTCATGTGTCAGGTTATTATCTTTTAGCTGTTGGGTACCTGTAGGAACACAACACACTAATGAATCTGAACCAGGGAGCAATCAGTCATGTGGAACTGAGAAAGTGTTAAAAGTGTTTACAGGGTAAAGAAGAGCAGGTTACAGCTCTATAACAGGCTGGTGCTGAGTTTTCGGCACAGCATGACCTACTTGCCAAAGTGTCAAGAAATTCTGCATTCTCTTAGTACTGGATTTTTTTTATTCCTGGCATGATTTAGGGAACTAGGGACTGAGTACACTTTTAAATTTGAGTCATGTCAATTATAAACAATTATACTACAATGCTGCAGAAGGTGTTAATTAATTTTCACAATTCCGGTTGAAAGGGTGATATCAATGCACTTGTTATAATACATTATCATTTCTATAGTAACAACTTACATAGGGACCTATAGGGCAGACACTACATTTACACGATCATAACATCATGATCACCTCCTTTTCTCTACATTCATTGTCCATTTTCTCAGTTCCACTTACCATATAGCTTCACTTTGTATTTCTACAATTACACACTGTAGTCCATCTGTTTCTCTGTGTACTTTGTTAGTCCCCTTTACTCTGTTCTCTAATGATCAGGACCCCCACAGGACCAGCACAGATCAGGTACTATTTG
>JAOVVH010000042.1:6914520-6924641 GCA_028566435.1 Scorpiodoras heckelii
TAGCTGGTAAGTTTTACTGAGCATCTTGGAGAATCTGCCACAGCTCTTCTGGAGACTTTGACCGTCACATTTACTTCTTTTTTTTGCATGCATGTCCAGCAGCCTGCATAACGTTTTTTGTCTGAAAAATGTTCTGTTATGTAAGGTGTTGCTTTTGTTACTGACATACAAACATTTCTGAGTAACATAAAATTTTTTATGTTTGGGAATACAAAATATTTTTGTATTGACTCAGTAATGCAGAACTAAAAAAAAAACCATCAATAGCAAAAGTTGCACCTAAAAACAATAGGATGCCAAAGAGTTTTGCACAGTACTGTATATATAAACAAGTATACCATATATACATTTATACAGTATAAAAAATTCCTACAGCTGCTCCCATTCCTTGGGGTCGCCACAGCAGATCAAGTCCGCATCTTGGTCTGGCACAGTTTTTATGCCAAATGCCCTTCCTGACGCAACCCTCCCCCTTAAGTGGGGTGTTGGGACAGAGTTGAGCAATGGGTTGAGACCCAGGGGCTCGAACCCCGGACCTTTTGAACCACAACCTGGAGTGCAAACACACTGGGCTACCACATATATACAGTATATACATGCCTACTATACATATTTGCCTATAAAATATTCTTCCTGGACTTAAACTAATTAGGCAGCCTAGTTCATGCATTTGTATGAGTCAAAACCAAGAAGGGCATGGGAAATTTTTCAAGGCTGGGTTCCATGTCAGTGTTGCAATGGCTGTGAAAATATACATTTTTGATTATTATAATAATCCCTAGCAAAATACACAGATGACTGTTGCAGTTAGTATTGTTTTAAAACATAAAGTTTATACACCCTTGTAAATTTTCATTTCTTAAACAACCCTATGAATTCGTTCATTATTCTACAGAGATGAGTGCTCTGAAACAAAACCCCATCCGAGACCACGTGAGCTTAATGCAGTTATTCTGTAGTGTTTAAACATTACAGAAAACTAGTCTCTGGCTTCTGTTATCTAAATGGAAAACATACTAATCAAATATCAGCTTATTAGGGTTATAAACCTTCTGTTCATACAATGCTTTATGGAATGACAATGTTTTGAGAAGAAGATAAGCGGTTATACTTAACCTAATGGGTAGTGGATAGCAGAGTCTATAAGATAATAAGGCATGGAGTAATCCGCTAATCTCCGGGGTTTGAATGGTGTGTTGTTTCTCATACGCTTATCAAATACTGCTCAATTGAACCTCTAAGGATTGGTGCCTGTGTTATTGAGACCTTGCTAAATTTAAAGCAGCTTGTCAGCCCATTTCACACAGCCTCATTATATATTACAAGGCCTCACAGGGCATCACATCAGGCATGAACAAGTGCTGTAACAAGATGACAGCATTGTGCCGGGAAGCAGGTGGGTACCATTTATGTGCAAGGGTGCATAAAGTGTTAAACCGTAATGGTATGAGTGTTTAAAATCAATTAAGTTTATAGTTCACGCTCTGGGTCCATGCTAGAAAAACTAGATAATGGTCTAATATGTTGGTTAAATTGTTGACTGTGTAAAAACAGTATTCATTCATTTCCAAAATCTGGCACCTGCCTATAACTAAATATACAATTATCCCTGATCAGTGTAATCTTTGCCAGTACATCATTTTGGACACCACACTTTGGATAGTTCATTATATAACAATAGAAATGAACATAATTTCTCCCAGTAGTCAGTTTTGTCCTTAGAGAATGTCAAGTCTCAACAAATGAAACTGTTGGGACTCACTAAGTGTATCCCAGGTGTAGGACCCACCGCTGGAACAGCCTGAAGTGGAAAGGTGTATAGCTGCAGGATAATTCTAAACTACTACAGAAATCAGGACACAAATTTCAACATGATGTACTGTGGTGCTTGGAGACCATGAGAAAGTGCTGGTCTGTTGGCGAAGTGAACTCATGGCCTTGTCAAAACTCGTGGCCCATTTCCCGCTAATCAAGTGAGGGAGACACAAAAGCACACACACACACACACACACATGCATAATGAGGCTTTTGTGTCCTTCTCATAATGAAGGAGGCCCATTAGCCGAGCAGAAGTCCCACTGGTTTTAATGATGTGCTGAATGATGGACCTGACATTACTTCAAGTAATTATCTGTGCACACAAATGAACCCTTGGATCCCATGAGGGAAGGAAAATATGTTTTTATACACTGGTGATTGCCTGTAATCATTTACATTATAGCAGCTATAAACAGTCATTCCCTCACCAACTCCTCTTTTTTTTGCTCGAAATTTAAAATGCACTGTTTCATGTTTCAGAGAAACCAGAAAGTGCAACATTTTCTTGTCTGGAAGACTTTCCCGTGGCGGAAAACGTACTGACGCTTACCAAGCCCTGAGACTGGAGACTCCTTCTATAAATGTTAAATAAACATCTCCTTATATACTCCTTTGTCACTGAGGCAGTTCCAGGGCCGGTTTGGAGCCAGTGCCTAAATCTCGTACCAGGTCTTTGTGTTTCAAAAGGCCAAAGAACCAGCTCTCAGCCAGGAACACTGGTTGCACAATGGCACCAAGACTTTGCTAGAACCATGAACCACTTATGTCAGGGGCTGGGGGTGGGATTTGTCGTGACCAACTAAAACTAGTGTAGTGTCTAGTCTGCCTCACCTTAATGCTAAGAAGAAGAATGGACATGTAACGAGACAACATAGCTGTTGTGCTTGTTGTTGTTGGGCCTGGCGCTGGTATTGCTGGGATAGTGGAGATGTGCACTGAAGTGCCAGAAAATCCGCTGAAGAGCCTATGCAAAATCCGTAGCATCTATGGAAGCTTCTAGAGTTGTTTCAAACATGAGAATAGCAAGTTATCAGGGTTTTGCGATTTTCAGTGTGGTTTAATAGTTGGGGCTCATGAGATGGATCGTAGCATTTCGGAGGTAGAAGCAAAGTTTGGATTTTCACGTATGAGCATTTCAAGGGTGTGCAGTGACTACAAGAATTCCTGCAAAACCTCAAACTTATGACAGCAGCATGGCCGTAAAAAAACTCTGGGTGAACGTGACCACTGTCGACTGGCAAGAATCATTACACGTGATAGGCGTGCAACACTGCTTCAGTAACATCGGAATTCAATTCTGGGGCCTCAACAAACATCAGCATGAGGACTGTTCAACGTTCCCCCCAAGATCCCGTGGGGGACCTACCAAGTATTGACTGGTTTTTCTGGTACTTCAGTGTATATCAGAACGAGTGCATTAATACAGTATAAACCTGTGTAGTATTGTCAGAGGTGCTGTTATAGAAAATTATTCAATACTTTCTGACCAGATTTAAGAATTTAAAGTTCTGTTAAATCATTGTAAAACATTTATTGATACTTTTTTAAATGAAAAACAGGCTCGTGACTCTCAAAAGTAGCGTAGTACCATCACAGAACCATCCTTCTGGGGTTTTTTTTGTTAGTTTTTTTTAACTACATGACTGCTTATGTGCAAAACATTTCCTGCTTAAATCGCATCCTCGCTTTGAAGGTCTGTGAACTCATTCACGTGTACGAAGTTTGTTTGTTTTGTAACAGACAAACCGTTTAGGTGTGGTTTGCAGGCTTTTACGTACACGTTTAAGTACACCAAACCGTGCCTCTCATCACAAGACCTGTCCGATGGCTCAAAAGAACAACCTGCCTACAATTTGGAAGGATATATAGCAGTTATACGGTAGTAGTAGTAGTTGAAAAGAAAATCAGCTTATATCCAGTGTGCATGATACTGTGTAATATGTAACATGTAAATCTTTCAGAATAGTATATATTTATGTTTAGTTGAGGTCTAATTTCTGGCATGGCTAGCTGATCCGTCTGAGTCACCCACCTCTCTTTCACTTCACATGATCATACCCCCCCCCCCCACACACACACATACCTGGTCCCAGGTGCACACTCTGGTCCAGCTTTTTTCACTTGCATTAAGTATTAATTACTGCCCTGCCCTCAGGGGGACTTTACAGGAACATGTGCACACACACACGCATGCACACACACACACACACACACACACACACACACACACACACACACACGCGAACACTTTTTTCCCATTGAACAGAAAGCCAAATTTGAGAAAACAATGCTCCACCTGCTAAATTGCTAAATAATACACAACATTTTTAATAACTGCACTGTTTATAATTTCACCTATTATATTAGTGTTCATCCCATTTCATAAAATGTAGCAATTTTACCTTTATAACACTTTTTTGTCAAACAAAATTGCAAAAGAAATAAATGACAAAATTAAAACCATGAAGAAAAAGGTCTCTGCTGGGTTTGCTGCTGTTATGCACAACTTCAGAAATCCTATTTCTTACAAAAACATTTGGTTTGAATGATGAAGGTTGTAATAATTGAGCTGGATCAGTTGTGCAGAGCGTAAAAATGTGCCCTTGGTACTTTCGAGAATTCCTTCTGTAAACTATTTATACCTTATTGTTTCCCGCACCTAAAGTGCATTTTATTAGCTGAAAGTGCCTGATTTTTTTTTTTTTTTTTTAAAGTGTGTTTTTGGTTACTGGAAAAGATAATGGCAATAAACAAAGTGAACAATTTGAATAGATGCATTTTACTACACTAAATACGCAAGCGACTAATGTGTGTTGGTTAATTAACTGATGCTGATGATGGAAAGAACAAGTTATCAGGAAACACTGTTGGGAAAAACATTTTTTGGCCAGATGCCAATTTCTGTTCCTTTTGCCTAAATATGAAGTATTTGGCAACCAAAAGTTACCACTGGTGCACTTCTCCTGACAAAACCATCACAGCTGGTTGAGTTTACCAATGATGTTTGTCTTTGACTCAACTGTGCACATCCTTTCATGCTTGCAGACTGCAATTCGCTGTTTGTTTGCAGTACTAAGGAGCAGAAAGCAGCACAGGAACAATAAGAATTGTCCGTGAAAAACAATACCCCGAGGCTACCGCAGCACCACAGGTGCTCATGACAACCACTTCCTGAGCCACAGGCTCCTGTTTAGCTTAATGGAGTTCGCTGGAGTTTCATTTGTCTGACAGTATCTTATTCATTTAAACAGTACATCACCGTATTTCTAATATAAAATGCTATATTAATACAAGATAGA
This sequence comes from Scorpiodoras heckelii, assembly GCA_028566435.1. Lineage (NCBI taxonomy): Eukaryota > Metazoa > Chordata > Actinopteri > Siluriformes > Doradidae > Scorpiodoras > Scorpiodoras heckelii. Next base: position 6,919,638 of record JAOVVH010000042.1, read on the forward strand.
AGTTTTTTTGTACATAGTTACATAGTTTTCTGGGCTGTTTATAAACAGATTTCTTTTTTTCCTGACTGTGTCAGGTGTGTCAGTGCATTCATATAGGCTACTTCCCAGCATTAAAAGAATCAAGCTATTGTACTTCTGCAGTGAAGGAGCTTTGTGTTTGTAACCAGATTCCTGTTCGCTGCCAGTGTGCATAACGCAATCGCTAAGCCGGCTGGGGATTCAATAGCAGGTAGCCATGCCCTGTCGGTGTGTCACTGTAGTTTGCATAAAAAGCCCTGGCCAGTCTGAGTTGTGATTGGTCAGCACCTGGGCAGTTACATCACTGTGCCAGCCTGGGATTGGCTGGTGTATCCATGAGGGCGGGGAAAAGTGAAGCCAGTGGCAGGTAGAGTGTCTCACGCACGGTGGAATGGGGATCCGGTGTCACCTGTGCAACCAGCAGCTCTGGGCTTCTCAGCTTCTCAGAAACTCACCGGGCTACAGGAACAAGACAGGGTAAAAAAAAAAATTTTGTATTTGGATTAGGGATTGCCAAGAGTTTGATCCTACCAGTATGTACTCACAGCTTGAACTGTTTAAATGTAGTAACCAGTGTAAATGTAAAGTAAATGTCCTTGGGCTTTTCTATTCATTTTTCTAAGGATGTTAGAAAGAATTTTCATCATTATTTATTATTGTCTTTTATATACATAGTATTTTAGACCTACGTATCGGAGCTGATAACCTTCTCTGGATGTTGATCGGGGCTCGCTGGTACCCTGAACACAATGTGAATGAGTCATAGATAAGTCATATTTTCGCATGTTGGATACGCTCAGAGGGCAAGTAATGAAAAAGTTCAACAGGTGCTGAATGGGGATGGGTTTAGAAAGGCACATCTGCGTGGTGTAGAGGTCAGCGCAGGCTTTCAACAATTTCCCTGAGGTATGACAGTCACACCACCTGCACGGGCCCAGCTTGTGTTACACCAGAAGCCGGTTTACGGGTAGGAAGGGTCTTAAATCAACAATGCAAATAGATATGGTTAATTTGGTTCTTAGGAAGGTATAGATGTTAAAATAGCTTTGGAAGGCGTATTGAATTATATTCGAATTATATGTTTATAGTTTTTTTTTTTTTTACCAGTTGTCATTGCTACTTGACAAGTTACATGAAATCCGTCTACTCTTTATGAATTATTTTGATCATTGTTGCTATATACAAGCAACGCACGACATCGCCATGTCCTCTCGTTTTAATTATTCAGGCTTGTCCGCTCAGTCTATTCGTCTGTCACCTGTTTTCCCTCTTTATGTTGTCTTGTTTTTTTATTTTTTGTTTTTTTTGGGGGGTATTTTTTGTCATTTGATTTTCCTACAGAGTTTCCTGGTGGCAGTTGTCCCACTGGTATTATAGCTTAATAACAAACTGTGCAGCTTCACAGGCAGACAGTTGAAGTGTTTCTTTGAAACCGTACAAGGCATCACCCTTGAAAGTTGGGATTGAAATGCAAATAGAGGTTCTTTGCATTAGGAAAATTCACTGAGACCAGGAAAAGCCGAGTTGCATTTTTTTTTTGTAGAAGGCAGAGTCATTTCTAGAAGATATCCGTCTGTATTTAGGCATAAAAGAAGCGTAGAAAAGAGCCATGTGACTCCAGTATGGTTTTGTACATATTTTAATCTCAGTCAGGATTAGACTGTTATGTTATATGAGTGAATTATAAAGAAAGAAAAAAGCTGAATAAGCAGAGTTAAGCAATGGCTTGATCTGGGAGCCTTAAAGTACCTCAGAGAACAAAGGAAAACAGAAAAGGATTGTGTAAATCGCATTCTTTGGCACGTTTCATGTAGACCAATGCCACTTTTTTTGGTCAGTGTGTCTATTCTGCATCTAGCTAAGCCTGATAAGTATTAGCTATAACACACCATGCTATTGTTTTCTCGTAACCTTTTTTGCATCATCTACATTTCCACCTCAAATGAATCGCCTGTGTGGCAGAAGCTATTTTTATCCATATGCGTATTGAATTTCATAACCCATTTCCTCCCTAGACTTAGGGAATGAGAACACAGTCTGTAGGTGTGTTCATTCAGTCCTGGAACATTGTGAAGCACAATATGGCTTGATTAAATTTCTCAGAGCCGAAGTCTGTTGTCTCAGGATAGGTTTAAATTTTTTGTAAAGAGTAAGCAAGTAAATTCATAGTCAGCTGAGTATAACCTTTTGTGTGATCCTGGGTGTTTTGTATGGTATCTGTTACAGCCTCCCATAATGGCTTGCACATTAATGCATACTGGAGTATTTTACTGAGATTGACATTGGAAAGACCTTAAAACACAGCGCATAAATATGGGCTCAAATAAAAGGATAAAATGACATTTCATTTTGTAAAGATCATACACTCGTTGTCCACTTTAATAGGAACACCTGTACGCCTGCCAAGCATGTAGCAGCAGCACAAGTGCATAAAATCATACTGGTACAGGTCGAGAGCTTCAGTTAAGGTTCACATCAAACATCGGAAAGAGTGTGAAAGAGTGTAATCTCTGATGGGCTGGGGTTGAGTATTTCAGAAACTGCTCCCTGGTCTCCTGGGATTTTCACACACGACAGTTTAATACAGAATGCCGCAAAACAACAAAAACGATCCTTTGAGCAGAGGGTCTGCAGGCTGAAATGCCTTGCTGATAAGAGACATCAGATGAGCATGACCAGATTGGTCTGCGCTCACAGGAAGTCTAACACAAATAGTCGCTCTTTGCAACCGTGCTGAGCAGAAAAGTATCTCAGAAAGCACAAAACTTGAGGTGGAAGGGCTACAACAGCAGAAGGCCACATCAGGTTCTACTCCTGCCAGCTACAAACAGGAATCTGAGGCGATCATGGGCGCAGACTCACGCAAAGTGATATTTTTAGAAGAGAGACCACACTTTTTCTTCATGTTTGACGTGAAGATTAACGAACGCTCTAGACCTGTATCTGCCACATGATTGGCTGATTGGATAGCTGAACAAGTGTACACGTGTTCCTAATAAAGTAGACAGTGTGTATATTTTTGTTCAAGCACACAGACCTCTCCAGGACATACACTGTCTCTTTACATACTGAACTATATAAAATACATCAAAGTATAATTTTCTATAGACACTATCATTTAAAGAAGTGGAAAATCCACACAATAATTGTTTTTTAAAAATGCCACGTAAGATTCAAACCACAGTGCATCCACCCAGACCCAATGGCGGGAGAAATTTGTGTGAATTCAAACAAACCTGGCAATGTTGATGGATTTTGTTTGATTTCATATGAAATCCATGACCCCAAACCTGCCCTTTTTGTCTTTTTTTATATAAGATTAATGCCATGTGCTATACAAGGAAGAAAGCTAGATGAACAGGAGAATATATAAACAGAAGAAAGAGTAAGTGGAAAGTGTTGCTCAGGAAGACAAACCATCAGACTACCACGCCATCAGCCATGATTTGCGCGTTTGGCCACAGAGAACATGTCAGGAGATGTAGTAAAATCGATCTGGCCAAAAAGAAATGAGAGGGGAAGAACCATTGCAGTCTTGGATTCATTTATTTGTCAGCTGTTCTGATTGTTTATTTTACTTTAATTCCTTTATTTATTCATTCATTCATTTCCCTAACAGCATGGTGTTACATTTTGTTTGTTATTTTGCACGTGAACAAATAAATGATCAAAAAGTGATGAACATAAACACCTCAGTAAATAATTCATTACATATCTATTCCTTGTTCAGAAAAATGAAAGGGTTTTAAAAATCGTGGCAATTGTGTGTTTGATTTGTTGTAGAAATTCGTCTCAAATTTGCTATGTTAATATTATATTACAACGAATGAATGTCCATGGCTTACTATTAGAAATGTAGCCTATGCAAGGGAATGAGAGTTCCTGTAATCATTATAATGCTGATCTGAGATCAGTATCCACTCTACACATTACAATAGATATCGATGTGGGTCAGTAGTGTAAGGTTTCATGTTTAAGATGTTTATTTGATCCGTCATTGATTATCGTTTGCTCTGTATTTCGGCAGCAGCTGTCAGGAGGGGAGAACCCAGACAGGCTTCGGCGTGTAGACTCCAACAGGAAGTCACGAAGCTTCATTAAGCAGCCCAGCACTGGAGACTATTACAAGTCCCTGGGCAACGACATCACGGACGGGCAACCTGGGACAGCCATGGCACCTAATGAGGAGGTACATGAAAAACTTTGTAGATATTGTTTGGGTACAAAAGTTATTTACATGAAACAGAAAAGGGACCAAGCTAGAGGTCCTGTCCCTCACCTGCTAGATTACAGCACAAATCCGTGCAAGGTGTGGCCCAGCGTTGGCAGAACCTGGCTTTTAATCCACATATCAGTTGCACAGCTCGCTAAACACAGTGAACTGTTTGCTCAGCTCTTTCATCAGGTTACATAACCCTGACATTTGGGGCCTTGGGTTTTTTATATCATTTATCAAAACAGAGCTACGCCCCATTTCCAAAACAGAAGACAAAAATTTAGTATTCAAACAAACCAGAAGGCTATAAAACATTATGCATGTTATACCTTTTATCTGAAAGTGAGTTATGAAAAACGGTTTCAGTTTTGACATGTTAATGCACGCTAGATGCTTCACTAGTTCAAAAAATATGAAAAGGGCTTGATCTTATTTAATGAAGAGAGCAGGGATTATGATACAAAATGCAAAAAGCTTTCTACAGACAATTATTTGTTCATTTTTAATCTCAAACAAGAACTTATTAAATCTATTTTGTCTAAAATGTATTTGTCTTAGTTTTAAATGCTGTATTAATGAATAGTTTTTGCATTATTATTAAATAATAATTTTATTTTAAAAATTAATAAATAACAAAAATAATAATAATAATAATAATAATAATAATAATTAATGCTATTTTCATTTTTTTATATTCTATTCTTAACTATTCTCTCTCTCTCTCTGTCTCTCTCTGTCTCTCTCTCTCTCTCTCTCTCTCTCTCTCTCTC
>JAOVVH010000042.1:6994031-7006630 GCA_028566435.1 Scorpiodoras heckelii
CAAGATGTGCAAAGCTGTCATCTAAGCAAGAGGTGCCTACTTTGAAGAATCTAAAATATAAAACAGATTCTGGTTTGTTCAACACTTTTTTGTTCACTAAATAATTCCAGATGTTTTTCTTCATAGTTTGGATGGCTTTAGTATTAATCTACAATGAAGAACATTTTTAAATAATGAAAAACCACTGAATTAAAGGTGTGTCCAAACTTTTGACTGGTACTGTATATCTGCTCTGCCACCTTTAAATGACATAATTTTGAATATACATAAATATTCAAATATATAAATCCTATACAAAGGCTCAGTTGTGGAAATAAATAAATAGAGTGATATACTTTAAAATGGTCAGAATACCATGATACTAATTTTTGGTCATATCACCCAGCACTACTTATAAACCACAGTAAGTGGAGTGCAAAGACATTAAACCACGGTGTTAGACCATTTTCTTACAAATACTCTGAAAAAAATTTGTTTCTAGATGACTTGCATTCATCACATACTTGTTCATCCAAGGTCCTGTTCAAAAGGACATTACAGAAATTTCCTAGAATGCACACTTCCTCCTTCCTCTCACCGCCACTTACTCTATAAACTCCCAAATGCCAACCAATCATTGATCACACACACCCCCACCACCACAATGCTTTTGTGCTCCTATACTTACAATATAATCAACAAGGAAGTAAAGTTTTCTCTTTCACCTGAAGGGATTCACTTACTCTATTCAAATTTGTAGCACGTTGTAGGATTAAAGTTGGTCAGGAGCATGAGCAAAATCTCTATAAAGATGTCTATAAACTCAGAACTGCACAGTCTTATAAAGGTGTACGAAACATTTTCACAAGCAAAAGAATGGCAACAGTATGAACATTTTTCTGATAATAAAATAAATATATATTTTTTTAAATGGCCTAGGTTTGAGTAAATTAGCTGCTCATTCATTTCTTTGTGCCTCTAGATATTCATAAAAGGAAAAGCATTTTCCTTCTTGTCAGATGAGTATCACTGATGCCACTGTGTCCCAACAATGTCACAGCCATGTGCGGCTGGGAGACAACAGAGCAAAATCGTCACACTAGAAAATCATGAGTGTCTGTGAGCTCCTTTGTTCAGAAGAGGGCAGACAGCGCCTTCCTCTGAGATTTTTCCTGTGAAAATGTTGAATTAACTCAAAAATTTAACCGTTGTATAAATACCCATCCTTCAGTGTTGGAGATTTGCATATTAAAACTAAAACTAGATGTCTTACAATAACTACTAAGTAACAATAACATCCAGTAAAAAAAACAGTATGATTGGAAAGGCCATAAAGCAAATTCTCATTGGGTGCGGATCACCAGTTATACAATATATATTACCATATTCCACATGCACAACACTGTCAAAATATCAGTATTAATCAATATTACTTCATTCAAATACTCGTATAATGAATTAATCATTGAAAAAAACTTGAAATTCTTTTCATTGACCTTTTGTCTGATAAATAAAGGTTCAAATGAATTAACAAATTACAGATTTGAGTTATTACATTTTTAGAAATGGTCCCAACTTTTCTGGAAATAGGGTTTGTAAAAATGTAAACAAAAAAAACCCCAAACAAACAAGGCAGTCAGGACCATCCCTCATGAGTGAATAGTTTTTTTAAAATAAATGTTAATTAATATATCTTCAATCACGGAGCCTATCCATGTCACACACAAGGGCAGTTTAGAGTTGCCAATCCATTTTACCACGTTTTTTTTTTTTTTTTAGAAGTGACAAGAGATCAGAGAAAACCAGGAAGAAAATGTGAAAGTCAGCTGTAAGAGGAGTTGAGTGGAAAAAAAAAAAGAGGAAGGTTCGTCACGCATCAGTAGTCAAAATAAAAACAGTGTCAGACTTTGATCACGCCTGGTGCTTTCTAGGTAACTTTGCTTATTCACTTTTTTAATGAAGCATAGCGTGGTTCAGAGTTCGAAGAAGCAGATTTTTATGTTGGTGAAATGATTTGTACCGTGACATTGGATCAAAATAATGATAATTGATGAAACACACATACGCATAAGCCTTACCTATGGAATGTGCATCCTTTGTATCCAATAGGAACGCCATCTTTCCTGTAGATGATTTGCATGATGCAAATGCGGGCATAGGAAAAAAATAAGTCAGAGCACACTTCCCGGCAGATTCTCTGTCTTAAAAAATCTAACGCTACACATGTTAAAGCTGGACATGTCTGTTCTTAGTGAAAAGCATGACACAAAGCTTTATGAGATGAAGGTGTTTGTCTCAATGAGTCAGGAAAGGTCATGCATGCTGACTGAAATGAGGCTTTAAAAGGATCTAAAATAACACTGGTGCTATAGAGAGTTCCCCTGCGAGTAAGTACAAAGCAATTAGACCAGGTTACCTGAATTCCCCTGTGCAGAACTGCCTGCAAGACAATACACAAGGGCATTATGTAAAAACACATCACACAGACACACATTAGGGTTTACATACAAACTGCGTAGGTTATAAAGTAAAATTTTTACTAGTGAAATAAATGGAATTTCTAGCAACGTCAAAAACAGCTGTCTATATTCACTGAAGTCTTCATGAATGATCGAGCAGCAGTGCAATGCACAAAATCATGCAGGTACATGTCAACAGCGTCAGTTAATGTTCACTTCAAAAGCTGGTCACATCGCTGTGCTTTTTCCAAATGTCCATTTTCACGCCCAGTGTAGGCTCAGGTTCCTGTTCTTGGCTGACAGGAGTGGAACCTGATGTGGTTTTCCACTGTTGTGGTCCATCTACCTCAGGCTTTGATGTGTTGGGCGTTCTTAAAGGCTTTTCTGCTCAACGTGGTTGTAAAGAGTGTTTACTTGAGCTGATACAGCCTTCCTGTCAGCTTGAACCAGACTGAAGATTCTCCGTAGATCTCTCTCATTAACAAAGCTAAACTGCTTGTTAATCTCTTTTTTTTGCACCGTTGTGAAAAGAATGTCGTGTCCGAATATCCGGAGAGATCAGGAGTTTATGAAACACTCAATGAAACATCCCCATCTGGCACCAACAGCTATGCCGTGATCAAAGTCACTGGAATCATATTTTCCCTCACTCTGATGCCTTATAAACATTAACTGAAGCTCGTGAACGCGATCTGCATGAGTTTATGTATTGCACGGCTTCCACAGTGAGTCTATAGTGATTTAGACTGTACTATTTTAGTGGTAAATATTAAATACATATATACTATACGGCATTACAAAAAAGCCTTTTTATATTCTTAAATCAGCCGGATAGTTGTGACAAACAATAGCAAATTTAATACCAAGCAAACTAAACGTGATTATTGTTTTAGCTGTTGTTGTTCCACCCTGAAATGACATGCATTCCACTGAGGGTATGGGTGGAGTATGGGGTGGAGTATGAGGTGCAGGCATGCAGGCTAATCTAGTCTCTAACTAATAAACTGGTTGTACACCGCACATGCGCTGAGTAATTAGGATGCGTCATTCATTTTTAAACCTTCATACCGAAAATTCTCCGCAGTCTTGGGAACGACATCGGCAAACAGCTCAATCTTCATTCTTCCAACATCCTTTAAAAACAAACATGATCCAGTTTAAAAACGGGCAAAACAAAACAATGTGCTGCCATTGTACAGTAGGTCGAACAGGGGGTTGATTTTGGCCTACACACCCCCGACAAATGAAACCCGATCCAGACAAGCACAAGTCCCACAGTGTCACTGAGCTGTGTGGGTGTATGAGAGGACAGACGGCGTGGTCATGTAAAAGGACTCGTTTGTCTGATACGATCGAGTGTAAGTAAATAGAAAACGACAGCAAGATCAGATATTCACTTGGCTGAAGTCAATTAAGCTTGTCTCGGGAATTAGCCAAGGAGAGAAAACTGGCCCAAGAAAATAGACCGGCAAACGAATGGGGTCACTGATGCCAGGTTTTTATCTTTACTGCACATATGGGTATACAAAGTGTACAGTAGAGGCTTCCTTGGCCTTGGTTTTACTCGTGCATGTATATTGGAGGGGGGGAAAAACTTCCACAGGACTCTGATGCAAAAATAACAAAAAATTTATTTCTACAGCTTGTAATTTTAAAGGAGTTAAATAAAACAATGCTACGATGCTACGGTAAGAAAACCGTATGGCTCTGTACTTCACGATCCTCGGCTGGACACGACCAACACCAAAGTCCTGTTTTCTCCTTCAGCCCCTTTGTTACAATCAAATCATCAAATAATCAAATGGTCTTTACTTAACTTATAAAGTAAAATGACCTATTTCTTACTTATTTATTTAAATCAAATACAACTAGTACATACTGAACTTATTTCTAGTCTTAAACACTCATGAACTAATTCTTGGCTCCCACACACAGGTAAGCAAAGTGATCTTCTTACTCTATATATACATATCACAATAAAAGTAAATCTAAGTGCTACAGGACCTCATTATCTGCTGTGGATGATTACAAATAATAATATTTTAATATGGGTCATGGTATAGACTATGAAATAGACAATTAATATTTTGCCAAGCAAAGAATGACAGAAATACAGACAATATTAACAAGGCCTCAAACAATATTAAGTCGAGAGACTATCACATTTGACTTATGATATATAGCACAAAAAGTAAGGAAATTTGTGTTTGGTGGATTATTTCTTTGTTGTAACAATGCTTCTTGGCAATAAATCTTATATCATTGAAAAGCCTGTTCATTTCCCTTTTAAACGGTGCCACATTTGTAAGGAACATGCATTTGTGGGATGAGCAGTAGAGCTGAGAATGTGGGTTGTGCCCATGAAAAATTTGCCAAATCCTCTCCGCCAATGCCAAATAGCTTATTCTGATCATTTGGTGTTTGGTGGACTGGATGATTGAAGTTTGAAGAAATAAGACATATTGGCAATTTAACAATTTATTCATTTAACAAACAGGAGGCTCAATAGATTTAGCAATGTTAGGTTTAGCAGTCAAAATTATCTGGACGGGCTATGGTACCAGGAGTAGAAGACGAGACTACAGAGCTATACAAAGCAAGGCGTTTGGGTTTAGCTTCAATTTGCACCCATTGCCCATCTTTATCAGCTGTACTCATGGCAGAGCTGCCATCCAGACGATCCTATGGTCCGGCTCTGTGTGTCTCCTCTGCCTGCTGCCCATACTCCCACGCACTTCACGCACAGCGCCAAAATGCCAGTCTTTAAATTCTCCGGAAAATCCTTTTCCAAAGCTGTCATTCTTTGTAGTAGTCCAAAACAATTCTGACAGCACATGTGTCATTGAGGCATTTTAAAAGTTTCTTCCGCTGTAGCAGGTTGGAACTGTCCTAGTTCCTACAAATATCACACTACTTTAAAAGTATCAAAAACGCACAAAAAAAATGCCCAGTTATGGCGTCGTAGTTCTGCTGACTTGCGTATATTTAAAATACTCCATATAGTCTATATATATTTCTATAGATATTTCTCTATCACAGAAAAACACAAGAAGCTTTTGAAAATAAAGTGAAGAAATAAAAGATAGCAGATCTAAGCAGAAAAACGTCTGAACGGCAAACCTGACACAAAGGACAGAAATAATATTATTGCTTCCTGGACAGTAATTCATTATGTATTTATGGATTATGTCTAGTTAAAATAACACCATGCTTATGGGAATAGGGTTAAACATTGCTACACAATGCTGGAATATTTTTTTTTGTTGGTATTTTTAATAATCTAGCCTAACATGATTGCGATCTAAGAAACAGCATGAGTAATAAAAAATATGGGTGAATAACAACTTGAACCTATTTTTACGTTTGTATGACTCCACATATCTTATTATAATGGGATAATATCTCCGAATAATCTCAAAATGATCAGATGATGTCTCAAAAACAACGATAGAGCAATAATTAGGTGCTGATTTCCAAACAGACTTCCATAGTAGGTCTCCCTTGTGCCACCAAAAAAAACCCAGCTCTAACACATCAAGGCATGGACTCCACAAGGCCTCTAAACGTGTACTGTGGTATCTGGGACCAAAACCTTAGCAGCTGATCCTTTGATTGCTTTAAAGTTGCAAGGTGCGGCCTGACATTTTCTTTAACCTTCATGTCTATACAAACAGTAAAAACAAAATGCAATAATGGCATGATGGCCTGAATATGCCTTTGTTTATACTGGCAAATTGTTTAAATGCATGTAGTTGCAATTAGGACTGAAACCTTTGTTACTTGTGTTGTTCACTCAAGTGCAAGAATAATGCTGATTATTGTCTAACACACCTACGGCAATTGATTCAATATCAGGAGAAACAAGTTGGAGCAGCATTACTCAGCTGTGTGTAGTATGGAGTGGAGAGTCTGTCAAGCCTTCTAAGAGGAGTCCCTTGGCTAAAAGCATCGAGATATGCTTCTGTAGCAGCAGAAAGTGCGTGAAAATCAAGGCAAGATACCACACATGAGAGTCACAGAGCTAAATCATTTAGAAGCTTAACTGTGAAATACAAAGACACACACACACACCTTAAGCAGACTACTAGAGGCACCATGTAAACCTTATGTAAGTTGATCAATATCAACAGAAGCCATAAAACACTGTTGTAAAGAAGTCTTCAGGGGTGTGTGTTTGGGTGTGTGGGGGCTATTTGGCATGGAGCTCCATATTTTAATCCAAGAATTGTGTCTTAACATAATTCTTATCATTTCCTTTTCGCTCAGGAACAATACTCAAAGTGGTAGTTACATCCAGAGAAACATAAGCAGGGGTGCTTTCTTTAGGACCCAGAGAAAGTCATACAATGACAGGTGTGGTGAGAAGCAGCTGTGTGCATCAGATTACAAGTGCAGTAGGTGTGTTAGAGCTAAAGGAGGAGCATCTGTGCCATACAACCCGCATTTCCACTCAGACTAAAGGAGCAATTCAGTCGTTTCCACGAACACACGTCAATATTAATGGGGTAGCAAGCGCAAAATCCTCTTCAGAAGACAACGGGGAGAATGAACAACGGCGAAGGTATCGACTGTTATGAATGCACTGATCTTGAGTCGTGTTTACTGATTTGAATCGTGCCATAGCGGATAGCTGAATGCTTTTCCTGATTCTGTTTCTCTAAGAAAGTGTAGTGATGATAACGCTGTCGGGTAAGTACTTTGGAAAATGACACCAAAAACAGGGATGTAATTCTTCTGTGCTTCTTTCTGCAACAAAATAATAACTGCAACAATAATAATAACTGCAACAGAATAATACGAATTATAATATAGAACAATTACTAATTAACCGACATCATTAAGAAACATGTATCAAGTACTGGAAATCATCGATTTAAAACGCTTAGTTCCTGACTTAGTTTCTTGTTCATAGTCCGTTTCCTTCTCAGGACACGACAGTGTGAAACGGTCAGAAAAATGGTACGGTTTTAAGTATTTGATACTCGATTTCCTCGAAAAGGTCATGCAGCTCTTGCGGTCATGCTCAGGTACATGTTGTACCCACTTGCACATCTAATTCCACTGGTGTATCCAATTCCCAAACTGTGTGAATGTGCAGTAATAACTGACAAAATGAAAAGGGTTGTTTTACATATTGCATAGAAGAAATCCACTGACAGTGGATAGTCAGTGTACCAGTTGCTGAAGGATAAAATTTCCCATGGGATGGCTCAGAATGGTGTGTTCATGTGCAGGTTCATGTGTCTCCTTTCCTGTCTGTCAGCTAACAGTGTTTAAGAAACAAATTTGAGTCCTGATTTGAATCCCTGCCACATGATGTTCATGACGGCGAGCCGGATCTACACTGACGGGTCTAGAAATCAGGAGCTGCAATAGAAAGAATACTCTAAGGAGGAGGGACTTATATTTTTCCAATTATAAGACAGGCTGACTCTGGAAATATGCAAATATGTAATTATTTGGAACGATAATTATTTGAACACACCCTTGCCTTGCCTTCGGGCTTTCATCCAAAAGTAAAAGTAAAAGCAAAACCTCTTACACAAATATCTTGCCACAAACAAACAAGATTCAAATCATAGCTAGACTGTTTTTCTACCAAAGTGTCACCAATGGTCTGTAATTCTTTAGCACAACTAAATGCTACTTATTCATAATGTTATTTTTTTTAATGATGACATCCAGATACTTGCGTACATATATACCTATATTCTAAACGATATACTGTACATATATAATAGATGCATATGTCATTCTATGTTTTCTAATTTCTAATCTGAATTTAGCAACATGGGAAAAATGTTACAGTTAGCAGACCAACTGATGTTACCTCAAGGCGATTTTATGCGTATTAACATCCTTTGGAAGGATATTAAGCAGATCAGTTTTTCTTTTCTGCTTCCTGTTACAGCACACTTGAGCTTTCTGCCGGCTTGTTCCTTGCCGGTTTCGTTTGCTGAGTAACTAGTTAGATGGCTCTTAAAGGAGTGGTACCATAATTAAAATCTGAGAAGTTTCTATGTCACAAACATACACTTTTGTAATTCGCCTCCGCTCTCTGATTATTCTCATTCGGTGCCCATTACAGTCTAGGAAGGTAGCAGTCCACTGTGAAAGCCCCAGTAACAATGAAAATTGTATATTTTGTAGATAAATGCAACATAATTAACATTATGAGACAACATATTATAAATAACTGTTTACTCCTGTTGGACCTATCAAACAGCCTCAATGCACTGGAGTAGACTTGGCTTAGTGAAGGCTTTGAAATATTTGAGAGACATAGGGATCAGTTAATATTAGTCAGTTCAAGGCACGTAATTATATATACCGTAATTGGAGAAAATGGCACTGGATACTAAGACAGCATAACAGTGTATATGATTAAATCCTTACACGACTCGAGGCTTGTCTGCACAGGTTTAGCATTTCGTAGCAGTAACCAGACTGGTTTTACAAGTTCACTTCCTATAGCTTATCATTTTCTGTCCACCTTTTCCTCCTACAGAGAGCATTTCCGAAGTGAACCGAGCTGCCGACAAAATGCTGGCTCACGTTTCTCCAGGGAGCATGATGGCTGTGCTCCAGGTAATGCACGAGCACTGCACCCATGATGCAACTGCGCAGTACCTGCTCCTGCTTTTTTCCAAAGTGGTTCTGAACACGCTAGTCTTGTCCTTCTGGTTGAAAAACATTCCCAAGACGCTCCTTGGTGTTTTCAGCATCTCAGTATACCTGGTGGATCTGCTGCTCATCTGTTCCATCTCCTGGGCTTGGATGTTCCTGCAGAACCACGGCACCCATGAGGTCATGTGCTTCAGTCTGTCGCACAGCTCCACTGTTTACTCCTTGCTACCTCTGCCTATCCTTCTGGCAGGAGCCTTAGACTGCGGTATTCATCAACATTTGGGCTTCGGTGCGGGGTCATTAGGCAGGACTGCTGTCCGTGGTGTGGTACTGCTGCTGATGTGGACGCTGGCTTTCGTTTACTCGTACTGCTACACACAAACAGAGCTGTTCACCATCCAGTACAAAGAAGGGGTCAGGGCTCTTGTGTGTTTGGTGCAAGGATCTGTAGTAGTCAGTTACTTCAGTTGGATTCTACTCATCATCGTGGCCTTTGTACTTCTGTTTAACTGCAGAAAGCTCCCACACTGGGTGTGCCTGGCTAACAAACTGGCCAAGCAAAGGACTGGCTCAAATTCCATGAGTGATCTCGCCTTTTCTAAGAATCTGGAAAAGCTTGAATCGGGGGCTGCTGAGGAAACGTACACTGACAACCAGCAGGATCATCCTCCTCTCATCGTCAGTCTGGTTCTGTGTTTTGCACTAAACTGGACACCTTATCTGCTTGTGGGTGTGGTCTGTGATCTCCTGGGGTTCGCAGTGCCAGCTTACGCAAGTTTCAATCTCCTTTGGACTGCCTGCGCCAACAGCTTACTGGTGGGTGTGGCTTTCTGGTATAGAAGCAATAAACACGGACCTTTCTGCACAATGCCAGATGAAGTCTGTCCATGGAGCTTTTATTGGTATTTGAGTAAGAAAAACGGTGAGTTGACCGCCAGTACCAAACTCCATGAAACTCAGACTCTATACTAACTATTAGCAGTGAAGGTACCTTTTCAAAGGCTTCTTGTCGTGAGCTTGTCTGCCATATGAGCTACAAATATCTGGACATTAATGTGTGGCTGAATTCTGTATGGCAAGAATAAGATCAGAAAAATGGATTTGTCCAAGATGGTGTTTTTCTATGTATACTTTGGTACAAAAAACTAAACAACTAGGCTATATTTCACCAATACCAAAACATACTAAGTAAAAACAGTGCATGGAAAGATGTCTAAAACTTGCTACATCTAAAACAACTGCTGCAAGTGCTATATTAATGAATAAATATACTTAGTTTTATCCTAAAATTCTGACTTTTTAATTAACAGATTATTCACAACAATTACTGTATTTTTAATATGCAACGCACAAACAAATTATTTATTTTTTTTAATGAAGAGAAGAAAAAATCCTAAAGTATCTGTAGCATTGATGCTTCTTGCTGTAAGAGAGAAAAAAAAATAAAGCAGCAAATTTTTAATTTAACTTTATAATAATTTGACAGGTTTGTTATAGAGACGTTAAAAAACATGGGCCTTAAAATTGCAATGTTATTAAAAAAATACTTTTATTTTCATAATAATAACATACTAGGCTAATGTTATGAGAAATAGCTACTCAAGTAAAAGTTGAATGACAAGAAAAAAATACTCTCATGCAAATATCCACTATAGGTATCTAATTTAACTATCTAATTTAAAACAAGGAATCAACTGAATTTTATCTGTAGTTTTATTGTATTATATTTTAACAATGGATATTGTCACAAAGCAGATTTACAGAAATATATAAATTCCGGATATCAGTTGTTACGGATTTCATAAGCATCTTAGACACTTTGCCTCATGTGTTCTTACTGTGTTGTTTCAAGAAGGCTATATGTATTAATGTGAACAACTCAGTAAAAATATTATTTCGTTACCAAGGTTGGAATTGAAATAATACATTGGGAAAAAGAAATTCAAACTCGGAGTAAACTGGAACGCTACTGGACTCTCAGGGATACAAAGCAGAGACAGATCCTGACAAAAAACAGGCTCACTGACCAAAGCCTGCTCTCAGAGAGGACAGACTGTGTGCCAGGTGAGGCTGAGACAGCAATGCCCTTTCTCCTGTACTGTAAATAATGTAAACCAATATGTGAACTTTTTACAAATGTCTAATCCCTAATTTTAAAAAATTTCCACAATTGGAAAAATTAGGAATGTTTCTTAGAGAGAGCCATAGTCCCCCTCGCTGCTCGATATGACAACCTGTCATGACTGAGAGACTACAGATTAACACCCCCTCATACCCCCCTCCCTACTGACCCCAGACCCTATTGACACCCCACTCTTTATACCTGCAAAATTACATGATACATTTTAAGCTAAAAACACCTACAATATCACTGGTTTGTTAAATAGTACAGTCATAATTGTAATAATGTTATTATTACTTTAATATGGTTATTATTTGTTCTTAGTTTTTGCTGTTATTGGCATTATTGTTATTACTATTGTTATAATGTTTTGGCAATACTGTACTCCACACAGTCATGCTAATAAAGCTATTGTAAGCCTGATCTTGAAAAAAGAATCATCTCTTTAAAAATGTCTACATATGTCTATATATAGTACTGTGCAAAAGTCTTTAGGTACCCTATTGTTTTTAGGTACAACTTTCTGCATTATTGAGTCAGTTAAAAAAAGATTATATTTCCAAATGTTACGGTTAAAAAAAAAAAGGTAATGTTACACAAAAATGTTTGTAACACATGACATAACAGGCCACTTCTCAGACAACAAACATAGTGAAGGCTGCTGGGTTCTGCATGCAAAAAAGAGGCAAATGTGACAGCCAAAGTCTCCAGATGTGCTGTGGCAGATTCTCCAAGACGCTCAGTAAAACTTACCAGCTAATTACTGTACGATGCAGAAGACTTAGACACATGCAAAGACATGCTGTAAAGCAAAGATGCCTTCAAAATTAATGAAGATGTTTCGACATAAAAGAAAACACTATAAAGTGCAGTAAACAGTAATAAACTAACGGTGTGCCTTTTTTAAATTAAGTTTTACTGAGTGTCTTGGAGAATCTTCCACAGGAGACTTTGACTGTCACACTTGCTTCTTTTTTTTCCATGCAAAACCCAGCAGCCTTCATTATGTTTCTTGTCTGTAAAGTGGTCCGTTATGTAATTGTGCTGCTTTCATTACTGACATACAAACATTTTTGTGTAACATTTATTTTTTTTTGTTCCAAAAGTAACTATGGGAAATATCAAATCTTTTTCTACTGACTGACTGCATTGCTGTAAAATGTTGCTGCCATATTATATCACTGTCCTTTCATGATGGATGGTCCAGTGTACCCTACGCTAAAGGTGATAATAGAGGAATTTTTAGTGGATCAGACACAGCAGTGCTGCTGTAGTTTTTAAAAACCTCAGTGTCACTGCTGGACTGAAAATAGTCCACAAACAAAAAATGTCCAATCACCAGCATCCTGTACGCAGCATCCTGTGAGCACTGATGAAGGATTAGAGGATGACTAACACAAACTGTGCAACAA
>JAOVVH010000042.1:7089375-7105914 GCA_028566435.1 Scorpiodoras heckelii
ACAGTAGCTCATCTGTTGTTGCACAGTTTGTGTTAGTCATCCTCTAATCCTTCATCAGTGCTCACAGGATGCTGCCCTACTGGACATTTTTTGTTTGTGGACTATTTTCAGTCCAGCATTGACACTGAGGTGTTTAAAAACTCCAGCAGCACTTTTGTGTCTGAACCACTCACACCAGTACAACACACTAACACACCATCACCACATCAGTGTTACTGCAGCGCTGAGAATGATCCACCACCCAAATAGTACCTGATCTGTGCTGGTCCTGCTGAGGTCTTGACCATTAGAGAACAGAGTAAAGGCGACTAACAAAGTATGTAGACAAAAAGATGGACTACAGTCTGTAATTGTAGAACTACGAAGTGCAGCTATATGCTAAGTGGAACTGAGAAAATGGGCAATGGGTGCAGAGAAAAGGAGGTGGTCATAAGGTTATGCCTGATCAGTGTATGTACAATGACCAAGTTGTCTTAATAGAAAACTTATTACTATATGCCTTAGGCTAACTACAATGCTGGATGCTGATTCTAACTTTGCTGGACATACAAACAAATTGAAGTTGGAATTGTTGGAACAATTCAAGTTCTTCCTTGGAACTTGCTTATATGTAGAGGACTAATATTATTTCTAACACTTGAATGCAAATCCATTGCAGTCAATGACTGCCTGAAGTCTGGAACTCATGGGCATTACTGAATACTGACTTTCGTCCCTGGAGACGCTTTGCCAGGCCTTTACTGCTGCCTTCAGTTTTGTCCTCAGTAATTGGGATGAGGTCAGGAGACT
The DNA here is from genome assembly GCA_028566435.1 of Scorpiodoras heckelii. Lineage (NCBI taxonomy): Eukaryota > Metazoa > Chordata > Actinopteri > Siluriformes > Doradidae > Scorpiodoras > Scorpiodoras heckelii. The sequence goes on from JAOVVH010000042.1 coordinate 7,090,165, forward strand.
GGCTGCCATTTAACAACAATCAAGAAATTTCTTTGCCTTTCAAAGCTCTTGGATTGCTTTTGTGGTATGTTCTATGTAGAAGTACTTTCTGAGAAGAAAGTACAGCTCTCTACATTTCAGAAATCATCCTGCTACTTCTATCAGCAATCACATTGTCAATAAACACCAGTGATACATGCCCATACCATAACACTTCCTCCAACATGTTTGACAGATGATGTGGCATTCTTTGTATCATGAGCCATTCCTTTCCTTCTCCATACTCTTTTAGTCCCATCATTCTGGTACAAGTTAATTTTGGTTTCATCTGTCCAAACATCTTGTTCCAGTACTGGGCAGGAGTTTTTAGAAGGTTTCCCGCAAAGTATAATCTCAGTGGTTTGCATCTTGAGGTAACCCGTCTGTATTTACATTCATGAAGATGTCTCTTGATTGTAGACTTTGCACTGATATGCCTACCCACTCGAGCGTGCTTTGAACTTGGCTAGATGTTGTGAAGGGGTTTTTCTTCATCAAGGAAAAAAATTTGGGTTTATCCACTTCAGTTGTCTTCTATGGTCTTCCAGGACTTTTGGTGTCACTGAGCTTGCCTTCTTTTTAAGAATGTACCAAATGCCAACTGATTTGGCCGCTCCTACATTTTTCCCCATCTCTCCGATAGGTCTGTTTTGTTTATTTAGCCTGAAGATGGTCTCCTTTACTTGCATTGGTGCCTCTTTGGACCACAGAGTTGCCATGAACAGCTTCCAAATGCAATTTTAACACTTGGCATCAACTTCAGACTTTGTATCCTTTTATCTAAATGGCTGCAAATCCTAAATGGTTAATGCAATATTTTGATGAAATTCTACACTTCAATCACATCCTGACTGTTCTGGTGTATACATCTGTATACCACTGTGGCAAAATAATTAAAACTTTGTCATTGTTCAAATACTTATGGACTTGACTATGTATCATTGCGCTTTGCCATTCTTAAATTCCTAGCGCTCCTATTTTAGCAAGCTTTCATATGAACACACTCAGGGACACACGATTAGTAATTTAGGGTTTTTTAACAGCAGTCCAGAGAATTTCGACTTAACAGGCCAATATTTCATAGACCATTTCCTTAAGGTGTTACTTTTCCCCACATGGCAAGTATATATACACTGATAAAATCTGTGTGGCCCAGGGGGTATGGCTGTTTTCCAGATCCTATGGGTCCCCCTCGATACAACCAAGTGTGCAGGCCCCTGGATGTAGAGAACATATGATCTGATTTATTTTCCTCAGGAGAAGATATAGAAAGGTGAAAACGGCATGCAGCAACAGACGTCAGGTCTGACTGGTGCTACCAGCACTCAGATGTTTTCATAACTTAATGAGGCACATAAACTAAAACGATCCTCTAGAGAAAAGGTGAGAATAAAAAATAAAGACTGTTATTCTGTCCTGAAAACATGCATGAATCAGAAAGGGGCTATACAACAATATGGCATGAAACAATTAGATTAAGTTGGTACACACTGAAGCCCAACAGTAAAAGTTAAGATACACTGACGTAAAAAAAAAAAAAAAAAAACAACAACAAAAAAGTCAAGAACATAGTCAACAAATGACATAAAAGATATGAACGTATTTGTAATCACACATAAATAAGACTCCAGGGTATTTAAATTCCTACTACAGAGGCAAGGTCTCTCCGCTCACTATGTTCCGTGAGAGAACCATGACCTTGAATTTGGAGGTGCCAATTTTCATCCCAGCTGCTTCAGACTCAGTAATGAAATGTTCAAGTGGTCCACTTTGAGAAGTCTGCTTCAGATGGTGCCAACAGCATAACATCATCTGGAAAATAATAAGTATACTATCTCCAGCCTCCCATACTATACATCTCTCCAACCTTGGCAGCATCTTGACAGCCTGTCCATGAAAACTATACACAGCCATGGAGACAAAACAAACCCTTGACAGACTGCAACATCCACCTTAAATGGTTCAAAAATAACACCAAGAATGCAGACAACTGTGATTGCTCATACGTTGGATATAAAACGTCTACACGCCCATTTAAAGTGGCAGGTTTTTGTGATGAAAAATATCTAACCAAGCTAAACCTTGTCTTTTTCACCTTTATTGCGAAATTGTGCCATTTAAAATTCAAGTATCAAACATCCAGAAACATTTAATGGATAAAAAACAACAACAAAAAAATATCCAGTTTGCATAAATGTGCATACCATTTTATATTTCATAATGTGGGAGTGTTCAGAATCAACTAATCACATTCAAACTCATGTTAAATACTAATTAGTACTAGTCCCCTGCCTTCTGTTGAATGATTAGCCTGAAATAAGGTACAGTTGGTCAGATAGGATTTTCCTGACATCATCTTGGTTATCATCCAACTGAAAAAGCCATGGGCTACAAAGAGCTTACAAAGCAGGTGGGTGCAGGATCATTGTTGAAAAATATCAAACATGAGAGGGTTACAAAGAAAAATTCCAAGGCACTGGATATAACGTGGAACTGTGAAAAGGCAATAATCAACAAGTGGAGGAAATGACAGTGACATTACCAAGAACAGGACGTCTGTCATAAGTTGATGAGAAGACCAGGAGAAAACTGGTCAGGGAGGCCGCCAAGAACATTTGAGACCAAGAACATTTTGGCCATAATACCAATAGATATGTTTGGCACAAAAAACCCAGAGCACATAACCAAAAGAGAACCATCAACATGGTGAAGCATGGGGATGGCAGCATCGTGCTTTGGGGCTGCTTTTCTTCAGCTGGGTGGAGAAAAAAATTAGAGTGTTGCTAACACACTTAAAATCAAGTGGAACTTCACCTTTCAGCATGGCAATGACCCAAAGCACAGCCCCAAAACAAGAGAGAAAAAGCATTTGGAACAGCCCATCCAGAGTCCCGATATGAATCTATCTGAAAATCTGTCAGGTGATCTGACAATGTTGAATGCCTAAGGTAGTTCAACTAAGTACTAGTTTAGGAATGTGTACACTTATGCAACCAGGTTATTGTACTTGATGATATTCACAGATCGGCAGTGGCTGATGTTTATCTGTTGTGATGCATCAGTTTAGCTGCGGCTTTTCAATACTCTGAGCCACAGTGGTGCATGGCCTCCACATCCCCGAATCCCACTTGTGTGTCGCTGTCACCTCTGGCGGCGCAAGGCCAACCGGGTGGGGAAAAAGCAATAGGGCCATTATCTAAAAAACAAACTGATTTGAGTCCTGTAAACAAACAAACAAATTGGTGTGGAGTGTCGCTTCCAGAACACTGCCATATATTTCTCTATAACAGGAACACACATGGTACCGTTTTAAACATAAGGACCACCATCTCAGTTTGCCGGTCCAAAGGCATGCTCCCTGACTCCCATACAACAATGAAGAGGCATGCTAAAAATATAACCCTAAACCTGATCTTGTCCAGGGCTTTCAACATCTCCAGCCAGATCTCATCCAGCCCTGCATGCTTGTCACTATGAAGGCTCTTAACTGCAATAGAAACCTCAGGTACTGGGATAGACTCCAAGACTCCAGAGATTTAAGGCACAGCTTCCTGATGTTGGGCATGTCTACAAGGATCAGGAGTTGTCATTGTGGTCCTTCTATCGCTCAACAAAATCACCAGTAAAAAAAAAAAACCCACCTCTGATGTGTTAAATATTTTGAACGACATCCCTGAGGCTACCCGCAAGTCTTTTTCCGTGGCCTCTCCACTATACAACTGCTTTTGCTAGAGCCCTTCTGGCCCTCATAGATCTTTTAACTGAATCAGGAAACCTGGCCATGAGCTTTACTCAGAATGCTATCTCCAGAATTACAGTTTCCCTAATAACTAGTGTTCACCAGTGCATCCTAGAGTGACTGCCATGACAGGCACCAGCAGGCTTTTGGCAACAGCTTCTTGGATTTGCCTCTATAACTAAGGATGTGAATTCAGAATCAATATCCCTGACCTCACTAAGTACAAAGGAGAAGTCCTTTATGACATGCGTGTTAAATTAATCTCTCTACAAATCTCTCTTGCCCTCAAGTAACCAAGAAAGTTGTCACAGATTTATCAAGTATAGTTGGCCAGCATCCTATGAGACCCATCACCTGTGAGAAACTTGGGGTAGGAAAGAGACCACCCTCAATCAAGACCGTTGGTAACAGAGCCAGTCCTGTGTGTGGATACAAGGCGGACTATATCTAGTCCATAGCTTTCCATCCTACACACTAACTCAGGATCACACTCTCTCAAATCAAGCACAGCGACACTAGCCAATCATGGGAGCTCATGCATACAGCAGTGTTGCAGGAGCACTTTCCTCCAGGTATGTTATCCCGACCACTGATGTTGAATAATCAGCAGCTTGGAAGCACATGATAGACTTCTCCCTCCGGGGTTGGTAGCCGTTGCATGATATGGGAGACATTCTGATGGGTGGGAATTGGTCATGACCAAATTAGAAGATCTAATCCAGTCTAAGCCTGTCAGTCAAATGTCTGCCTCCTGGCTGGTATTTCTCCTAACCTTCGCACTTCATCTTTCAGGTGGTGAGCCCACATGATTTCTCCACATTCCCATTTTGAGCTGAGCCCAACTGGATTACACGGATGGCCCGGTCACCCGGCACACGTCCGGGGATACCACTCCAGGTCTGGCTCCCAAGCTGGATCCTGGTAAACCGAATCCTGTCAGGGTACACTTTGTCTTTTTTTATACCTTTCATAGGGGTCTTTAGGTTCGCTCTTTGTCTCTGCTCACTTCTGAGGAGCCAGCATCCTTGACAGATCTGCCCCTCTCGTTACCCACGTGTCCAAACTTTGAGTAACCTTTTATTTAAATAGAACTGTTTATTATTAACAATCTGGCTCTTTTTCCATTTGTGAAGTAAGATTCCACATTGCAGAAGCCAGTTTCCATTGCAAAGAACCAGTCCAGAGGGTCCCCAAGTGGTGCAACAGAAAAGTGTTCACCCTATCATCCAGAAATGACGAGTTTAAATCCAGTGATGCCATAGCTATCCTGTGGATAAGCAGACCTATTAAAGTATCACATACCAAGAAAATAACGATGCCAGGAAGCACATAAAACACATGTCTGAAGCATGCCATGGGCACAGAGGGAAAAGTATTTGTTATCTGAAAAACCATAAACTGCAGTCATGCATGGTCATAGGAGCGTTATACTCTTCTAAATGAATGATGTTTTGGAAAAAAAAAAAAGACAAAAGAACTGACTGAAAGAATTCTCTGAAGTAGTTCAAAAATGGACCTTCACATTTACATACTAAGATTGCTTGGTAAAAACATTAACTTGGGAACAATGGTGCATTTCTACCTCAGCAGTGATGACAGGTACTGTATAGACCACTCACACATACAGACTACAGACCTTTAATGGGTAAATATGAAGATGGATACCTGGTAACTGCTAGGGATTTGATCATCACTGCAGGGGAGATTACCATATTACTGTCATTTGCTAGCAATAAAATAAAAAATTTATGTTCTTAGGGATATCTTCCCTGATAGAAAGTTTTGGTTACTAGACTTAAATGCATACTGGAAAAACTCCTAGACCCATTTTCTGTTCAGGTCAAAACATCACTATATACCAGATAACTGGACAATTACACAAGTCAGTACTGCTTTAAAAATTAATTGGAAATGAGAAACCAAGGAACCCAGCAAAGACAAAAATTGTGTACAAATATAGCATACTGAACAGGACAGCTTTGTATTTCTGGACCCCAATAATAAAACCTTTGGGTTAGACCTTAGGGCGGGTGTTTCCTGCCCCAGACACCTTAGCATTCATTTGCTCGCATGCACACACACGTCTGTGCTAAGCTATTCTGCTTCCCTCTTTGGACACTGTGATTTTCCTGCAAGTGAGTTATTATCATTACTATTATTAGAGCATCTATCACCCTTAAGCGCTTTTCTGGAGCCGGCTACCGAGCTCACATCTGTTTTCTTTTGTTGTCTGCACTATATGCGACACATAACACTCAGGAGGTACAGAACACAGTGATGTCACTGGAATGTTCTGTACCCGGTTTAGTTTAATTCAATCAGAGCGCACCATAACTGTCACACAGGATAGCTCCCGAAATGAAATACAAGTGCCAGCTTATGTTCTTCAGCAAAAGGGCTTTCCATGTGTCTTTAATCAGCTGTACAGATATATCTAAAATTGATCATATTAAAGGGTTATTTAAGCTATGACAAGTTAACAGTACGTACTTTCCTGAGCAGAGGAATAAAAACAAGCTGCACTTCAGATAACTGCAATAACAAAGAAGTGTTTGTGAACAGTTACAGATTAAAATGACTTCCAAGAGTTTCCCTCTTTATAAATAAAAGACTCCCCTTTTAAAGTGTAAATGGTTAAAAACGGAACGGTGAATTATGACTTCTGTGGATTTGAGAAAGCATTTTCTTTGTGCACTTTTTCATGCCTATTCTGGGTGCTCCGAAGAAGTACAACTGAGCATTGAAGCAAACAGCACACCTGATGAAAACTGAGCTGGAACTAGGGTGGAACCATGCAGAGGAAGGAGGGGGTAGAGGACATGGAGAAAGAATTGAATAAGAGACAGAGTGTGTCTGTGTGTGTGTGTGTGTGTGTGTGTGTGTGCTTGTGTGTGACCATGTGTCTGTAAGAGTGAGAGAACAGTGAGAGGGTGGACAGGCTTCAAGCCCAGGGGTGGTGTAGGTAGTGGTGGGGTGTTAGTAACTGTGAGTTTAACCGAAAGGGGAGGGCACAGATGTAAAGATATTTAAGATGTGGCCACGGCAGACCTTGAGTTAGAGGAGAGAGCAAAGGCCCTGGAAGAACAGCTGAGACAAAAAAATAGAGCGAAAAAGTGACCAGAGTTTTCGCTCGCAACTTCTAGACCCTCGTTAGCCCTCGAGTCAAAGGAGCAACTTACATCTTCGCAACGAGAGACCAAAACCACTTTCTCCCCAAAAGCTGCGCCCATGAGAAGAGCTACAATGAAGACACCAGTCATCTCTGCTGCCCTGTTTCTTTTAGTGCTAGGCCTGACATGGGCTCAGAACCCGACAAAGAAGCACGCGGTTCCACCAAAAGCGACCAAGACGCAGTGCTGCGATGATGTGCGAGCCTTGAAGGTGCAGGTGGCCAACCTCACCAGCCTGCTAGAGGAGCTGAGCAGAAAGCAGGAGGCAGACCGGACCACCTTGGTGAAGCAGGTGTTGGAGCTAGAAAAACTGAACCAGCAACAGGAAGCCAGAGTAACGGAAGCCGAAAGCAAGTATTCAGAGATCAACAACCGTGTGGACATTATGCAGTTTCAAGCCATGCAGGGTGCTCCACAAACTACCTTAGGTAAGCAAAATAACAAGAATACTTGTTTTACACACAAACTCATTGCATGGTTTGTCAGTGTACGTTCCATGTTCAGTCTATGTTCTACTGCAGGAGCCTAGGGTGTCCTAGGGTTGCCCAGAGCTTCTGGGGTCAGGGATCACATATGCAGGATGCTGACATTTGCTTAACCTCTTCACTTATACGGAGAAACAGAATCAACCTCAAAGTTTAGTCAAGGTGACTTCTACAGGATCAACTGAGGCTATAGGCTGAAAGGAAAAGAGAAAGTTTTTAGGAAGTTTTCATTGAAAATAAAATGTAAAAAAAAAAGGTAATATCACTACATAAAAGCAATGACAGGCTATTGGAAATAATACAGACATTTTCTGTATTTTCTGTTTTCAAAAGCCAGAAACACGTCTGAATTAAATATTGATTTAAAAAAAAATGCAAGCAAGTGCAAGCAAGATTCACACCCACTATCCAACTCTGTAATTTAGGATCTTAGGATTTATAAGATTAGGATCTCTCCAGACAAGGATCTCTCGAGATTTTGAAATGACGTAGTGATCATACTGTGCAAACACATTTATGCATCAAAGGCGACCTTGAAACAGCTCATAATTTTTGTGTCTGTAACCTTTGACTCACAAGAATTCCAATAAAAAAACTGTCTGGTCCATCAAACACGCGCGTCAAAAATAGTGTTTTGTCTATGCCACCTTATTAATCTTTCAAACAAGAGGCAGACGTTAAGCATATTCATGCTGTAAACCTACATTATTATGCCCAGTTAGTTGGAGCCTGGCTATATTTCTTTTCTCCCATTAATTCTGTGAGCACAGTGGAGCTTTGTTAGAAATCAGCAAAATATACAGGTTCTGTTTCAAAAAATACAAGAGCACAAACCAATCTCGGGCTTCAGATGAACCCAGTAAATCTTCCTCTTCAACTGGCTAGATTATTTTCTAAGCTGCAACCTTGAGTTTTAATGAATAATGTGCTATTAGGTTATAAAAGCCAGACAGCACCATGAGGAATTGAATCCTACTGGCTGTAAACTCATGATTTCTTTTGAATGTTTTGAGTGAACCCTTTGATTTATTCTTTCCTAGATGCAATCTATGACTGTGCATCCCTGTACAACAAGAACTACAGAATTTCTGGGATTTACAAACTGCCCAAAGATGATTTTCTAGGAACACCTGAACTGGAGGTAAGTTATAAGCAGATTTTCATTGGACAGTATGCTACTTTTAATGGTGTGTTGTAATTGCTGACTGTTTGTCACTGTTGTGTTCAGGTGTACTGTGACATGGAGAAAAATGGAGGTGGATGGACAGTCATCCAGAGACGCAGGGTAGGTCTGACCAGCTTCGAGCGGGATTGGAAGCAGTACAAGAATGGCTTCGGTACAATCAACGGGGACTTCTGGCTTGGCAACGAGAACATCTTTCGCCTGAGCCAGCAGTCCACAGTGCTCCGGATAGAACTGGAGGTAAGAGTGATGTGATCCTGCAAGGCTTATTTTACCTTAAGTGTCATTTGCAATGTTGCTTCATGTTACTGTTATTGGTAAACGATTTCAGGATTGGGAAGGTGCAACACGTTATGCTGAGTATGGTTTCTTCACATTGAGCAATGAGCTAAACAGCTACAAGCTATTTATTGCCAACTACAGCGGGAATGCTGGGGACTCACTCCGCTACCACAACAACACCAACTTCAGCACCAAGAACAAGGACAATGACAAGTGTGTGGATGACTGTGCCCACCTTCGCAAAGGTAGACATTCAGAGACTGCTGACTGTGTGTCTTCTGGTAAAATTAAACACTTTTATTACCACCGATATTAAATTTAATCAATGCTTTTCTACAGGTGGCTACTGGTACAACTGCTGCACGGACTCAAACCTGAACGGTGTGTTTTATCGCCATGGGATGCACACCAGGAACACAGACGGCATCACCTGGTACGGCTGGCATGGACCAAACTACTCCCTCAAACGGGTGGAGATGAAGATCCGACCCCAGAACTTCACCCCTTAAGTTAAATTAACTGCCTTTGCTTACCATAACCACATGCAAACCTTATCCAATACACACTAATCTTTTGCCTTTACCTGGGTAAAAACCATCTCTATGCATTTTTCTTACAGAAGGTTTCTGGACTGAATGTGTGATGAGTAATGTATGATTGTATAGTGCTGTTGTTTTGATATTTATCTAGATATTTTATTTTCTTGAAGCTTTTCTTCCTAGATTGTCCCACTGATCACTAAGCAAGTTGTTTGCCTCATTTGTCTTATGTTAAATAAAGAAGGCATGTTTATCAGACTAAATCATGTCTTTACTAGAGTCGGTCTTGTTTTAGAAAACCCTTTGATAGATATGCTATATAAATGTTAAAAATAAATGTACTTTTGATAAATTGTCTGAGAGATTACACTGAATTGTGTAAAATGTAAAATGTGTACAGTTCTATACACAACTGGATGATGAATTAAATTGTATTTTTAAAAAAAACGTGTTTCTCCATTTGTCATTCTGATACTGAAAATGAACTAGAATTTCACCTGGTCTTGAAATAAAACAAAAAAAATATAAATCACCATCCAAGATGCAGACACAGACAGAGAACTATTGTATATCTCACTGTATTGCAAAAGAACACAGTACTTTCGTTTCACATCCCCATGTGCAAACATGACCTGTTTGCTAAGTCCCTGCATCCAAGACACACAGCCCAGTTGTCACTAGTTTGTCACAAACAGGATGAAAACCGAGCCTCTGTGTGAGACTTTGGCTTGAACAGAATTACCCAAGCCATTTACTTGTATTAAGCGCCATAAAGCCCAAGTGTTAAAGTCACTAGCAGTCAGCTTAGTTGTCTCACTGTTGTGAAAATATCTCATCATATTCACCAAATAGTACATCAGTCAAAAATATAACACGGGATGAAGCATTATGCTACACATGAAGACAAGAAGCCAAGATGGCACATCAAAAACAAAACAAGTGAACTTTAGAAAGCATGCATGAGACAACTCATACAAAGAACAAATGCCATTCAGTCACTCCACTTATACGTACATTCACAGCGCTCTATAAACATGTTTGACCCTCAGTACAGCTGATGGAGGTCTTCAGGAATCCTGGGAGGTCAAAGCAGCAAGAACTATGCGGCCTGGCTTGACCTTTTACTGGCATATGTGCAGTTTCCTACTGGCTGTACTCTATTTCACAAAGCCATTCATCACACAGTCTTCTAAAGGCTGCTGAGGTTTGTCCCTTTAACTGTGAATCATAGGGAAGTTTCGGCTCAACCTTAGTCACTAATTAGGTTCTCAACAAAAACTGTCATTTTGGTTTAACTCACAGGTTTAAGTCGATGAAGTTCAGACTGGCAGTATAAGGACTGTATTATTTCAATGTCTACCTAGAAGCATTTTACAGAAGGCTATTTACTATGTTTCCTTTTATCATTCATTGCATATGGAACGATCACAGACACGTCATAGGAAAGGAAGCTCCTCATACAAAATGACCCTTTGCACATAAAAGTGAGTACATATAATATTTCGGTATGCCAGACTCATGAAAAAAAACGCCCTTTATTCCTCCTTAAAATTACAATCGATAATAATTACTACAAAAACTTCTTTTGTATTCTAAGAGCGCAAGATAAAATGCAAAAGTGCTATGACCTTTCAAAGAACTAAGCATGTGTCTTCAAATAATTACTACCTCATATTCGATTCAGGAAACAGCTGCTGGGTTAGACTGCACTCACGGGCAAATGTTTTTGGCTGAACGTGAAGGTAGCATTGCATGCATCTATCTAAGCAACGGAGAGCATGTAATCCTGTTCACTAGATGAAAGTTCTGTGAAAAATGGAAAAAAAAAGGGAGGGATGAAAATGTCACGTCAATGCCTCCAACTGATTAAAAAGTTGAACACTGAACATTCACTACTGTGATTAACAGTCACAGTTGTAATTAGAGACATATCAGATGTCATGCCTTTAATTAGCTATCTGCATTAATTGTGATTATTTAAGAACTCTGTATGCGTATCTAATCTGAAATGATTAGAAAATGTAAGTGGGAATGTATATGTATAATAATTAGGCTGTCACGAGATGAATTTTTTTAATCGCGGTTTTAACGCACATTTTGATTTGTGTTGTACATGCAGGTCGGCATTGTAGGACCATTGAAAATGTTATTGCCGTTTATCACTGGTCTATTTTAAGAGAAACGACTGTTGATAAAAGTGAAATATTAAAGATGATTGATGTCTTTTCATTTTTTTTAAATAAAAAAATTGTTTTTGTCTTTCGTTCATCTGATATACTGATGAGTTGGAGTTTAATTAAAGGCATCGATTCGCCATTTTAAATCAGAGTAACGTGGCACATTGCAGCCGAGAGAGTAGGTTTATGTACATTAAAAAGTTAAAATACATCACCGACAGTTCATACACGTTTCATCACATTTATTTCAGAAGTGGCTACAGCGTACACAATGAGTCTGAACGGTGCTGTTTGATTCATAATGCTAAATACAGCCGAGTGCTGTAATGACGGAGTGATCCGGAGGCTGTCCACTGTTGCTGACGTTGCAGGGCGTTTCAAATAGAGTCGTTTTAGTTAGCAAGTTCCCTATGAAGTGCCCTTAGGATTCTGTACCCTGTGCAATGTGTAGGGAGCAGGGACACAGCTTAGGGACACTTACTGTTGGAATGCAGCCTAAAACGAGTTACGTAACGGTCAATTTCGGAATATTTGTGTTCGCTGACGGCACCGCTGGTTTGCGCGATTTAACAAATTTTTAATCTGCGCTAAAAAATTTTGTGGCGTAAATTTTTTTAAAACGCGATTAATTCTTTAATGTGTTAATGTGTTAATTTGACAGCACTAATAACAATAATTGTAATAAATGCAGGAAAAAAATGTAAAAGTAGGGAAAGATAAATTATTCAAAATTTGTTTGTCTCTGATAAGGCTTAAATGTCTTAATTTCTGTCACGGCAACTCGAGTTGATATGAACCTACAGGACACCTATAGTACACCACTCCACAAAAATCCTTCAGTCCTTCTCTATTATGTTTTTCAGTCTATTCTGACCTGATCAAAGTAAGTGCAGCTTTGTCTTGTGTAAACATGGTGCCTGACTCTGAAGAACCTGAAGAGTGTCTCATGACTTACTCATACAGTAGTATTTGCAGGGAAATACTGGCAAACACGACTGTATCGAAATGACAGGAATCTAAGAAGTCAGACTTCTGGGTACAATATAGCAATGACACATTCACTACCAGTAAACTTAGCTGATACGTAACGGACAAACCTTGGCCTCTTTATGGCTTTTAACAGAAGAATATGATGAGATTTACAGAAAACCTGAATACCATCGGTGCAAATACCAGGTTTGGCCTGAGATCCAATCCAAGCTGTCTTCAAGTATCTTTATTCAATTTGGACCCTGAGCACAGCAAGCTCACTGTAGATGGTGAACTATTCATACTGTCAAGTTATCTAAACTAAAAATTAGATTTCATCTAAATTCATTGAATTGCTGTCAGATCCATAAAACTAACTCTAAAGAATGGATTACAGAGCAAGTATAGGGTTTTATTGCTTAGAGAATAGCTACCTGGCTGTACTACGTGCTTACTATGTGCATGTTTTTAATTGCTGAAAAACCCTGAGATGGGGCCAGAGTGAAGGAGCACTGAGGAGTTTCATAACTGACAGAAGATTCATGTAAACACAAACCTGGACACTGTAAAAATATTTTTAAATGATTAAACTCGATTATATTATAGTGCTGTCGAATTCCCAAATGAGAAGATTCAGATTTTTTTTAGTACTTGGGGTAAAAAAATGACCTTAACATTAACATGCTGTAATCTGGAATGACCATTTAAAAGCTGCATTTTGTGTTTATTCATGCTGTCTTTATCTTATATTAAAATTAGTTTGATGATCTGAAAATTTTACATGTGACAAATTAGCAAAAATAGATGAAATTGAGGAAGGGGCAAATACTTTGTCACGGCACTGTAAGAGGAATAAGTAGTATGAAATTCTTTAAATATTCAATATTCTAATATCCCGGTAGTCTACGTATGATTTCAGGTGAAATTTCCTCTAAATTATGCTACAGGAATATTTGAATATATAAACGCATACAGCTGAGGACATATTACTGAAAGGATTTTGACATACAAGGAGGGACAAATTAAAGGAAAAGACTATGTAAAGTGTGTTAGTAAGATACTTGGCAGTCACAACCTACCAGCTTCAATGTGTCTTAGTAAAGATTCAAGTCTCTGAAAATGAACTGGATTGATGAACACTGTTCCTCCCAAAGATTTTCAATGAGGTGGTGGTTTTGTTGAAGTTGGTGCAGAGTTCGGTCTAAGACATGGCTCTATAATCTCTCATAGGTGTTCAACAGGGTTGTGACCTGATAAGTGTGAAAGCCGTGGCATATGATTTACATCAGTTTTGCTTTCATTAAGCCATTCAGTAAGCCCTCATGCCATGCTGATGTATGTGGAGTCATACTGTTATATGTTAAATTACAAGATAAGTGATCAGGTAGTGACACTTCATTCTAAGTGGACAAGTGGGGGCTAAAAATGTCAGCACAATAAACAAACAGCCCCCAAAAACATGAGAGAGAGAGAGAGAGAGAGAGAGAGAGAGAGAGAAAGCAAGAGAGAGAGAGAGAGAGAGAGAGAGAGAAAGCAAGAGAGAGAGAGAAAGATTAATTAATTAATTTGTCCCTAATTCTATGTATCTAAAATACATAGCTCACATTTAACAAAGGTGTCCCTCAAAAATCCATGTTAGGTCCTATCCAATTTTTGTATATTAAGGATACTGCTTTGAGATTATGTTTTTTAATATACATTTATACATAAATCACACATATCCTACAAGCCAACAAGACTAAAGCTATGTTGGAACTGTGATACACTTCTTAGAACAAATCGTTGGCTTAAAAAAAACACTATAAGAAAATTAAGCATCAAATACAGCCTTTTGACAGAAACATATCTTGTCCTGTAGCTCTTTTTCTTGATTTTTTGACTGTGGTGATGTCATTTACAGACACGATGCCAGTTTATAATTCAGTATATGAAGGCAGCTCTACAGAGTCGGTTTATTTATAAAGCCATTCTTCATGATTTGTCTCCATTTATTTATAATACCCAGACGTAATGTACTTGAGGTTCATTCGCATCTGGAACAAATTCCAGTGAACCATGAAACTGGATATTCTTGTTACATTTGATGTTTTTACATATCTAATAATGAAGCCTGTTGTGCGCTATTTTATGGCCTAATCTAAGTTTTGGTTCATTTTATGTCCCCTTTATGGCTTTATTTCTGTCTCCACTTCTTGAACCTCAACAGAATGATAACTAAGCTTTCTCGAGATTTAAATAAATCGCCAATATCCGCTTCTGTATGTTTCCACTGCCACACTTTACAAACCTCCATTTTTCCAAATGAAAACCATCTGTAAAAATTAAGTGCGTGGCTATGAATGTACACTTTAAAATAGGCTCCTGATTATTTCATCTTTAAAGTTTGAATTTTTGGCCCAAACCATATACAGCACTACTTTCAAGATCAGTCATCACAATTACCATGTCACATGACTTTGAAAGTATTAATCCACAACAGTTAGTCATTTCAACACATACACCTTTTATCATTATAAAGATCTAATAACATTATCAAACAGCAAAAAAAATGAGCTGCTTCAAACATCAGTTATGAATTTAAATACAGTTTATAAGTTCCCAAGCTGGCGGACTCGAGAAGCTTCTCAAAATGCTTACCTGATGACAGAACTATATTATAAAAGTCGTGCACACCAATAAATTGGACTGTAGCTAATATTTTGTGGAATTTCTATATGATGGCTCATAACGCTAAAAATGGTTCATTTTCAATAAAATTTTAAACATCAATTTCTTGTCGAATTCTGTCTTACAGAACTTGTATACGTAATATAATTTCATCATATGAGTTCATCCCTTGCTGTAACCACTGTACACTATAATATTTTCTTCTAGCTGATTTTCATAAATCCGGCAGGCAGACATAATAGTGTCATGTTAGAGAGCAGGGATTTATTTAAACGGGTATAATTTTAGCTTAAGAAGTGGCACACTCAGCGTAGCTGAATTGTAACAATTTTCCAGTTGTGTATATTTTTCTCCAAAGCCTTGAATGTGAGCATTCATTCAAATGCGAGCGATATGGTCAGTGGATTGGTTATGGGATGGCCTTGTACAGTACCAGTCAAAAGATTGGACACACCTTTAATTCAGTGGTTTTTCATTATTTAAAAATGTTCTGCATTGTAGATTAATACTAAAGTCATCCA
>JAOVVH010000042.1:7106125-7116756 GCA_028566435.1 Scorpiodoras heckelii
TTTTGGTTTGTTTAACACTTTTAACTTTACTACATGATTCCTTATGTGTTCCTTCATAGTCTGGATGACTTCAGTATTCATTTATAATGTAGGAAAAAAATAAATAAATAAAAATTGAATGAGAAGGTGTGTCCAAACTTTTGGCTGGTACTGTACACATGTACTTAATATTCAATAAATATATATAAAGCCGTTCTTTATTTTTTGTCTCAATTTATTGGTAATACCAATGTGCTTGAGGTTCATTAACATTTAAATACATTCCAGCTGACCTCGAATGTGAATATTCTTGTTACGTGAATGTTTTTAAAAATGTTTTTTGTTATTTTAAGCTTCAAATTATTTTGTCCATTTTACTTCTTCTTATTCGCTACGTTGTATCCAATTACAATAGGAAATGAGTTTTTCCATGATGCAAGGCCATCCGGGATAATAAAGGAAATATCCTTTACATCCATCTTTACTAATATGACACTGAAGGGATAACTTATTTGGTACTACACTTAGTGGGAACCCAAAACACATAAGGAAGCATTAGTAAGTTGTGAAATTATGAAGGGGCATTTAAAAGATCTATTTAGTCTGCATGGGAAAAAAAAAAAATCAAGCTGTCTGTGTGAATTCGGTATATATCATGAGTTATTGAATACCTGGCGTTAGCCATCACAATCCAAAAGGACTCATGGGAGCTTTCCTTACTCTGTCTCATTTTCTACTTTGAGCTATTTGGACAAATTCGCAGACCAAAAACACAATGAAACTTTTGGACAGCTGTGAAAAAGCGAGCCTTGGCAGAACACCGTAAAAAATCCGAGACATTCTTTAGTTCAGCTCTTCAATTGCTTCACGTTAGCTCGTCAAAAACATAAAAGGTATTTGTCGGACAGGCTTGTGAACCACGAACCGCCAGCATTCAGAATTCGGGTCTTGAGCAGCAACTGGACCCAAAGCATCCAGCAAGCTTTAAAAAAAAAAAAACATGTAAATGAAACAAAATGTCGCCTATAACAGTGTAATGACTGCCAGTGAAGCGTTTTAAAGTGCACAGTGTGTGGATCTTGGTTCCCCTAAATACCTCAAAGTGAATATAATCTGTTTTCCTACCTAATAAGGGATTCCAGAATAAGGGGAGTCGGGCCTTTTTGGAACTCGAGTTCTTTATAATGCAGAGCCTTGGCATAGGCACGGCATTTAGCGGCTCTCTCGCCCAGTAGCACGATTCCATTATCGTCCCTCAGTGGAAGTGGACCCTGAAAAGAAAAGGCAGAATGATAGATCATTTTTATTTATTAAACAAACAAACAAACAAAAAGACAGTCTGGAAAGTAAGCAATGATTGTGACTTTTGTCTGTTTGGCAGCAGTGCACCAGAACAAACCTACCACACGGTGGTATAGAAAATAAGCACGCAGAAAAGGAAAATACTTTTTGCATGTGGAAAGGGCACAAAATCCCAGGTCTTTCTTCAAAGGAGCAGTTCAACATGCTCAATTTTCTTTACATCACATCATTTCGCTTACAACACTTAATTACTAAAAGCATAAAATAAACAGCAGTTGTTCCCACAAATAGAAACCGACTGTACTATTTCACAGCTATACTCACAGGACGCATTAATAGGAACACCTGTTCGCTTGGCCATTAATACAATTATCCAGTCAGCCAATTACATGGCAGCAGCACAAGGGATAAAATCATGCAGATAGAGCTTAAGATTTTCATTTAATGTTTACATTAAACATCAGAATGGGGAAAATGTGAGCTCAGTGACCTTAAATGTGGGACATTTGTTGGTGCCAGAAAGTGCTGCTCTCCTGGGGTTTTCACACACACATACACACACACACACCCAAATAGTCTATACAGTTTATACAGAAATATCCAGTGAGTTGTAGTATTGCTGTGGGGGGAATGCTTTGTTAATGAAAGGGATCAGAGGACAATGCAGATGCTCGTTCGAGCTTCCAGGATGGCTACAGTCACTCTTTATAATCACGGTGGGCAGAAAATCATATGAGAAAGGACAACACAACAAACCACGAGGCGGACTGTTACAATATCAGAAGACGTATCTGTCTTATACAACATCTAGATCTAGATAAAAAAATACAGATATTATCAGTCCTTAGTCCTCAGTCCTTTATTCTGCAAAATATGTTATATTGCCTCAAATAATATTCTAATAGAAAACAGCACTTAAATAGTCATCATTACGGTGCTTGACATTACTGTGGACTTTGTCTGGGTCTCATTACGAAGAGTTTGGTCTGGTCTTTATTCTCTAATTATGGTCTCTGCTTATGATATGCATTTGGTCTTGCACGAGACCGCATTCTCGTTCCTGCAAGCTGAAAATGATAATCGTGTCCATCTAAGTAGGGAAATTTTATGTGCTTTTGATAAAGCACATGCATTATTTAATAAAACTGGAATATTAGAAGATAACATTTCATGTGAATAATCGTATCTGGTGCGCATACATATTTAACATTCTTAGCGATGCTGATCAAGATCATGAAAAGTGTTCCAAGTTTTTTAAAAAATAATAAAAATGTGATGCTTCACATGACTCAGGACATTTGGCCTCCACGTAAGCTCACGGGGTTGTTTTAGGCAAAGGCTTTTACTGACCTTGTCGCTATGCTCCATGAATTCAGCCAGGTTGAGGAGAGTCTGCGTGACTTCAGCAATGTCCTGCGACGTCAGTGCCAGCTCGATGCTGCGGATCAGCTCGTCCTGTTGGTCCTCACTTAGCTCAGACCAGCATGACAGGAAGGCGGCGTTAAAAAGATCTCTGCAGTCGCAAGATGCAAGAGAATTAGTCACTTGGGGCATTTACAAAGAGCTAAACAGAATACTGTGCTTAATATGTAGTTTTCATAAACAAAAAGTGTCGTTTTTGACTTTTTTCGGTCTTCAGTTTTCAATGGCATCTATGATGTTAACTACACACTTGTCTAATGTTAGCTCATGCAAAAATATGGCAACAGATTTTAGCTCACATTAATGAACACAAATCATTCTGCAATTACTTTGATTTTTTCAGGCAGAAAATGACCAATGTTAAAGCGGGGAAATGGGCGGGGCTTCCAGAGGAAGAGTTAATCAGATTGTTCAAAACACCTGCACAACTGTCAGTCATTCTACATTGGCTCATTTGTCCATATGTCAATTTGCTCATCTACGTTTTTTAATGTGAGAAAAAATAAGAGTGATAATTTAAAGCAGCATACTAAAATGTGTCAAGGCTGGCAGATCTGTGTTCAGGCATACAGATACAGAAAAAAATTGTCAAACAGAAAAAATAAGGCCTGTACAATTCACCTGGCAAGTGGAATATAGGTCTGGGCGAGGGACCAACAGGAGCGCAGGGCAGGAGAGGGCGACTCTTTCAGCAGGACAACGCTGAGGCGCCGCAACCATTCTAGCCAGTCATCTTTAGACACCTTCCTGGCAGCACCCCATGCCTACAGAGCACACAAAGCACTCAGTCAGCAGTAAACGCTCAGAGATCTGAAAGCAGGGACGACTTAGAAAGGATCTCAGACTATGATTACGAAGCTATGATTTGTTTTAAGGCAGTGCTTCCCACAGTGAGGTCAAGGGACCCTATAGCAGTCCATTTTTTTTTCTTACAGTGGTGAAAATCACAAGCCAGGTGATCAAAGTACACCCAAGTACTTGAAAAACTGGTATACCAGATAATACTTGGTAGGTACCCCACAGGATCTTGAAGAGAACGTTGCACAGTCCTCACGCTGATGTTTGTTGAGGCCCCAGCATTGAATTGCACGTCTGTCACGTGACAAATCTTGCCGGCTGACGCTCGTCGCGTTCACCCAATGTATTTTTTACGGCCACACCGCTGTCGTAAGTTTGAGGTTTTGCCGGAATCCTTGTAGTCACAGTACACCCTTGAAATGCTCATAAGTGAAAATCCAAACAAATCTCATGAGCTCCAACTATTAAAACGCATAACAAAAGCATGATAACTTGCCATTCTCGTGGCAGAAACAACCCTAGAAGCTTCCATAGATGTCTAGCACTTTATATATGCACTGATGGACACGTGCATAATTGCCATTACTATGTATTTTGCATAAGTTTTTCTGGTACTTCAGTGTATTTATTATTGAGTTCTTATAGCTGGACTGGTCACTTGAATCAAATGTGTTTAATACAAACCTCAGTAACTCAAAAACAAGTAGGTCTATAAATAATCTCTACTGGAATCTACTGGTGGAAAGCTCTATGGTTCCAATAAATGACCAAAATATTACTGTACCTGTTTAACCGATCAGACTAATGTTTGAATAGATGGATTATGTTCATTAAAAAATCAGCGCTGAGGAGGTCAATGGAATTTATTTTACAGCTAACGGGTCCCAGGTGGCAAAAAGGTCTGAGACTTGAGGGTTCGGATTTTCATAACAGAAAAGTGAACCAGTGTCCGGGAAAACGTTTCAGGAGCTTGCGCAAGAGGAGGCGGCACAGGCTACAGCAAAACCCAAACAGATCTGTCTCTTTTCACAACAAGAGCGAGTGGATGTTGGGTGACAAAGAGGATGGAAAAGATCTGTTCATTCTTCAAACGACAGCTGTGGATCACTATAACGCACCGGCCAACAAAAGAAACGGTCGAATGAGCGTTTGGCAGGTTCACTGACACTGCTCTTATGCCTCGTCACCCTTTTCCAGTAAGCTATAACACCATGGCTTATAAAAGTCACCATGATATTCATACTTTGTCAAAACACTGAAAATGCATCACTGGGCATGATTCATGATAGACAGAGCAGTTTGAGCTAAGACACACATCTGAAGAGCTAAAACATAGCTGCTAGTTTCAGGCTTTGATACAGGTTTCACTTAAGGCTCATCTGCTTTTCCAGGGAGGACTGCAACTGTTGCAGAGCTATACCATGCTGTATGCAGTTCCTTCATTCCAGAACAAACAAACGTACTACAGATAAGGTTACAAAGAACAGCAGTCTTTAGCTCTTAATAGCGCACATTAAATTGCCAGAGACTTTTCAAGAGTGTTTGTTCTGCTTTGAATGAGAACGTTGGCTGAACATCAATTAAGCTACCAGAGGAATAAACGGCTGTGCGTCAGGGAAGGCGGGAGAGCATGGAGGAATATTTTGTACAGAACAAGAAGCTGTTATATATTGCAAGTCTTGCCTAGTGCTGAAATCTGTCAGCTTTACTAAACCACCTGATGCTTTTTCATCCATCTGCATCTGTATACTTAATGTGTACATGTTACTGTATCATTTTTCCCTCATTAACTCTATGAATGTTTTTTTTTTCCCCCCATACTGACCTTCTGAAGTGCACTTGTGCTCACGTGCAACTTTTTCATCGGACCAGATTCGACCGGGCCACTCTCCAGCGTGTCACTCTGGCTACTACGTGATTGGCGATGCTGGAAAATCTGAGCATCTTCTTCTTCATCAGCCAGAGTGTAACCCTGGGAAACAAAAGACACGGTCAATAAGTATGCAGAAAGAACATTTTCTGCTTGGACATCTAGTGAACTGGCCAAAATGAGGAAGTCCTCTATGTTGCACTACATATCGCAATGTCTACGTAATGTCAACAGGAAGGATCATCTGCGGCAAAATAGACTGTGAATTGTTCTCAGATGGACAGGGACCATTTATTAGGGGAGGATGGAAGATGTCTGGGTTCAGTGCTAAGGAGTGACTGATAACTCATACAAAGGAGGTAGGCAGCTTCCAGGAAAGGAAGGGAACATTGTGCACCTGAAAACAACAGGCTGTTTGTTCTGCTTTGAGCACGTCAGTCTCTTAATGAACTCAACACCATTCATAGTCTAGGGTGGAGCCGGGAACGATATGGGAGTCATGGGAGTCATGAGATCTACAATCTCAATAGGATTAACCTGGTTAAATAAAGGTTAAAATAAAAAAATAAAAAATAAACGGTGGAACAGGGTAGTCGGCCGAGGGAAGGACACTGACCTTAACGATGCGGCAGATGAGCACATCATATCGTTGGTGGTTGATTCGGTGCTTTAACATCACTTTGTTCACCATAGGTATGAAGATCTGGTACTGTGTGTAAAAAAAAAAAAAAAAAAAAGAAGATGAGAAGTCAGTTGCCATGAAGTTAATTAGATGCATGTGAAGTTTATTTTGATGCACGCAGTTCTAAAGAGCAAACTCCGCTACCATCTACCCAAATGGCAAGGTACTGCCTGTATTCATGATCAAAAGGTGCAGATGGTGGCCACATGCTGCCCCGGTGATCTTTGAGGATTTAGAAAGGGCTGATAAAAAGGAAAATGACATCATCGCAGTCTTATTAGCAGCCGCGCTGTGAACTCAAAAAGAGCGAGATGCGTCATCAGTGGGCTACTTGTGGAAGCTCAGAGGTTTATGGCAAACACACTTGTCACTAAGGAACACAGGCCAGCATGATTCAAATCATCATTAATGGACAGCCGAGCGCTGGAAACTTTGGAATTGGGGTTTGGTTATTCAGGGGACGTTAACTAGAAGCATGCACTGGCAACAGGCTTATGCAAGCACCTTTTTACCAAGCTGGAAGACCAAAGAGGACAAGGTGTCCATCGCTGTGCTTCGTAACTCGGGCGTTCCATCCAAAGTGCGCACGATGGGGTGGATGATTCTGGAAGCATAGTCGGTGAAGTCTAGGGACTCGGTCAAACGATCTAAGGTTTCCAAAGCAACCCTGCAGTCAAAACAAGAATAAAAATTTGAAGGGAACAACACTGGGAGCACTGGAACATTTGCTTTTTGAAACGTAGAGGATAAAATCACTTAAAACTTAAAATAAGGAGTCAGTCAATGAATTTTAGGGAATCGTAGTGAATTTATATTTCTAACTATTAATTAGCTACTTTGTTGCTCCAGTTTATAGGTATTAGAATTGAAAATGTGAAGGATTCACAATTCGGTAGCAAATATACATATAATCCTGGGGTTGAAATGTTTCAAAATAGTCTTTTGACTTTTTTGCAAGGGTGATGAGGACATATCGAACCAGACACAAAACGACAGGCCAAACCGCTCTGGTGTTTCAATCAAAGACACAGGCAAAGACACAGGCACCCAGACACAGGAGACCACAGTCACCCAATTCACATCCATTCTCAACGCCATCGCTCAGCCAATTTCAGGAGGCGAAACAGTCTGCTTGCTATAACTCCCTCAGAATAGGAATTAACTGTCAAGCCCTTCCACTAACCCACTTTTACTGATGGGGAGAACATATCCTCGGTACAGATTTTGATCTGTATTGGTTGGCACTGTGCTAAAATATCAGGGGAGGCAGGAGACACACTACAGACCATGAAAAAAAGTCAGGGAATTTGCTGCAGATTTAACTGCAAAGTTACTTTGGTGTTATAACGTACTGTATGTTACCTTAGACATTAAATGTATAAGTCATAAAGCACAACAGGAGCACAACAGGATGCGCTGTAATGGGAACAGAATCAATGATGGGGTCGTGTCCTGCAGGTCCACATGAAATGAAATTACTCTTACTGCCCTGAATTTGATTATTTGCCTATAACAGCATGTCCTGATGAGTTTTTATTTCCTCTTACACCAGAGCAATTTGCCAACAATTACAATTTTGAGTTTGTTAATAAGAGACACCTTTTTTTGAACCATTTATAATGATATTTAACGTTGTGGAAGTGCAGTAGTAGTTCGCAATATCGCTTACGTCAAATAGCTCCAAACAGTCACCCTCTTGTCTGCCTCTCTTTTGTTCTCTCAAAGCTTGGCACGTTAGTGAAAAACCAGAAAGTGCAAAGTACTCTCCTGTGGCAGAAAACTTGAACCCGAGCCACTGACATCTGAGAATCCTTCCATAAACGTTGTTTAACACCTCCTTTCAGAAATCTTCATCACATCATTCCGTATATTTTTCTTCGTCCAACAACACATTTTTAAAAATCTGCTCATTAGGAGCACCGTTACATTAAGCGTTTGCCATAAAAGTAGCTGTAAGTCAGTTGTTACTACAGAAATGATAACAGATTAGAATAATAGCATTAATAACAAAAAAAAGAAAGAAAAAAAACAAAGCCTGAACTCGTGTCAGATCTGTTGTTATAGTGAGTGAAGTGAATCAATACCTTTTCATCAATCAGATTTGGGAATTCAACAGAAGAATGGTATAATATTATTATACAAGGCTGGAAAGATGACCAAGTTGGTGATTAAACTGACTTGCGAGCTTGTAGCGGGACATCAGGGGCATCAAAGAGTTTGACTATAGGAGGCAGCAGGAGGTGGAGGTAGTCATCTAGGTTGGCACCAAACAGCTGTATGGCCATGAGGAGCTGCAAAGGAGAAAAAAAATCATCACTGGGGTGCTGGACAAAAAGGATGCGTGCTTTGTGTGAACATCTGGTCTTAATGGAATAAATCAGAAAAGAATGATCTTTACACAATTTCCCATTTACGCCAGCCAGAGATCAAGACTTATGTAGTACTGAAAATCTACCTCATCCCAAATTGTCAAATAATTACCTGAAACTACTTTCTTAAACTACATGGACAATTAAATTAATTCATTTTAAGTAAACACACAAGAATAGTTTATAACCAAGTTAAAAGTGGAACTAGAACTTCCAACTTTTCTCTACCTTGAACCTTTGAAATGCTGTACTGAGCGGACAGAATGATGCCAAATTGCATTAAGGTAAAAAAAAAAAAAAAAAAAGGTGACTCTGGTTCTGTTTTTTTTTTCAAAAAAGCTATAGTGGATTTTGGAAAACCATCTCGCTAAACATACGTGTGCTGTTTTAAACGTTCATCCAATGAGATCACAGAACACAGAAAGGTCACAGGCCACAACCTTAGCCGTTTTTTTTCCCCTGCACATCAACTTGTGGGTAGCCCTAAGAGCATTTCAAGGTGGCCCAGACATTCCCTGTGATGCAGGAGCTCCGTGCCAGACCACCGTCCTGTCCAGACATGAAGCTCTGCCACTGTACACACTCTATTGTATTAAGTGTCATGTCGGGGGACGTTCTGTATACATGTGAGGTTAAATAATTGTAGGCGCTCGGTTCGTTGAACTGGCCCGCTGTCTCGCATGTCTGTCTCTTATGTGTGGCTGATATTCTATCTGAGTGGTGGTGGGGTGCAGATCTTCTCTAGACGCCTGCTGATTACGGAGCACTCAGAGCCTGTGATGTTCTTCCTTCAGCTTTGAAGTCTTTTTCCACAAACCACATTGGGTTTTTTTCCTGTGCTCTTCTGGCCTGATATCCCAAAGTCTTAAATCTGTGAGTGCTTTTTAATAGGGTTAACATTGGTACAAAATAAGCACGACTGGTATCTGATTCCACTTCCCCAGAATTTCTTCCTTGGGCAAAACTTGCATAAGCTGTAACCTGTCCAATCATAAGACACGATCAATGTTGCTTGTCCTGTCCACGTTTGGACGAGTGGCACAGAGTCAACGTGTCCTCTGCAAGCTATTCTCACTGACCACCTTTATTTTACCGAAACATTTCTCTCCTGATGGGTGAATATTCAGGATGACCCGCCCCCATCCAGAGTATGAGGGTTTACTGAAAATCGTTTGATGAGGATGAGAGAGATGTAAATCACAGGCTGTGTGTTAGACAGTACTCTCTACCAACATCATCAAAACACCAAGTTAGGGAAGATCTTTTAGAAGAGCAGTGTTCATCTTTCCAGGACAGCTCCATGGAGCTCTAAAGCTGTTCTGGAGGTTTTTGGCTGCCCAACACCTAGACACCTAGACACTAAGACACTTTATGTTGATTTTTCCATTCTCACTTACGTATCTTTTATCAAAACTACTTGTTCTTTCAGGCACATAATAAACAAAACCTAAACCCCAGGTACATTAGACTGGGACAAATCTGTAATTTAGTATTGCACTAATGTATTCTGTAATTAAGGTTTGCACTACAGGTGACTGCTTTAAGACTACACAGGGAGACCTGCTTCCCGTAAAATGGAGCATAGAAATGTTTACCAAAGTGTCTATAATATTCATACATATTGGTTGAATTCAATATATTACTAAATTACATGATCAAATATCTGACTGTAATATGTTCAATCATTAAACTCAAACTCATTTCGGCAGACAGAGTAGCTTGTCTGCATAAATCTCAATATCTACTGGACAGTGCATGCTTCAGTCTCTTCACCCGGGTAATGGCTTCTCCTTGTGATGATGGGTAAGGGGCGGAACCGTGTAACCAGCTGCCAATCAGCAAACTGGGAACGACCATGGCTGGCATGTCAAACTTAAGCATACCTGCACCAGATGGATCACCTGGAGCCTTCTGTTGGTGTAATTTGTAAAAATCTAAATAGACTACTAGAATGAATTTCTGTTTGCGCTTATTACTAGCTAGCTAGCTGCCATGTCCATCTTCAGCTAGCAGCTTAGTTGCATTTTGGCTTGAAAATGGCAGACTCTACTAATGCCACAGAGCGCAAAAAAAAGCTTTTAAGCTGTTTAGGTAAAGTTAAATCGATTAGGTTACTTCGATTAGGGGTCACGAGGGGCTGGAGCCAATCCCAGCGTCATCGGGCGAAGGCGGGGTACACCATGGACAGGTCGCCAGTCCATCGCATGGC
>JAOVVH010000042.1:7123875-7135998 GCA_028566435.1 Scorpiodoras heckelii
GTGCAGGGTACAATGAAATCTCAAGACTATCAAGGCATTCTGGAGTGAAATGTGCTGCCCAGTGTCAGAAAGCTTGGCTTCAGTCACAGATCATGGTTCCTCCAACAGGATAATGACCCAAAACACACAGCTAAAAACATCCAAGAATGGCTAAGAGCAAAGCACTGGACTATTCTGAAGTGGTCTTCTATGAGCCCTGATCTAAATCCTATTGAACATCTGTGGAAGGAGCTGAAACATGCTAGTCGGGAGAAGGCAGCCTTCAAACGGCGAGGAGCGGGCCAAAATACCTGTGGACAGGTCCAGAAGTCTCATTGAGAGTTACAGAAATCGCATGATTGCAGTGATTGCCTCAAAAGAAGGTGCAACAAAATATTAATTTAAAGGTACCATCATTTTTGTCCAGGCCAGTTTCATTAAGTTTTTTTTTTAAACTTATTCTGTTGAAACACAATTCAAAAGCAATGTCTGATTTTCATTAGTTGATTTTCAGTAAATGTTTATTTATTATTACTTTTGTAAGTTTCAAGTTATTTCAGTAAACATTGTGGGTTTTTCTTTCTTTAACGGAAGGGTAAAAAACAATTTTGTCCATGTGTATAGTACACTTGAGTACATCCAGGTGTCTTGTACCATTAAGGAAGTGGTATCTCGAAAAACATGGCTATATGAGTTACACATTTAGGTTTGGAGAAAAAAAATTAAATAGATTTCTCTTTAACAGATTAATCATCTTTTTTTTTTGTTTTTTGTTTAAAAAAAGGTAGATGTTTGATTGAATTAAAAACAATCTTAGTAGAAAGATGTTATGATACTCAACGATGACTCAAGCCTACTTTTAAGCAGCTTGAAAGCCAAGTACTTCGAACCCAAACATAGCTTTGCTGACATAAATGGCTATACATAATTGAGGAGCCAGGCGGAGAGAAATATGGCCTATTTTGTATATAAGAGTTATAAAATGGTTGCCTCAGCACAAAGTGACACTCCTACACTCCTGCTATATCTCTTTCCCACTTATTTTTATAGCATAAAGTCAGACAAAGCAGCTGGGTAAGACCTTCACGTCTTCCCCATGAGCCCACATCTGTCAAAGGCTCTTTATAATGTAACACGAAACAAGCAGGACTGGATCGTTTCTGTTCCTTCACTGGTTAAATCTTGTTTAATGTTTACAGAACGGCTGAACTTAATTTCTAAAATTCCACAACTGCTCAAAATCAGGGGTTATTAGTCGTTATTAAAGTTCTGCAGATCCTTGATGAACAACAGATCAATACAGCTATTTGGACTAACGTTAAGTCTTTTTTTTTACTTTCTCACTGCCATTATCTCATTAACCAGTCACGCGTCCTTCTCCTGAAACGATGGAGACGATTCAGCCGAAGTGCAATGCAATAAATGTAACCCGAAACCTCATTACCTTCAGCTAAGGCAGCAATAAATCTGCACGGGCTGCTTGCTCTAGTTCTTTGAATGTGCTCTGCAACTCAAGTGTCCAAAATTACACAAGGTCTGAATGGGGGTTCAACTGGACAGTGAGAATGGATTTTTATGGCTTCACAACCATCCATCCCAGGGGGCAGTGCGGTTTGTGGCTGGGTGCTTCATGCGGTCAGAAAGATATCAGATCGGTCTCGCGTGCACACTAAACAAGTAGTTGTGCATTTATACGACCGAGTGTGTGTGTGTGTGTGTGTTTGTACGCTGTTTCTCATGAGCCTCTATGACTTCATCACCTCACGTGTTTCCTGCACACATACATAAAACACACAGTCCCCTTTTAAATCCACTGAGGCGTTTGATGTTGGCGTGAACAGTGTTGTGTCTGGCTGCCGGGAATGTTAATAAAACTTCGGCTGAAGGCTGACAGGTGCTCGGTTTTCACTGAACTTAGAATAGTAGACAGGAGTCAGTGAAATGTAATGTGGAAGCAATGAAAATGATACAGCCCTACAATTATCTACTAGCCAATAAATTCATGGAGTTAAAAGCAGAGAACGGTCAATTAACTAAGCGCTGTATTATACAAGTAAGAATAAGAAAGAGATGAGAGCCTACCACATAGTATAACGGCTGGCTGATATGATGTACTCCTTTCTGAAAGTACTCTGGTACACTTGTATAGAAAGAGAAATGAATTTAAAATTTATGAATAAATTTTCTCTTTTTTGACGCCTTTGTTCAAATTATTGAGGGAATTCAAATGAAAAGTGAAATTGAATTCTTTACGCCTGATAATTATAAAATTCATCTACAATGGTGTATTCAATGTTCTTTAGTCCCTCTTGACTGCTGTTGGCTGGATATTCTTCCAACCGCCAGTGTTTTAAAACCTAATAAAATGCACCTGTAGTAGGATTTTCTTGCAGACTGGGAAATGAACAGAGAGGCAGGTGTACTTTGCGAGGTAAAAAAAAGTGCTTGCAGCATTTTGATAGCACACCAAAATATTGTAATACAAAGCATGCATTGTGAAAATGACTTTCTTTCAGAAATCTAATTTTTCCCAGGTAGAGGTTTGGCTCCGCAGCCCTCAGCTGAAATGCTGAGTAACCTGTAACAATGCAGCTGATGATAATATGCCATCACAGATCTTATTATTCGTCCTCTCAGCATTAAACCTCACATGACTCGCATTCAATCTTAATTCCCATGGCTCCTCCCTGAAACGTGAACAGAAGCCAGTGTGTAGTCTTTGTAAGATGAGGGAAAAGTGTGAGCACGTTCGAAGCAGTACTTCAGGACGTAGCAGCAGCAGCAGCGGCACATGTTGACAGTGTGCCCCAGACACTGCTCTTCACTGAAACCCTACCACTCTGAGGGAAGATATCTTTCCCTTCCTCCACCGTCATGTAGACTCGATGTTAAAACCATTAGTTCTCTTCCTACACCTATATAGGGCAGGATGAAGGACTTTGGGCCGTATTCAGAGCTGAGTTACGCACGTAGAGTGAGGAGTTAATATTGAAATTTGCACATGGCGGTATTCAGACTACAGATATAACGAAAGATGTACACGCTATGTATTAATACAGTTGCACGAGATGCACGTCCAAGGTGCAGTTGTCAAAAAAAAAACCCAACAAGTCTCTCAGTTATGTGCAATTCTGTCTTTGAAGTGAATATTTCTCAGTTTGGGCTATAAATTCATGGAAGGCCATTCAAGGGCATTTAATATCAAATCTATAAATAAATATGCTACAATTAATAAATGTTACCATCACTTTTAAGTCCATGGAAGGAAGAGAAAGTTAATTCATAATTTTTGACATAAAGTGAGCCATAAGCAAAGCATATGGATGCTTGGTCAGCTTATCCTTCAAAACATGGACACTTGAATGCAATAACGATCTATCTGCCTATTTTTTAATGCTTAACTGCTTGTGTTTCAAGACGGTGGTCTAAACACATTTTATGCCTTTTACTTAGCCGAGTGTGGTGCTCAAACAATTAGCACGAGCACATGTATAAGCCTAATCTGTATATGGAAAACCTTCCCTGGGTAAATATTGAAATAACTTTCAAACCTAATTCACCAACTCTAAACATGGCACTTGCAACCTTAGCAATGTCTAGTTGCGTAAGCTCCAAACATTGGTCTCCATCTGATGAGTGATAAACCGAATGTTCCATAACAAGAGCAAGACGTTTCCGTCGTCCAAAGATCTACAACGCAGTTGATTAAAGCGGCCCTCTGCTAATATTTACATAATGCCTTTCTGCAAAATCTTTTAATTCCACATTGCTGTGGCTTTTTGAAATGTTCTTTGAAAGCAGTGAGGTTTTTGTTAAAGACCAAAGAGTTAAGATGCCAACATGCTGAATTAGAATGATTTGTGATACAGATGTTCAGGCATGTTGGTTGCGTGCGTGTTGTGGTCTGCACCTGGTGAAGTGACAATACTTTGGAAGCTGTGCGTAAACCTAGCTGCGTATAGTAATGAATGCACCTAAGGACTATACAAACCTGGGTTTAAACAGCAAATGGAGAGAAACTGCCATTCAGTGAGCATTATTATATTATTGCACAACTATAAAATGGCACAAAATGTTGTTACAAGTCTTTACGTAAGCTTTTTCCGGATACAAAACCGACCATCTTATGAAAGCATGAGGGTACAGTGCTAGGAATGCACCAATAAGATGACCCATGCAATCAACTGTGCTTTTACATATGGCTTATTTCTTAGTAAATCATAAGAAAAACTTTTACCAAACATTGTTCTTACCTGAGTCTTGACTGGATTTTGATTCAGAGAGACTCACAGCAGAAGCATCACGTGATTGGTCAATCATGCCAATGTTGACCTTATGCTTATAGGGATCCAGTGCGCCGAGAAGGCCGAGCACACGGATGGCCTGGGGAAAGAAGAGCAGAATTTTAAAACAAAGCATTATAACACTATGCTGTGTGTCCGTGTATGGTTTCCCTTGACTGTGTTTGAATGCTCTGTGTTATGTTACATTCACTTTGTTGTAAGACTTTCACTGAAAAATGGGAGCGACTGTACTAAAAATGTGGGTATATGTAATGTATAACACTGACATACAGCACGAGCGTTCAAAGAGGGTCCAAATTTGTGATATATAATAGTGTTGTTATAAATATGAAAGAAGATGTTAAGTGTTTTCATAGGGTGTGTTCAGATTTGTCAGCTTTGGTTGAATTAAAACAAACCCTGATGCAAATGCTCTGTTAGTGCGGTTCGTTAGAGTAAGCGTGAACACTTCCTTTCGAACATTGGTGCGCACCAAATAAGCGGACCGAGATCGCCTGAAAAGGTAGGTCTCGGGTCCATATCTAACTGAATTCAGGTGCGGTTTGTGTGAAGTATGAACACAATACAAACCAAAGTCATCTAAAGGAACTAAACACAGGATATGATGTCAGAAGATTGCAACAGCGTGCATTGAAAACAAAAATGCTTTGACTCCTTTATCCATTTTAACACCTCTAGCCATGTCTCCAATTGGTACACAACCCCCTGATAAGTATGCGGTGCACTGAACTGCCGACTGGCTCGCAAAATATGTCATACATGCATCATACGTGACGTTCTGTTTTCTCGACTGTTAATTTGTGAGTGTGAACAATAAGCAAATCAGAACTAAAACATAGCAATGTATCAATTTTCTTGTTTGGTCTGGACCAAGGGATTTGAACTACACGTCTGAATACACCCCTAGATATTCAAGTTAAATCCTTTCCTAAAGATAGAAGTAAAAGTTAATTTTGCTCAAGATAGTAAAGTTTAAGCATTACCCTAGTTATCGAAGTAATTATGTTTGAACAAAATTGATATTGAGAACTCAATTAGCATACATGAATGTGTAACAACTTCTGATTGTAAATTATTTTGTAAAACAACCATTAGTGGAGAAACAATGGAAAAAAATTAGGGATGTCCCGATCCGATGTCAGAGATCGGAATCGGGCCGATCAAGGCATTTTTTAACTGATCAGAATCGCTTTACTGAAGCCCGATCCTTTGTTTTATGTCAGTGGTAACGCGGGTGTCGTAAACGGAGAGCACATTTTTTGTCAGGACGTGGCTATAATGTCTGCTGTGTGGAAATACTTTAAATTGGAAAATGAAAAAAGATTACAGAGGGTCACTGAATTAATCACTTTGGATGACCAGCCTGTCGCTGTGGTAGAAAATACAGGTAATAATGTAAAATAAAATAAAAAGAACATTAACCAATAGCTTGGATGCAGGATTTTTTCCTAAAGCACTGCAGAGCTATTCAGTTGTTAAATATAGACAATGGATTAATTTGAATAACTGTAATGTACTTGAAATGTGCACTGTGTGAACAGTATTATCTCGTTCTTATCTAGAATATAGAAGTATTGGTTTGAGACACGGTATCGGATCGGGAACAAAATTAATGACTCGGATCGGATCGGGAACAAAAAACTTGATCGGGACATCCCTAATAAAAACTTACCTGCACATATTGAACTAAAGCCAGTCTGAGGTGATAAGAAATCTTGCTCAAATGTGAGAAAGGTGAACGTAACTTTTTACTGTTATCCTGATACATACTGAAACATTAAATGTTATCCTAGATACTTTGCTAAATGTATAAAGAAACTGTCAGACCTTGGAATTATGAAGTCTTGACTTCTCTCAAAGATGCAAATAAGATTATAGACACTAATAAATAAAGACTATACATGTATCAGTTACATGAGATGTGTTACTTGCATGCCACTGAATATATGCAAATTATCAAGTCGTAAATTATCATTCTGACCCCTGCTGAAAAAATATCCTTGATATTGAAATTGACAGCGTTGTCAGATAGAACTGAATTATTACAAGGTCTTGACATTCAGGACTGGACAGGAGGATCTTTCTACCTCTGAGGAATCAAGATACTAAAATGTAAAAAAAATTTTTTACCCACTACAGACAAGTATGTGTCCAGCAGCCTTAATGTGATGATTTAATTTAGCATGAGCGCGTGTATTCTGAAAAGTGAACATTTAAAACAACTGCCAACAGGGCCAGGTCAGGCCATCCTAGCAGGTTCAGCCCAAGAACAGACCGTAAGATGCATAAAGAAGTTTCCAACAATCCTAAAATGTCATCACAGGACATTACAAGAAGCTCCTGTCAGAGCTGATGTCACAGTACGTGCATCTACCGTCAGAAAGAGACTGCACAAGTTTGATTTTCAAGGGAGGTGTGCAAGGAGGAAACTAAAGTTTGCCAGAGAACACCTGGACCAGGACCTCTGGGACAATGTGCTTTGGACAGATTAATCCACACTTTAAATATTTGGGCACAGCAACAGAAGACACATTTGGTGCAAACCAAACCTCATACCAACTGTGAAGCATGGGGGTGGAAATGTCATAGTTTGGGGCTGCTTTGCTGCAGCAGGGACTAGCAAGCTCACCTTCACCGAATCCACTATTAATTCCTAATGGTATCAGAGGGTGTGTGAGGAAAATATGAGACCATCTGTCAAAAAACTGAAGGTGAAGTGGAGGTGGACCATGCAAAATGACAATGAGCCAAAACATTCCAGTAAATCCACCAAGGAATAGCTCCAAAGCAAGAAATGGAGAGTTCAGGAATGGCCAAGTCAAAGCCCAGATCCTAATCCTACTGGGATGCTGTGGGTTGATTTGAAACGGGCTGTGCATACAAGAAACCCCTCAAACAACATACAGCTGAAAGAAGTGTGCATGGAGGAGTGGGAAAAACATTCTAACATTCGATGTCACAGACTGGTAAATGGTTATAGGGAATGTTTATTTGAGGTTATTTCACCCAAAAGGGGAAATACCAGCTATTAGCGTATACAGTGTCCCAACTTTTTCCTCAGTAGGAACTGGCATCTTTTTTCATTCACTGTTAAACAAATGATCAAAAAAGAGGCAAAATTTCATTGTTTTTGCAAAGGTGATGCAATTACATCACCTTTATCTAGTATAATCAAAGATTATTTGAAAGATCAAAGAACTAAATATATACAGTGCTTACTGTGTATATACACTGAACTACCAGAAAAACTGGTACTGAAGCCTATGCAAAATACATAGAAACGGCATCTATGCACGTCATTGATTGTATCCGCCAGTGTGTATATAAAGTGACAGACATCTATGGAAGCTTCTAGAGCTGTTTCTGTGATTTTACGATTTATCAACATGGTTTAATAGTTAGAGCTCGTGAGACGGGTCATAGCATTTCGGAGGTAGAAGCAAAGTTTGGATTTTCACATGTGAGCATTTCAAGGGTGTACCGTGACTACAAGAATTCTGGCAAAACCTCGAACTTACGACAGCAGTGTGGCCGTAAAAAGACTCTGGGTGAACGTGTAAAGTGTCGGCTGGCAAGAATCGTTTCATTTATGGACCTTGATTTGTGCACTGAGGCACAGACATGCACTGAGGAACAGATAAGATCCCCAAATCATTCCCACAAAGTTGGAAGCATACAGTTGTCCAAAATGTCTTGGTATGCTGAGGCCTTAAGATTTCCCTTCAATGGAACTAAGGGGTCTTGTCCAACCCCTGAAAAACAACCCCATAGCATTATCCCATCTCCACCAAACTTTACAGTTGGCACAATGCAGTCAGGCAGGTAACGTTCTCCTGGCATTCGCCAAAACCCAGAATCGTCCATTAGACTGCCAGACAGAGAAGCGTGATTCATCACTACACAGAACACGTTTCCACTTCTCCAGAGTCCAGTGACTATGTGCTTTACACCACTCCATCCGACGCTTGGCAGCTGCTTGTTCATGTTAATCATTCATGCCATGAAGCATCTGGTGCACAGTTTTTTGCTGATGTTAATGCCAGAGGATGTTTGGAACTACGCAGTTATAAAGACAGCAAAGCGTTAGTGACTATTATGCACTATGCGCCTCAGCACTCAGCGACCCCGCTGTGTGACTTTACATGGTCTGCCAGGTCGTGGCTGAGTTGCTGTGGTTCCTAAATACTTCCACTATTCAATAATACCACTCACAGTTGTTTGTGGAATATTTAGGAGGGAAGAAATTTCATGAACTGACTTGTTGCAACGGTGACATCCTATTACAGTACCACATTAAGCTCCTTAGAATGACCCATTCTTTCACAAATGTTTGTAAAGGCAGACTGCATGGCTAGTTGCTTGATTTTATACACCTGTGGCAATGGAACTCCATGAAATACCTGAAGTCATTGATTAATAGGTGTGTCCGAACACTTTTGTCCATATAGTAGTACTCCAGGTATATCACATCCCTTGAAAATTTAAGATATTTTCCTAACAAGTTACTTTTTGAAGTTTAATAATTCTCAATAATTAAAAAATATATATTCTGGCATGTTTTAAATAATTTATCACCATGATATTTAAAAAGTGAATTGGCACTGTACATTTTTCCTTCCAGGCTTTGATACCTTCCTTTCCTGTCCATTTAAAGTTTATTCAGCTTGCTTGCATTTAAAGTTGTGGTCACATCTCAGACATGATGACCTTTCCAATTCTCACCTCTCGCCTGATACCCTGGTTCTGCTCCGTTTTAAGGAAGTTGAGCAGCACCTCCAGCAAAGATGGATACTTCCTGTAGGGTTCCACCACATAGCCGGTACTGGCCACCTGCTGGCCCAGGGTCCACAGCGCCACCTGGTGGGTGACAAAATGACAAGGGTTACTGAAGCAAACTCATTTTCCAGTTGATGAAATTAAGGTACTTAAAGATAAAACGGACTATAAAAAATTCTTCCCTCAATACTTCTTGTACTGCTCATAATACTTTGTAATTTGGTCAGTTTAAAGTTGTGCAAAAGTTGTACTTCCCCCGTACCCTGACACTTCTCATTCAACATTAGCCAGTTTGTATTTTTGGGTGAAGAAGTATCTTGAACTCAAGGTGATATTATACCACAGTGCTGTTAAAATCTTCAATCTGATTAGTCAGAAGCTGCTGATTAATTTTCTACAACGGCACCTCTGACCATAGTGTCGTCTATATTTCAATCACACGTGTATATTAAAGTGCTTGTTCTACGAATTACGATGTCATTTCCTCAGTAAAAATTTCTTAAAGACATGTATGGAAGACATAAGCTCCATATAAATAAACAATACAAATATTTTGTTATTTAAAAGCTAAAATGTACAGAAGTTGCTCTGGTCCTCACCAGAGCAACTTCTATACATTTTTGCTTTTAAATAACAAAATTTGCACGGACATATTTATTTACCCTTTAAAAGAAAAAACTTTAAGGTTAAGCTGCTGGTTTAAGTTTTTCACACCAGGAAAAGTCTTCAGAATAGAAGACTTTGCAATTTGAGGTTTCTCGAGCTGATTTTTTTCATCTTATATTAACTTCAAGTGAGAGGAAAAAAGGCTGGTGAGGGAACAACTGTTTGCAGTAACTGTTATAACAAAAGTGACTTCTGTTATAAGGAAGGAACTTGCTTCATGGATGTACAATGATAAAAAATCTAAAATTTATATAAATAAATAAATAAATAAATAAATAAATAAAAATAAACAAACAAACAAATAAATAAATAATCAGCTTTGTGGTGGCAGCAGCAACTCTGCTCTGCACTTGGCACAGCATCCTGTTGTTGATTTTCCTATACCAGCATGCCCCTTCATGCTTTATTCATTAACACATACACCAGACAACCAAACACACACATTCTAGGACGTACTATCTGGAAACATTTAACTCATATAAAGCATTAGAGTATCTACATGGCATAATTCATTCAGAACCTTTTACTGCTCACTCTACACCCTCACACACTCAAAAACAAACTTACAGAGAAAACAGTTAAGAAGTGAAGTTTTTTGTTTCTTTGCCTTCTGTTTTCCTTCCAAAAACCCAAACCCACTTAAATCACCTTGGCTTTATAACGTCTCTCAAGACTATAGCAGGAAAATATATTAATTTGGGAACTGGACCTTATCATCGTTGTGTAAACTACTACAGTTTCACAGCACCTGCACTGAATTTGGCTCCAAGCAGCAGCGACATGTGGTTAAGTCATTTCGCCAGGCTTTACAATGGAAACTGTGCCACTGAGAAGAGGGAAAAAGGGGGAAAAGCAATATGCCACTCATAACAACATGCTGTGACAAACAGCGCTGTTTCGTTGCTGTAGGGGGTCATTTCGGAAATTAAGAATACGCTGTCCTGCGTATATTAATAGCTACGCGGCGCAAATCAAAGACAATGACTGGGGAAAAAAACACATGAATAAGCGTGAAAATGATTTTTCATTGTTGGTAGTGTGATTCTGAAACTAATGGCGGATTCTCCTGTATGTGAAATACACAGAACCACATAACATGACAAGAATTTCCAGAGAAAATGTCAAAAAATATCTTAAATCTGTGCTAGATTTAAACTTTTTTGTCATCATACCTGTCTTTTGGCCAAGGAGGATGAGTCCTGAAGCATGTCCATGATAATGGGGAAAAGCTCATCCATCCACTTTCTCATCTCCAGACCACTCACCTGCCACACACACACACACATACACACACACACACACACACAGTTTGTCAGTTACAAGCAAGGGGTTTATTTGTTTTAATAAATTTGAAAAATCTGGTTAATCCACTAAAAATACAATCCATTTGTTGGTACAATCATTTATAATAACCATCCCTTAAATATGTTTCTCACTCACAAAACAATACTGGAGAAATTATGGTTTCTTAAAACATGCTTACTCCCATAAAAGTACATTCACAAACATTACATACTGTTTAGCCTACCTCGAACAAGTACTACTCTCTCCATTCCCTTAAACCTCCTCTTCCTGACCTTACTTTCCTCTACATCTCCATCTGTACTTCCTGAATCTTCACTGCCATCACTTGCTCCCTCTCCTCTCTGTACGGCTACACTAACCCTAATCCTGATGTTCCTGCAGCATCCAGTAAGTCACCAGACCAGAACAGCACATGGAGTAAATTACACAGCATGACAGGTCACAGGTTGGGCAAGGAGCGAAAGGTCCATACCTGAGCCAACTCCCCGATGGTAGCTAGGACGCTAATGACTACGCCAGGGTTCGGATCTGGATCTTTCAGCTTCAGGATGAGTGCCTATATAAAAAAAAAGCAATGGTGAGATGCAGTGACAAACGTAACAACAGAAAAGTGGAGTGAGAAAGAGTAAGATCTATTTCACTCTATAGCATAGACTGCATTCAAAGATCATTCAGAATACACTTATATAAATTATACAAATCCTACTACAAGTACCAGATAGTCAGGAACTAAATAGATAACCTTAATACAATTAGTGGAGGCTATAGCCAAAAATTATATCATGGTAATGCTGTCAGATGTCATGAAATCAGTCAATCAACCAATCAATATCACTGTATTAATATAATGTCGTATATAGTATATGATTATACTTTGAGAATGGGCTCCATGTAAGGCCTGATGAGCCGAGGGGCATTGGACACAAGGTGGCCCAGCATGCGGGCGCTCTGCTCCTTGTTCCGGCCCACGCCGCTGTGCTCCAGCTCAGTCAGGATCTGAAACAGAGCAATATATATATATACATATACATTATAAATCTGTACCGGGCAGTGAAAAATAAGACACCATATTACAAAGAGGATGATCCATACC
>JAOVVH010000042.1:7206401-7216960 GCA_028566435.1 Scorpiodoras heckelii
GGGAATTGTTTATGCAGCTGGCTTCTTACGGGAAAACTTTGGACAAAGCTCAAAGGCATGAAGGAGCAGACAGAGAGGAAGAGAGAGAACGAGATGAAGAGAGGTGGACGGAAATTGTACGGGTTTGCAGAAAAGAGACAGCACAGACCCAAGGGGAAAATACACAGGAGGAGATGAAAGAGAGGGATGGAGGAGTCAAAAACAGCTAGGAGAGAAAAGAGGAGTAAAGGATGAAGTGAGCAAGGACGAAAGCTCCTCAAGGTTTAGATACTATTACAAAACATGGATGGTTTCTAAATGGAAATAGAGAGGAGAAAGGGGGAGTGAGCCGAGGGAGTTCAGAGAGTGATGAGAACCAGATGGATAGAGAGCTGGGTGCAAGGAAGGGAGGAGACAAGTGTAACAAAGCGGTGCAGAATCTGATGCAGACGTGAATATCAGCAAGATAGTTTACTTCAAGAGTGTCAAAGCCTGTTGCTTGCTCTGGGAATTATCACAGTATTTCGAAACACCTCCACAAAACTGTGAATGATGCAGGTGAACCATGGTGGTTAAAGCGAGTGAAGGAAAGAGAAAGAGAGAGTGTTTTGTCTGAATGCCTCCAGCTGTGAAACTTGATCAGCACAGCTGGGCTTCCTACTGTTTAGGAGCGGGCGTGGGTTACAGGAATACATGTTACTGGAAGTCTATTTGTGTCTGTTTTACCATTTACCATAGGAGTGTGTGCAAGCGTTAGTTCTAGATACAAGTGAGTGTGTGAGTATAGCGTTGTGTTTTCTGGATAACCCGAAAGCACATTAAGGTTCTGTGGGAATAGTCTGTTTCCATTCATCTCTGCCAAAAAGCTCTTCCTTGTCGTTCATCATCTAGTACTTTTCTTTCTTGTGCATATGAGTGTGTACCTCCAAGGCAATGTGAGAGGCGATGTCCCAAAATCCTTAGGAAAAAAAAACTTTTAATGTGAATATGCTTCAAAGGCTTATTTACTAAAACAGATGTTACAAAAGGTTTATGTGAATCTGATTTTGAGTCTTATAGAGTATTATAGAACCTGAAGAACCACAATATTGTATGCCTGTGTGCGTGATACTTTTTTTTTGTTTTCTACTGAATGCTAAAAGGGAGTTAGGCAAAGATGATTCCAGTGAAAGGTAGCGTTCAAAAACTCTGCATGCAATTCATCAGATCAACTAAATGTTTGGGTTATGCAAAGCTGTTTCCAGTGAAAAATCACGTCGAAAAATTCCAGGTTGTATTCTGGTTATGCTGTTCCCATGTGCTCAATGTTCAGACTTCCTGTTCAGATAAAACCTAAACAGTGGGTGCATAAACCTTCAGGGTATCATACACACCACGGTTTCTAACTTTGACCTATATAATAACCACTGTAGCAGTATGATACCTAACTACCCACATCTGAAACTCATAATGGAGAGCATGTGGACTGAGGAGTTCAAGAGGTGTAGCACAGGAATTTCCAATAAAACCTGACAACTCGTACATGCACTGTCCAGTTTAAGAGGAAACCTGTACACAAGCTCAGCAATCTCTTGAGTTTACACAGAATGGTGCGAAAAACAAACAAAAAATATCTGCAAAAGGTCTGCAGGCTGAAACACCTTGTCGATGAGCGAGATCAGAGGAGAACGACCAGACTGGTCTGTAACTCAGATAAGCACTCTTTACAAACATGGTCAGTAGAAATGCATCACAGAACACATGACATACCATACCTTGAGGTGGATGGGCTACAACAGGAGACCACATCATGGATATGAGGCTATCATGCCCACAGACTCACGGAAACTGGACAGTCGAGCCTGTGCCCATGATAATAACAGATTCCTGTTTTTGGCTGAAAGGAGTCAAACCCAGTGTGGTCTCCTGCCCACCTCAGTGTTGGATGTTTTGTGCATGTTAAGATGCTTTTCCACTCTGAGATGTATTTCAACTCTGTCCTTCCTGGCTGCTCCAATCTGGCCATTTTCTTCTGATGCTGCCACCCACAGAACCGTCGCTCACATGTTTTTTGTTCATCCACACAATTCTCTGTAGAGACTATTGTGTGTGAAAATCCTAGCAGATCAGCAGTTTCTGAACCAAACCAGCTCATCTGGCACCAACAACCGTGCCATGATTAAAGGCACAGAGATCACATGTTTTTTTTCCTCCATTCTGTTGTTTAATATGAACATTAGCTGAAGCTCTTGACCTGGACCTGTATGACTTTATGCATTGTGCTGCCGCTACGACATTTGCCTGTTGGATCACTGCATACATTAACTGATGTACAGGTATTACTATTAAAGTGAAAGGCGAGTGTAAATAATAATAATAATAATAATAATAATAATAATAATAATAATAATAATAATAATAATAATGATAATGATAATAATAATAATAATCAGTTTTAGCTAAAATAGAATGATACATGCCTGTGAAAAGTAAACACTCAATAATATTTGAGGACAATCCTGTCTTTTATCTAGTAATTAAGGCGATAGTTGGAAACTATTTCCTGTTTTAGCATTATAACAAACCATAGTTTGCACCAAGTAATCTGTGCTAATCACCGAGGATTGTTTGTCTATGCTAGCTTTTCAGGCTTGACTTAACGTTTAGCCTATAACTATATTC
Organism: Scorpiodoras heckelii; assembly: GCA_028566435.1. Classification (NCBI taxonomy): domain Eukaryota; kingdom Metazoa; phylum Chordata; class Actinopteri; order Siluriformes; family Doradidae; genus Scorpiodoras; species Scorpiodoras heckelii. The sequence continues at coordinate 7,209,042 of JAOVVH010000042.1, forward strand.
TTTATATTTGCCAAATATAAACAAATGTAACTCGTTCTACTTCTTTTGCTAAATTGCTACAGAATTCTGCTAGATATAGACGTCAGCAGTCCGTAAATAAAAATCCCATTCTCAGTCACCATAGGGATTTTGAGATTTAGCCATAAAACGACTGCCCAGCGTAGATTTACTATGAGCTACCACATCATGAGACGTAGGTATAAAATCTTATTGAAGCCACAAGTCAATCTGATTTCAACTTTGTTTTAAGGAAATCGCATTTCTGTTTCTCATTCCTCGTAAAGAATTACATTACACATAGTGCTTAAAGCGAGTTTGACCAATCAGAGATGTCGATGTTACCATTGGAGATTTAAGAAGCGTGGTTTGGCGCCGGAAATGCACAAAGGAGTCGGCATCAGCTAGCAGTGGTTTCGTTAATTATAAAAAAAGAAGCGCTGTTTGTACAAAAACAACATTTACAATTATTTAAAAAAAAACAACGCCTATATACAGAAAAACACTAGAGAGAAATATGTGATTGGAAAACTTGTACGAAAACTGTTAGGGAAGTGGAGTGAATGTTAAATCTGAGTAAAAATTTTTTTAAATTGGATAAAAAGGCAATAGATGAGCTGTAATCGGGCCTGAAAAGTCAAGCCCAACTCGACCCGAGCCCGAAACAGTTCGACCCGAGCCCGATCCAAACCCGACAAGTACACCGTTTTAAAAGCCCAAACATGTTTACTGACATTAGGCTATTCAGATGTCATTGGCTGATCATTCTCATTATGGACATGGTCAAAACTTTTCCACACCTCAGACTTTACTTGCACTGACGGTGCAACCAAAATCGCCAGAATCCAGCCTCCGCTTCACCTTCTCGGCATCCATTTTTGCATCTTGTGTTGAAAAGCAAGATGTTGAAACAGCGTTGCGGTTAAAACGAACCTAATTCAACGGCGAATCAATCTTGACCCTGACATTGATTCAATGGTGAATAATCGTTGAAATGCCAGCTGGGTTTCTGGTGCTAATCGAAACGCATCACCTGACCACTCATTTACCGCGCAAACCCGAGCCCGACCTGAGCCCGAGTAAAATGACAGAAATTAAGCCCGACCCGATCTCAGGTTCGGGCAAAGATCTTCAGCTCTACAATAGACAAAACAACAAACTGTGTAGGTAATGTTTTTTTAAAAAGAGAAATGAACTACATGTCCCACAAAGCACTGCAAATAATATCAGCCAATCACTTCCCTCCATTTCCAAATACTGTAAATATTGTAGACAATAATTATTCTATAATTGTATCATTGTAAATATTGTAGTTTTTGTGTACTTTTACTTCCGTAACCAGACTGTTCAGCTCTATGTGAATGCCTACTCTGATTAAAGTAAAGTAAGAACTTGTCATTTAAAAATGTATTTGCTTTATTCGTAACGTATTAGGATTTAAGCAGTAAGGAAAGTTCTGTTGCAGTTGTAGTTAAGCTGGTGTAGTAACTAGGTTGTGTAAAGTAGTTTTTCCAGCACAATACAAAAATCCTGAGCAGGCTGTTGGGTGCTGTTTGATTTTGTATGAATGACAATATAAAACGCAGTTTGAAAATGAAGTCAGTGAAGTTTCACTTGAGAATATTGCATTTTTTTCCTGACAGAAAATAAATTAGACAATCAGTCTAGCTCTGATATTAACCTAATTCTAGAGGAAAATGTTGCAGCTAACATTTGTCTCATCAGAAAAAAGTCAGCTCTTATTTGGAGCTTAGTGAATTCTGACCTGTTTCTCCTAAACCGCCCTTAGGAGCAGAAGAATAAATCAATCTATGATTTGACAATTTGAGAATAGCAGGAGAAACACTAGATAAGCAGGAGCTCTTTTGATGTTCTCGTCGGCTTCTCAGAGATACACTCAGATTCAGTTGAGACTTGAATTTGATCGCTGAGACAAATATCTGATATTGTATGGGCACATTTATAAGCCAGTCAGAATTTCTTTTGAATCTTATTGTTATCTCAGGAGCTGATTATTTAAGACAAATAAAGATCAATGCAGTGAGGGAAAAAAAAAGTGCAGGCATTTTAAGATCTTAAATTGGGATCAGGCTGAGATGAGAGGAAGGTTGTGAGATAATGGCCAGAATCTCATGTTGATATTAAATTGTGCTCAGTTATATCTAGAAGAAATAGGCTAGACAATGAAGAGATCTTATTTCAAATGGTGTACGTTTTGAGCACGTTAATGGAATACTAGGTTTAGCATAACATAGTGGCCCTGCCCAGAAAAACAAATGAATGAATGAATGAATGAGTGTTGTTCCTTCAAAATGGATTTTGTCTAATACTGAAGGCTATATGGCTATGTACTACCCTCTAGTGCCTAGAGCTAGCTTAGCATGTTTCCCAGATTTAAAAATTGACCATATCTCTTAAAGTCCAGAACTACAATACAAATAATAAGTACAACTTGAAAACCATGAAACCATGAAATTCCTCACTTCTTCCACACTCATATACTCGAAGTATTACTTTTGTGTACCAATACACATGGTCCACCTAGAAACTGCTGTTTATGTGTATATGCAGAAAAATAAAAGCATTACATATTGAACCATTCACCAAGAATTTTCTGACTTTGAATCAAAGTTCAGTGTTATATTTAACTGATATTGTGCTTATTTGCAAATGTTGCACTTTTTTTTGCTATAGCATATTGTGTTTCCTTCAGTCCACCATTATCACATTTTGTTGCCTCTTTTTTCACAGATAGAGCCACTTCTCAGAGCACAACGCTGTCTCTCCATATGGGACATGGACGTATGCTACCAATGGACAATAATGAGAAACATACAGAAAAAGAGCATTCTCTATCCACGGGGCATGTCCCATCAGTTAAAGTTTTACCTACTCCTGCTAAAAATTCCTGTGCCACTGGTTTGGGCCTCTGCTCTTCTACTGCATCCCCAAGCACACTCAGTGAAATTGCCACCTCAAACCGGACCTTGTTGGTGTGGGCTGACCTGAGCCGCACACTGTCTTTTGCCTGGGAGCTGCACGTTTTTGGCTCTGCTACCCTCTTCCTGCTTCTCAGTGCTGGGTCTGCTTTGGGTTTAGCCCTGGCTCCCAGTATGCACTGCCCTCACCGTGGAGCACTAGCACTTGCTAATGTTCTCCTGCTGCTCACGGGTACAATCCGAGCCATTTACTTCCTTGTTGATCCCTATGGTTCTCGTCTGCTCTTGCCTTTATCAGTCGTCACAGCCCTGTACACATTACCATTGCCTCTGTTATTATGGGTGCATTCTGCAGTGGTAGTGTTGGTGCTAAAAGGGGCTGAGATGGTTTTGCTGCCTCCACCTCTTCAGCACCCACCTCTTCTGGCTGTGATGGCTATTCTCCAGTGTACTTTACTGCTAGCTGCTGACCTGCTGTCACCTGCACTGTCACCTGCTGTGCCTGTTGTCCTGCAGAGCCTTACCTTGACTGCTGGGTTGGTACTGTGCCTGGGTTACATATTCCTGGTGCTGCCACGGCTCTCCAATGTCCAGGCAGGACATAGAGGAGATAAAGGACTCAGTAGATCGAAGATGAGGGTGCTGGTACGTGTGCTAGCAGGGTGTGCTCTTCTTGGGGCACTGTGCTGTCTGTTGCACGCTTACACATGCTTTTGGCTGTATGGAATTCTAGGGGACTGGCGCCACTTCCGCTGGGCTTGGTGGCTGGTTCAGTTCTGGGCACGACTGCTTGAACTTACATGGGCTTTCTGTCTGTTGCTGCTGAGCTCCTGGGTTTTCTGGAGACCTCGGGGGGGCCAGATGGGGAGAGCTCCAGGACAGGGAGCAGGTTCTGCAGGTGACCTCACTTCGCCTTGTGCATCCTCCAATTCTTCAGAAACACACACTTGCTGGGCGAAGATTGTTCAGAGCCTGAAGGGGAGACCTTGTAGGAAATCTGACAGCAATGGGGTGGGAGGGGCCAGTGGTGGTGGAGTGGCAGGGGAGCTGCCTAATAACTGGGCAGGGCAGGAGCGCTCAGGTGTAGACATCAGCAAGAGCCTTATAAGAAACCGGGACCCACCCAAGGAAAGTAACCGTGGACGCAACCAGAGAAGCAGTGAGGGTTCATCTGGGTCGTTGCTAAGGTTGCAGGCACTTAGTCGTCCATACCAGCGCTCACTGAGCAGCAGTCTGGACCGGGAAAAAGAATCAGCCATCTCACTTTATGACTTTGACTTGCGTCCTCCATCCCCAATTGACCTGACCCGCAGTATTGACGAGGCATTGCACCGGGAGCATCTCCTCAGGGGTGGCAGCCTGTTCCATCCTCTGGGACCCCCATCACCACCTCCATCTCCTGAGACATGGATGCGCAGGAACAGCGATCCTCAAATTATGCTGTCAGAAAGCAGTGATGGGCACACTATACTGACTGAGTCTTCTGCTGGCTTAAACCGCTCCATCCCTAGTGCTGTCCCAAGTCGGCAGGTAACAGCTCCTCCAACACCCACCCATCAAGGTCCACGCTGGACCTCTCAAGCTCCTGTACCTTCCTCCATTTCCTGCCCCATCTCCCTGCATCCCTCCCCTAGTATAGGTCGAGCCCTGAGCCCCAGCACAGATGACACCAGACCATTCCTCACCCCTGACCTAGATAAGATGGGGTCAGACAATGGAGGGGAGAGGAGCTACATGAGAGTCAGTCGACATGATGACTCAGCAAGTGTCACCAGTGACATAATCGATCTTTGAACTGACTTAACTGGTGAAGGATCAATGACCTAAGTAACGACTACCTGACATTAACTGAAAGGACTAGCTATAATGCAGTGTAGCCAAGAATAAAAATGAAATGTCAGATTGGATTTAAATTTTATACAAATTAGATTTGCATGCAGTATGGATTATTATTATTATTATTATTATTATTATTATTATTATTATTATTATTATTATTATTATTATTATGAGTCACCTATTTTATTCTGAGAAGTTTGTTCATACCATTTGTTTTGCTCACCAATGTACATATTTAAGGTTGAGCAGCAAAGAGAAAGAACAAACTGTTCAGAAAATGTTAACAACTAACATTTCCTGAAAGACATCGTAGCCAGTTTATGGATGTGTATTATTTTTCTTATTTATAAATTGGTTGAGAGTATTAGTTCAACATGTCTGACTGAACTGTTTCCAAACCATTTGTCTGCAAATATTAGCAGATGGTTGTTGTAAAATTGAGAAACATTTTTTAAAACTTAAACCAACTTTATTTGTAACTGACTGAAGTTCAGAGACTTAAGTTACTTAAGTTCTTGAGAGTGATTGATCTATGTATCCATGTTATGATGTTAGAAGTTGTGTCTATGTAACACTTTTTTTTCAATGCACCAAGTGGACAGACACTAAAGTCATATTATGTGACACATGATATTATACAAACCAAATCAAATATTCCTTTGCAAATGACAGAAATTCCGTGGAGAGTCATTTTACTAGGGTTGTTTGGGAACGTTTTTTTGTGTCTTTTATAGGAATATAAGTCTGAGAGATTTTTATGACATGAGGTCATGTCTATAATGAACAGAAAAGTCACTGACTGAGGGTAAAGTGTTATTATAATACAGTAATATATAACATAGTAAAAAAACGTAGCATGACCATCTGATTCATTTCAATAGCAGACATTCCAGTCTTAATGCAAGACTCATGCAACAGTTCAAGCAGCTTTAATTAGCATTTCAAGTTATTTAGAATTGTAAATAATATTTTGGACAAATACACATGACATAATAATGTATTACTTATTGTCTTGTGTTTGTGAAGGACCACACAATTGCATTTATTTCAAATTCAACATGATGGAATATAGATAAAAGTGCCAAATCTACAGCTAGGGAAATGAAATATGATTTTAACAGTCATAATGACAAAAGACATTTGTTCTTAGAGAACCTCAATTGCAGATGTTTAAGTCAGATTTGAAACAAACGTTTATAATAAACATTTAGTAGAGTGTCAGAGGAATATTTTTTGCACTGTGCCTGCCTGTTTTAACCCTTATATTTAACATGATGGGTGCAAGATGTCTTTGAAGGGCAAAAATAATTGCAGTCATGGTCTACAACCTAAAAAAAACAAAACAAAACGCCAGCAGAAAAATGGATTTTTGGAAAAAAATGAACTGAATTTCTGCACCTACAGTTTCTTGTCTTTTCACTATACTATTGAATGTCTTCAGAAGAATCAAGCTGTTCATTTTTCATCAAGTTTACAGTCACTTTCCATATTCACTCTCCACACCACTATTATTTAATATTGTGCACTGCACTAGCAAAAAAAATATTTTAGAATCTTTAGAATTGCGACATTTATGCCATTTCCTGTGATATTCTCATATTCTTGACAGTCACTTACACTGACCAACATTTACTCTTTTACAAACAAAATGTCATTGGTATTGATAACATTCAAAATGGCATCATGATGTAAACATCTTTAGATTTTTACTGCAAAAGAAACAACTAAAAGCGAACAGGACAGGCAATGCTACAGTCAGTGCAAATTTGTCACTATCTCTTCTAGGAATGCTGTTTATAGTGTAATGTCATGTAAAATTTGATATCCAATAAGGCAGTGCATGTCTTACACAACAAATCTGAGGTGATGTGTAACATAAAAGAAAGTGTAAATACTGCTATTTTTGTGGTTTGTAAATAAGAATATGCCATGTTCAGAATAACATGAAATATATTTACTGTGAATGACAATCCTGCATAGTGCAAGTGTATTTCCAGGCACAATACAAGGACTGGCATTAAAGAGGCTCTTATTTTTTTAGATATGTAAAAATACAGTATATAATTAAGCATCCTAGTCATACTGAACTTAAACCTTTTTTTGGTTGTTAAAAAAAAACAAAGAAAAAAATGGGATAAATCCCAAAATATAATCCCGCTACATAAAGAGGGAATTAAAAATATATTCGAGATACCGTCTTGCACTTAACCTATTTTTCACTTTATTCAAGTATCTTCCCTAATAATATTAACATTTCTCTTATTTTCTTTAGTAGAATGCTGGGAGGATCAAAACTGTGAAACTGTAATGACCAGCTTGAATTTCTGCATTCTGGTCAGTATGTAATTGCGTAACTGAATGTACGTGCTCAATTAAATGTCTCGTTTATGCTGTCAGATGATCCAATGAAGTGCCATAATGATGTCTTGATCCCCTCCACCCCTCCAACGCACTCATACTGGGTTGACTTTTTGTCTCTTATTGATAGTGTTGTTGTTATTGTTATTTGTGTTTTATGAATTACTTGCCCTAGTATAGCCGTATACAAGTATCCGGTGCCAGCATGCTTAGAAATCAAATCTGAGTCCATCATTTTCTTTCTGAAACATTTTTCCTTTTTATTCACTATGGCTATGTATTTTTGGGCTGATGCCTCAGTATGGTTTTGATTAAAACTGATGACAAACAATTTCTTGTCTTTGTTGTGATTTATAACACGACAAGATGGTTTTAATTTCACAATCGTACAGTCACCTGCTGACTGTTTTCCATTTCTTAGTTCTCTTCAACAAACCATCTCTCAGTAAAGTTTTCCTTTGTATTCTTGTCATGCTTAAAAAATGCTTATTTTGGGACAAATAGAAGTGATCCTTCCAGTCCTTGACTTTATATAAAACATGTTACAGTAAAAAAAAAAGACAAGGCGGAAATGAAATGAATTTATCACTTAATGTGTCAATTTGTAAACTTTACACCAGTGGTGCCCAATCTTTTCCACAAAGGGCCGGTGTGGGTGCAGGTTTTCCTTCCAACCAAGCAGGAGCCACACCTCATTCCACCTGCTTTAAATCAACGGATCTAATCAGTGGATCTTGTCTTTCAGTAGTGTGTGTCTTCTGCTTGGTTGGAAAGAAAACCTGCACC
>JAOVVH010000042.1:7464333-7474938 GCA_028566435.1 Scorpiodoras heckelii
CCTGCTAATTGAACCTTCACACTCTGCTCTTACTGGTGCAATGTACAATTAATGAAGATTGGCCACCAGGCTGGTCCTATTTAGCCATGAAACCTCCCACACTAAAATGACAGGTGTTTCAGTTTCATTGTCCAAACCCGTATAACCTTTCTGAGACTTCAGGGGTATTTAATCTTGATGTCTTCACAGCCACATCCTGGTTTTATCCAACTTGCATTTAACATTATCAATACTTGTTTTTTAGTTCATGACTTTTTTTTCTTTTCTTTTTTTTTTGACACACGTGTTCGGCTTATGACTGTCATAACTGGATAATACCTGACTTTGGTGAGATTAAAATGAAAAAGGCACTGCAGTCACAGACCCCTCCACAGACCCCACCTGGAGAGCCATAGCCGTAAGCAACTCTGTGCAGCATTGAAATCACTTTCAGCGCTGCTCTCCTACAGTGTTTAATGAACACCTATCATGCTGAGTTAACTCCTACAGAGTTGACGTAATTTTTCAAGCATTGAAATCACCCTTACGGCTCTAACTCACACACACTGTGCTGAATGCACGTCTGCGTAGTTGGATTAACTGGCAGTGTGTTGGGTTTACTTTTACAGCTCTGACTGAACACTTGCTGTGTTGAAGCATTTTAGGCTACTGCAGTAATTACTTGCATTTCGTGTACTGGTCACGCATAGCTTCTTTTTACAAAACAAAGAACCCCAAATAAGTCATTAAATCATATCATAGCAGCATTCCGTGCAACTTGTTGAATAAATACTAACAAGTCAATTGAAATAGCACATAGAGTTACAGTCTTTAACTCATTTATGGTGGTAAATAAACACCTATGCGCACGGCAGCATTGACACCTATGTGTGAGCCCATTCTTCAACACATTTTACAGTCGCATTAAAATTCTGCTTATATGTATAAATATATACATTTTGAATATCCACTTGTTGTACTAAAACCTCAGGAGCACTACATGTATAATTACTGCACAAATCTCTAAGGTGCCCTATTTTTATGAATTCTGCATTACTGAGACAAAAACACATTTGTAAGTCAGTAATGAAAGCAACACATTACATAACAGACCACTGTTCAGACAAAAATCATAATAAGGGCTGCTGGGTTCTGCGTGCAAAACAAAGAAGTAAGTGTGACAGTCAAAGTCTCCAGAAGAGCTGTGGCAGATTCTCCAAGACGCTCAGTAAAACTATGATCTTTGATTTACAGCGAGTCTTTGCATGTGCCTAAGACTTCTGCATCGTACTGTACAGTAATTAGGCGGGAAGTTTTACTGAGCATCTCGGAGAATCTGCCACAGCTCTTCTGGAGACTTTGACTGTCACACTTACTTCTTTTTTGGCATGCAAAACCCAGCAGCCTTCCTTATGTTTTTGTCTGAAAAGTGGATTGTTATGAAATGTCTAGGCTAATGCTGTGTTTAACATAAAATATTATATACAGTATATACATATCATATACATAGAGTGGTACAAAAATGTACAAAATTTCAGTTACAGCTTATTTCCATTTCTGTGTTTTTGTAATCATAAATAGAATCATAATCATAGCCTGTGAAAATCCAGTAAATAGGTCAAACAATTGGTCTGTCAGTTGCAGCTTTGCAAACATCAACTTTCCCCACAACATTCCCTTGTTGGTTTAAAGTACGGTAACTGCTGAAGGGATTCACTTTGGTAGGTGGAAGAGAAGTCCGTTTGGGAATTTTCTGGTCTCTCCAAAATCCCCTTTGACAAGTCCTTAAGGATGTTTGTCATGTAGGGGAAAAAAGCCCATCCCAGATGGCTGGACAGTTTTCTGGCTGCACTTTTAGAATGCCAGTATCAGTTCCTCTTGATAAAGGCATCAAATGTGCAGTTGATTTAAAAAAATAGCTGATAAATAAATTAACACAGACACATCTAAGACAAGGTATTTTACTGATTTCAGGGACAAGGTTAATGGTCGTTGTCTTGCTTGCAACTTCATCCATATGTAATCAACCAAATCACTGGTTCGAACTTGTTAAAACTGTTTTGGAGTTTTCACACCACACAGGTGAAAGTGTTCATGCTGTGAAACCTTGATCGATAATGACAGGAGTTAATGCATATCATGAACATTATTTGAATAAATTTATTTTACAGTGTATACAATTAGAAAAAATGAAGTTAACCATACATTTAGACATCAAGGTTATTTAAAGGAACAGCTTGTGATGAATCCATGCAAAACCGGTCAGTGTGACTGATCAGTGATTCCCTGCTAACGCCGGGCTTCCTGTGTACGATTTCTGGTCCAATTTTGATGTAAAACAACTTCGTAAAGTAATGTTGTGCTTGTGAGTTTAGTTCAGCGGCCTTAGAGTGCTCAGTCGTGGCCAATTTCCCAACCAAAGACTGCCTGTGATAGAACTTTTGATTAAGCTTGTGCCACCAATAGAATCACAGTATAATGACTCAAAACTCATGGCATGGCTACAAATACAGTAGTGACAATAAGAAAATATACAAACCCCATTTCAGAAAAGTTAAAACTTTCAGTAAAAACTGAAACCTGTAATTTGTTAATTCACTTGAAGTTTTATTTAACAGACAAAAGGACAAAGAAAAGATTTTCAGTGTTTTCAATGATGAACTTAATTCTATTTGTTAAATTCTGTATAAACAAATTTAGCGTGTGCTTGACAGGCCTGCCTACAGTCCAGGTCTGTCTCCTATTTAACAAGTATGGAGCATCATGAAGAGGAGACTCAGACAACAGTGACCACGGACTGTTGAGTAGCTGAAGTCTTGTATACAACAAGAATGGGCAAAAATTCGACCTGCGAAACTGCAACAATTAAATCTTCAAATCCCAAATGATTAAAAAGTATCATTAAAAGAAAAGGTGATGTGACCCAGTGGTAAACTGAGTGTGTTGCAGGCATCAATTTCTAAACTTGTTCATATTTAACAAATAGAATTAAGTTTGTTATTGAAAACACTGAAATATTTTTCTGTGTCCTTTCGTCTGTTAAATAAAGGTTCGAGTGAATTGAAAACAGAAATTTACAGCTTTCAGTTTTCATTGCATTTTTAGGAAGTGTCCCAACTTTTCTGGAAATGGTGTTTGTAAAAAAACAAAACAAAAACCATTCAATGTAATACCCCTATTACCTCAAGTTCACAAGTTTTCTTTAGTCATTGGTCTTAAAAGGATCTTTATCATATAAACTGACATGGAGAGAGTGTTCTCTCTCAGTCGATGTACAGACAAAGAAATAGTAGCTATAGTAGATAAGTAGATAGAAGTGTTTGACAGCTAACAGTTCCTTAAAAGTCATTGACAGATTCTGCTTTTTGCCTTAACAGGCTGGAATTAACATGATGATATGATACTGGCAGCTAATCGCTTTCATCCATGATTAGCAAGAATAACGTTTTTGACTGGACTATTCCTTTGAAAACCGATGAACAGATGGGCTCTGCGTGAGAGCATATTTTCTTACGGTATGAGCCAGAAACACATGGTGCCCTGTCATGTGTCTGGCAAGACTCTTTTTTCTGTTATTTAGGCTCACGCTTCGTTATCTAAACCATTAAAGAGGCATTTTCCCCTCGGGTTCCCCACAAAATGACACAAGCTCTGTGACATTTCATTACTCACTTTTCCAGACTGTGCTCACCTCAGAGATGGCCGGTGTGGGACTCGGTTGGTCTCACACACACACACACACACACACACACACACACACACACACACACACACACACACACAGGAAGAAAATGAGGAAGAATTAAAGGAGACAGAAGAACCTTAAGAACCTAATACACATCATCATTATCAGTTATAATCATTTACAAGGAATAAAATGTAGCCTGTTTTCCCATAAATTAAATAAAAACCTCCACGCTATCGTTTCATGTCTCAACATCGTGTGAACGGATACACCCCGTGAACCACCATGTCATGGAACCAGCATCAGCTTTTGTAAACTTTAGGTCAAGTGTGACCAGCAGAATTTGCGTTCCCTTTTTAGTGCATGTAGCATATCCTTCAAACAGGGGAGCAACATGTTTCCTAAGAATTGTGGAAAACACCCATCCCCATCCACCTCCCCTAGTCCACCCCCGATCTCTCTAGGCCACGTCTTGCACTCTTCAACCAGCCGTAAATTTCCTGCACCCTCTCAAGCACTCTGCTCATGCGAGTCGAAATAAGTGCTCCTCTTAGCACAACACTTCTACTTTGTCACTTCATCCGTGATCCAAGGCTAGCCGAAATTATGCGCTATCTAGATAGATGAAGAGTCGGACTGATTATAACAGTAGAACAATCAACCTTGCAGATCCGAGTGATACGTGTTTACGGTGAACGGACGAGTGTTTATTTGCTGTCTCTCTGTCTCCATAAGCTTCAACAGGAGCAGCTGAATTGCGGTGCGGCCCACCTGCAGCATCCCCTGGCCCTGAGGAAGCCGATCAGAGCCGAGCCGTTGTATGAGGCATCCGGGATCAGCTCGGTCGCCGTGGACAACATTCACAACTACACAGTGGTCTTCCTGGGCACCAGCAGTGGTCGGCTACGCAAGGTGAGATGACAGATTTCATTCGATAGCATTCTAAAGTCATTTTTTGAATATCTTACCATCACATAAGGAACACTGTTCATGTACTAGCCACATAAATCCCTTCCCTTGATGATGGAAGATATGCAATGGAGGTCATGTGGTAGGACTTACTCCGTGGTGGACAAAGCAGAAATTTATTAGCTCGTCCACAGGACAAGTGAAAACTGTCCACTGCCCAATCTTTTGGTTGCCGGGACCTAGTAAGTCAAAGTAATAACGTATGGAGAGCGAGCTAGTTAAGTGCATTAATACATTTAAGGGAATTAAGGTAAGCTGAAATCATTTACTGTCCATCTCATCGTGTTGTCCATATCATCGGGAGATCACATCCCAGTGATGCAGATGCAGAAGTACAAAGCAGTTCTTAATGTTTCATCCATCCATCTATACTTTCTTCCACCCATCTCTCCATTCATGCATGCAATAGCATTTTCTTTGTTACCTATGAGTTCAGTCTCGTACAGTCACACACATCCATCCATCTAACCCTAACCCTAACCCTTCCATCTATCCATCCATCCATCCATCCATCCATCCATCCATCCATCCATCCATCCATCCACTATTTCATGTGTCTTAATCTTTGAGTTTCTTCCATCCATCCATCCATCCATCCATCTATCCATCCATCCATCTGTACTTTCATCCACCCGTCTCTTCATTCATGCATGTAGTAGCATGTTCTTTGTTATCTATGAGTTGTCTCGTACAGTCACACACATCCATCCATCCATCCATCCATCCATCCATCCACAATTTCAACTATGGATTCTGTGTCTTACTCTTAGAGTTTCTTCCATCTATCCATCCATCCATCCATTTATACTTTCATCCACCCATCTCTCCATTCATGCATACAGTAGCATGTTCTTTGTTACCTATGGGTTCAGTCTTGTACAGTTCCATCCATCCATCCATCTATCAATCCGTGGATTCAGTATCTTACTCTAACAGTTCCATCCATCCATCCATCCATCCATCCATCCATCCAACCATATATATTTTCATCTACCCATGTCTCAATTCATGCATGCTGTAGCATGTTCCTTGTTACCTATGGGTTCAGTCTCGTACAGTCCCATGCATCCATCTATCCATCCATCCATTAATCCATCCATGGATTCAGCATCTTACTCAAACAAGTCCATCCATCCATCCATCCATCCATCCACCATTTCATCTATGGATTCTATGTCTTACTCTGAGAGTTTCTTATATCCATCCATCCATCCATCCACCATTTCATCTATGGATTCTGTCTCTTACTTTTAAAACATCATTTTCTGCCCATCTCATCATGTTATCCATCTCATCAGGAGATTACATCTCAGTGATGCCACAGCCTTCTGTGGCTAGAAGCCGAGGGAACAAAATTTCCCTATAGGACTGATGGCTGAATGGCATGCAGAACAGGGTGGATAGCACTTTCCTCTGTGTATTTTACGCCTCCCTGTGATGCTGCACAAGCAAAAAGATGTGTTTGAAAAGATGTGGTTGGCTGTCTTCACATGTCCCCGTTGGTAGCAGGTGGCCAAATCAGGAGGAAAATTGGAAGAAAATTGGAAGAATTTTCATAAGGGCATTAAGTGCAGTTACCAGGCTTTTCCATCCTGAGCAGATTAAAGTGTTTGACAGCTTCTGAGCATTTACCTTTGTGTGTGTGTGTGTGTTAGTTTAAGAAAGCACCTCAACCAAGCTATTATGTGTGTATGGGCGGGGTATAAGGATTTCTGGAGATCTGTGAAGGCTTTGTTTTGTATCTAATGTTATCTGAGCTGCTTCAAGAGCCAGCTAGTGCTTCTCAGATTTTTAAGGGTTGTCCCTATATCTCTTTGACCCCATCTCCTCCTCTTCTCTCTCTTTCTCCCTCTCTCTCTGTCTCACTCTCTCTCACACCTACACACACACACACACACACGCACACACACACCTTAATGTCCCCATCTCAGGTTCTTGCCAGAAGAACACTATGGTCTTGAAAGCATCTGCAGGCACCCTGCTTTCACAGAAGGGAGAAAAAAATTCCTTAATTAGGCGAAATTCCAGCACCGTGCCTCATTCCCGTACGGAGTCACCTCTCAGGGCGAGCTTCAAAGTCAGGAAAGAAATGCAGTAGGTCGCTCCACGGTGTTGGAAAAATTCTATTAAACTGGAAGAGAGCTATTGTTTCGCACAGGGCTTATATGCATCTTACGAGACAGGACCTGTTTGGCTGCAGGGTGTCCTGTTTTAGGAGTCCCAAAAAAATACTTGTTTCTATGCCACGATGCAGGCTGCCAGTTATTGCTTGCTTGGATTCTGTGCTGAGTCTGGAGTTAAGGTGTGCGTCTGAAAAAGAGAGGTGTAGTTTGAAGTAGGATGTGACCGGGATGCGCATCTGGTGAATGATACGTTTTTTGGATAAATGAATATATCTGTGTGTGTGTGTGTGTGTGTGTGTGTGTGTCTGTGTGTGCGCGCACATGCACGCAGGCCTTGTGGCTAGTTCTGTGGCTGCGCTAATGGTTTTAGTGACGTTTGTAATGTGATTTGTGAGGATGACTTGGAGATGTGTTAGTGCAGTTAGATTGAGTTACAGCTCAACCCCTGCTTATATGCTACTCTTAAAACCTGCTAATACAATAACACACCCACACACACACACCCATACACGCGCACACACACACAAACACACACACACACACACATGACTTCCCCTCCCTTTTTCTATCCCTCACCCATCTCCTAATTAGTGAAGCTGTCATATACAGTCTAAGACAAACTATACTTGCAAACTTCATACATTTTGTAAGCTTTTTGTTTTTTTTAGTCACTTATGTATCTTTTTCCTTTTCAACTTATCTTCAAATCCATCTGTCTGTTTATTCTTCTCCATCCATTATGGGTAAGAACAGCTCAAGGAGACTGGCAAAGTAGCTGTTTACTGGCAGAGTAGCTGACGTTCACACCTCCAAAATCTGCTGAAACTGGTGTTGTGCCTAAAGCAGACTGTGATGGTTGAGCACACTGGTAAGCTTTGGATTGTAACATAAAGTGACACTAATTTAGAAACAGCATCACCAGTTTGAGCTTCTGTTGACAGAAGACATCTTTAATATTTTATAATACAGGGAAGTGGGTGAATTTTTATGCAAATCATTGAGCAAAGATCCCAAAGTGGGCATGAATAAAGGTAAAGGTGAGTCAGATTGCAGTGTGATGTTAGAAGTACAGTACTTTATTCCTTTCATCCTTTGTCTCAAGTTTCCTTTACATTCTTTGGAGATTGGTTTCTCTTTTTTGGTCCGTTCAGGCAGACACCAGTGTGAATGTACATGAACGATGGCCGCACATCTTTGCAGATATGCAGACGCAGAAGTACTAATCAGTTCTTAATGTTTTATCCATCCATCTATACTTTCATCCACCCATCTCTCCATTCATGCATGCAGTAGCTCTTCTTTGCTACCTATGGATTCAATATCTTAGGGTCCCATCCATTCATCCATCCGTCCCTCCATCCATCCATCCATCCATCCATCCATCCATCTATCCATCTATCCATCCATGGATTCAGTCTCCAACAATTCCATCCATCTATCTATCCAACCACCCATCTGTCCATCTCTACATATTGTCTCTTACTTTTTTCAGTTCCATCCATCCATCCTTCCATCCATCCGTCCATCCATCTACCTTTTAACCTGTGGATTCTGTTTCTTCTTAGAGTTCTTCCATCTGTCCTTCCATCCATCCCTCCATCCATCCCTCCACTTACCCTTCCATCTCTGCATTCTGTCTCTTACTTTTACAGTTCCATCCATCCATCCATCCATCCATCCATCCAGCCAGCCACCATTTCATCTTTAGATTCAGTATTTTACTTTTACAGTTTGTCCGTCCATCCATCCATCCATCCATCCACCATTTCATCTGTAGATTCGATATTTTATTTTTACAGTTTGTTCCATCCGTCTGTCTGTCCATCCATCCATCCATCCATCCTTCCAGCCATCCATCCAGCCATCCATCCATCTATGGATTCTGCCTCTTAATCTTAGAGCTTCTTCCATCCTTCCAGCCATATACCCACCCACCCATCCGTCCATCCATCCATCTATCCATCCATCCATCCAGCCATCCATTCATCTATGGATTCTGCATGTTAATCTTAGAGTTTCTTCCATCCATCCAGCCACCATCCATCCATCCATCCATCCTTCCAGCCATCCATCCAGCCATCCATCCATCTATGGATTCTGCCTCTTAATCTTAGAGCTTCTTCCATCCGTCCAGCCATATACCCACCCACCCATCCGTCCATCCATCCATCTATCCATCCAGCCATCCATTCATCTATGGATTCTGCATCTTAATCTTAGAGTTTCTTCCATCCATCCAGCCACCATCCATCCATCCATCCATCCATCCATTCATCCACCAATCCATCCATTCATCCACCCATCCAGCCATCCATTTATCCATTTGTTTGTGGATTCTGTCCCTTAATCGTACGAAACATCCATATCTTTTCGATAGCACATGTATGGAATGCCCCTACTCTGTCTGCACCAGGCATTTTATGTACGTCAGTGGTTTTCCAGTCTGCCTTTACCTTTGTCCTCTTTCTGTATTTGTCAGTTTTCCACTTCCCTCTGTCTCTCAGCACGGACCATCTAAACCAAAATAGACCCTTTGATTTGAATCACACACACAAACGGACAAACACGTACACACACTCACAGACACACTCACACAGGCACACGCGCCCAGCCTGTTGCAGCTGAGTGACTATGAAAGAAAGAGTTCTTTTGATGTGCTGGAAGCTAGACACCCTGACCCTGTAGCAGAGCAGGTGTTCGAGTGTGTGTGTGTGTGGGGTTTTTTTGTATTATTTGTCTGCTCTGTAACTGAACGGATTTCCAGTGTCATAATTCATTATGATGTCTGTGCTACTGCATCTTGGCAGGCTTGTCTGTGTGTGTGAGGACTTGCCCCTTAAACAGACAAAATTTGCATTTACGTTCAGATTTACATCTATTTGTTTAGCATCTATTCATTTAGTTATCAAAAGTGACTTACAGTTGAGACAAGATAGCTAGGTTCTTCCTTGTGGTACCCTTTAGCCCTGCCTAGCCATATCTTACAACATTGGAAGAAAACATGGATTGAACTGTTCAAACTGTTTAGCAATATTTTTTCCTCTTTGCAATATTCTGCTCTTAAATGCAAAATGCTTGAAATGAATGAGTAAATACACAAAATATGGCTACTAGCATTCATTCTAAGGGCATGGAGACATTAAGTACAATCTAATGATTTACTTAAAGTTACTTTGATTACTTTTTTTAATTAACAATTAACTTTTGGTCTATAATGTGGGTAAGATGGTTGTGCTCTCAAAGTGACCTCATTATTCTTAACAAGATCATTAAAAACAGAAAAAAAGGAATGAGAGAATTTACTTTCATCCTCCTCTTATCATGCTGTGGCATTTAGATGATGCAACGTCTTTGTGTGAGTAAATGTTGTGGAAACTAAAATAACCTATAAGGGATGATTCATGGAAAAGGGATGTTCACACATTGGATTCACACTTTCATGCAAAAATAATATTTTGTATACAAATAGTTTTTCTGATTATATTTGAAGGTTAAATGTAGCTTTAGTGGCAGGTAGAAATGTGTTCTAAGCACTGTAGAGAGGTTTGATTTATGATTTAAGTTTTTTACCAGAAGCTAAATATGCTCAAAACCATTACCATGCAGTAGCATTTTTTTGTTACCTCTGAGTTCAGTCTCGTAAAGTCCCATCCGTCCATCTATCCATCCATGGATACAGACTCTAGAAATTCCATTCATCCATCCATTCACCATTTCAACTATGGATTCTGTCTCTACTTTTACAGTTCATTCCATCCATCCATCCATTAAACCATCCATCTATCTATCTATCTATCTATCTATCTATCTATCTATCTATCTATCTATCTATCTATCTATCTATCTATC
>JAOVVH010000042.1:7537669-7548593 GCA_028566435.1 Scorpiodoras heckelii
GTGTCTTGGAGAATCTGCCACAGCTCTTCTGGAGACTTTGACTGTCACATTTACTTCTTTTTTTTGCATGCAAAACCAAGCAGCCTTCATTATGTTGTATGTCTGGAAAGTGGTCTGTTATGTAATGTGTTGCTTTCTTTATTGACATACAAACATTTTTGTGTAACATTTAATTTTTTGTTGGAAAAGTAACTGTTTGCCTTGATTCAATAATGCAGAAATTAAAAAAAAACATCAATAACAAAAGTCGTACCTAAAAACAATAGGGTGACTAAGACTGTACTAAGTCGCACAGTACTGTACATACATACTCACTCGCTTAGATTTGATATCGCAATTCTCTCTCACTGTTTTTTGAGAAATTTACAAAGGGACAATATGTATATTTGAGTGCATTACATTATATCTTACAGTATATTGTAGTAGCAGAGCATGATGTCTATTTAAATGACTGATATAATGCCACATTGAAGTACTTTTATCATATTAGAGTGCAAAACACACAGCGTGTCCTCCTAAAGCTAAAAGAAACCAGCAATTTTAACAGCTGGTTAAATAATTAGTCGTGGCAACATGTCTGTTCTTCTGCCTGGAGCAACTCTTAGACCACTTACGGGTGAAAATTAAACATGTTCAATGCGGAATGCGACACTGGCCAATTTTGAGCAAGACAAGACATGTGGCCGTACGTAACTCACTCACCCCTGATATTGATTTTCATCTGCTGACTTTTTTCTTAACTAAATTACAATTTAAATTTCTGGATAGTATATTAAACAGTTGTTGAGGACACATTTGTTTCTTCTCACATACGCATCATTTAATAGTCACGGCTTAGCTTTCTGATGTTTTCTAGATTTCTGCACCTTTTCTTATGGAGATTCACTGAGTTATAGCTCATGCAATTGAGTTATTGAGTTATTCATTTAAACTACTCTATATCCCATTTCCTAATGGACCATGGCTCCTTTAAAAATGGGCAGCATAGCATATATATATATATATTAGACATTAGAATAAATCAATTTTTGTCTTACTTAAATGTTCACGTATTTTTAGACGTTTTTCATATTAAAGAATATTGTCGCTTTCCAAAAAAAAGTATCTCCATTTTTTTTCCAGTTTTCATATTTCTGTCATTCGAACCCATATTTCTGTCATTCTGTCATGTGACCATTTCATGATAAATGGACCAACAGAAATGATCCAGAATGGCTTAAAATCATTTTAATTCACTTACATTAAAATTAAGGAAAATGTTTGTCTTTTTCTATAAAGCTGCAATTTTGTACATACTTGTTTTTTCTTTGGACATGGACAATATCCACAGTACAAGGAAAAGTAGGCTAATACAAGACATAAACTGCACACCTGGCAACAACACGCATAACTTTTATTGCAGTTTTGTACCCAACAGGCACCTACAACATAGTACATCTGGCATTTGTCTTGTTTTACTGTAGCCATATAATGCTATAGTCTTATCCTAGCCTCATCATCAATATCAAGGAGGCAGTGTAGTTCAGTGGTTAAGGCATTGGACTACTGACCAGAAGGTCATGAGCTCAAATCCCAGCACCACCAAACTGCCACTGCTTGGCCCCTGAGCAAGGCTCTCAACAGCTCATTTGTGTAAATGAGATAAAATTCCAGATGTCATTATTGTAGGTGTCCAATATTCTTTCTGTTTTTCAGCTAAAAAGTTGGTTTTGTGTAGGAAAGTAGCAACACATTATTCCCAGAAAGAGCTACATGCTGCTCTATATACAAATACATGTAATAAAATTAAATATTTATGCATTTACAGACAAGTTTGTTACAAGCAACTTGTTTCTACTCAGATGCTTCAATTCTATTCACCCTAAAGGTGTAACACTGGACTACATTAATGGCTATACTATAAAACATGACGAAGTTTCAAGAAGTAGTTGGAAACTTTCATTCGTTCTTTCATATTGAATGACTCCTGGTGGTTTGATTGTTTTTTTTCCCCCAACAGAAAGGGCCGAGCGAGCTGGACCTGACTCGGGACGAGTACTCGGTAAAGATTGGCTCCGAACTCTGTGACATCAGCTTCGATAACAAACAGATGTTCCACTGCACCGTCAACAGAACGCTGAGCTCCATGAGCGGAGAGCTGTCTGTCACCGTGAGTTCGGCTTCATTACCCGCAAGCCTTTCCTCCAGCCGCAGCACCGAGCGCTCCGTCGCTCAAAAAACGCCATCTGCTCGTCCTGCTGATGAGTGTTTTCTTACACCACAATCCGCACAAGTTCTCTTGATGAATAACATTACCCAGCACAATTTCATTTGATTAAACAGCCATAATGGTAAAAGAAGCGTGATTTTTGGAAGAGAAGTTAAAAAAATCTGCCTTGACTATGAGATCATGATTTCCAAAAAGCCACTTGAGAAAAGCAATGATAGACTTGTTCGTCGTAAATAATCAAAATGCATTAGTAATCAGATTGCATCAGTCATGTGAAAAATGGATTTCGCATTCAGTGGAGAGTTGAGAGTTGTCTCGCTTGAGCTTTTTTTTTTTTTTGGCCAAAAAGAGCTAGACGTGATCCATCCAGCTCATTACAGTGAGATGAAGAAAGTAACGAACCCGCATCGAGCTGGAAAGTTAATCTTGAGTGGCTTACGGTCACACAAACACAGCAGTATCAGCATGTCCCATCATGTCCTAGCGACATGGAGGACGGCACACACCCATCACAACACTAAACCCTCTTTTCCGTATCACTGTTTTGACTCAGGAGATAATTTCAACAGCAAAATAAGCGCTAATCAAGGCCTTGCACGATATCAAACACTTTTTAAATGTGTGTGTGTGCATGTGTGTGTCAGCATGCTTTTCCTTTGTTTAGTCTTCTTAGACAAAGAAAAACAGCTATCTTTAACCTCACTCTCTCCGTCCCCTACTAATGACCCTCCGGCCACTGATACGGTCGCTGAAGCGGAGAGAGAGAAGAAAGGAATTCCAGCCGTGTCTGCTCGCTTCTCTGACAATCCCTCGCCAGAGCAAACAAGGCCGACGAAGCTAGCAGAGACGTGCATAGGTCACAGGTCATAGGTCAAGAGAAAGCTCGTAAGACAGACAGTATGTTTTCGCGGGAATGTTCAGCTCGGCACTCGTCTGTAAACACACACACTCGGTATTGTGGGAAAGTCCGGGGGTTCTCATTCCTGTTCGCATCACATTTTACACTGACTCATTGCTACAGTGGATTGAGGAAGATGAATGCGCATTTGGTTTGTGTAATGTTTCGTATTATTTTTTTAGTTACATACAGTGTCCGTAAGAAAATGTGGGAGAGTGTATTACAATAAACCTGTTGGCTAAGATACCCTGGAAACAAAGATTATTTTTTCTGGTTTCTCTTTAGAGGCTAACAAAGCTTCACTGAAAAGGAAATCGGATTTATTCGAAATAAAACTGCTTCAGGGAGGATAGTGTAGGAACATGCACGAGACACATGAGCATTAGTCATTACTGCACTCAGATAGGAGTTGAAAAGCAGAAATAAAACTGCTTACACTCAGTAATCCGAGCATCACATTACTCTGTGTGTGTGTGTGTCTGTGTGTGTGTGTGTGTGTGTGAGTGTTGACATTCATAATAACACAGTTTTCTTATGAAACAATAGTTAATAGGGCAGTGTGTCACATGCTGGGGAATTTTTTTTGAGATTTGCCAAAATCAATTAATCTTGTAATATTATTGTAATGTTGCAAAATACAACTTCAGTAATACTTAAGGGCGGCACAGTGGCACAGTGGGTAACACTGTCGCCTCACAGCAAGAAGGTCCCAGGTTCAATCCCTGGGTGGAGTGGTCTGGGTCCTTTCTGTGTGGAGTCTGCATGTCCTCCCCGTGTCTGCGTGGGTTTCCTCCCACAGTCCAAAGACATGCATATTAGGTTAATTGATGTCTCTAAAGTGCCCCTAGTGTATAAGTGTGTGTATGAATGTGTGTGTGCGTGTACCCTACGATGGATTGGCTAGAATCCCTGTCTAGTTTTGATCCTGCCTTGCGCCCTATGCCGCCGGCTGGGCACCGGCTCCCTGTGACCCTGGAAACAGGAATAAGCGGTTAAAGTAATGAATGAATGAATGACTAATACTTCAGTAACACTTCCTCTATCCACGTCTCCTGTATCTGTGTCTCCTGTATCTTCATCTTCTATATCTACATCTCCTGTATCTACATCCCCCGTATCTACATCTCCTCCATCTACATCTCCTCTATCTACATCTCCTCCATCTACATCTCCTGTATTTACATCTCCTGCATCTACATCTCCTCTATCTACATCTCCTTTATCTATGTATCCTCTATCTACATCTCCTGTATCTACATCCCTCGTATCTACATCTCCCGTATCTACATCTCCTCTATCTACATCTCCTGTATCTACATCTAGTCCATCTACATCTCCTCTATCTACATCTCCTGTATCTACATCTCCTCTATCTACATCTCCTCCATCATCATCTCCTATATCTATGTATCCTCTATCTACATCTCCTGTATATACATCTCCCGTATCTACATCTTCCATATCTACATCGCCTCTATCTACATCTCCTCCATCTACATTTCCTGTATCTACATCTCCTCTATCTACATCTCCAGTATATACATTTCCTGTATCTACATCTCTTCTGTCTACATGTCCTGTATTTACATCTCCTCTATCTACATCTCCTCTATATACATCTCCCGTATCTACATCTCGTCTATCCACATCTCATCTATCTCTATCTCCTCTACATCTATTCAATCTACATCTCCATAAAAGTCCATAAACCATGAACCTGTTCACGAATAAAACTTTAATTAAAATCTGTTACACTTTAACAGTTGGATCAGATGGACAAGAGACATGTACATGTGTCACGAAGCTGTTTTGATGGCACTGCACTAACACATTACATTTTAACAAGTGAAAATATCTTGAATGTAGTCAGATGTACCTGGCATTTCCCATTATAAGATCACAATAAACCGTATATAAGGTTATTAAAACTGTTTCTAGACATTTCGGCCATTTCAGGCTACACATTTTCTTGTTCTGTTGGCAGATCATTTCGCTTCTTTCTTGAAATAAACTCTTAAACTGTCCAATGATCTTCCAATAGAACAAGAAAGAACATTTTAAGCTTGAAACGAGTAAGTGCCTACAAATTGGTTTAATAATCTTATATTTAGTTTATTGTAATCTTGTAAGAGGAAATACAAGATACACGTGAATTTATTTCACTAAATATTTCACTTGCAATTCTTTTTATTATCCAGTTTTAAAAGATTGGGCAAAACGGGAAACAGTAATTATGCTTATTTTCTCTGAGTTTTTTTTCTTCTTGGTCTTCATGTGTGATCAGGTGGAAACTAAGGCACACCCGTGATGATTCTGAGCTATACTTTGTTAAAATAGTCTTAAATCTTTAATTTTTTTAGCCGATTATTTACCGACTTAGAGCATAATACTGTATGCAAGCATTTTTGAGCTAGTTTACAAAAACATATGCGATGTAAAGACATTACCCGTTCTTGTCCAGGAACACATGCTCCTGGTAATTACTTACATGCTACAGATTGAATAAACTGTTACATTGTTCTTTTTAAAGCTAGGGTGTGTGATCTTGGCAAAACAGCAAGAGTAAGCTAGATTTTGAAAGCATCCAACTAAGAAAATCCCAAACCCTCCCTCCAGAGCCACTCCTCCGAAGCACATGAACGCGCTCTGCTGTAGGACGAATCCAGAGACAGAGTGTGGGGGAGAGTAGCGCATTATTGTCACCTGTGTCTGTAACTACCTCATATCATTTATGTGTAATGAAACACCTGTAACAGTAGCACTGAAAGTACTTCTGTTCTCACCTGCATTACAGCTGCAATAAATAGACTTTCCCTCCCCAGCCCCAGCATCTCTCTCTCCCACTGCACACACACTTACAAACACACACACACACACACACTCACAAACACACACACACACACACACGCACACACATAGAGCACAGCCAAGAAAACATTTTACTGAGAAATCTGAGGAAACTCTTAGTGGAGTACTTGCAACTGGGGCTTTTTCCTCAAATACTCTATAAAATAACATGCCCACCTAGCCTTGTGATTTTTTTTTTTGTTAGAAATTTTTATTTATTGATTGCTGTCCAGATGTAAAGCAAACTATTGTTTACTTATAAAAAAAATTGGTTCTACAGAAATTGCTATGTAAATAAACCCTACCTTTAATGTCCATTATTTTGTGTTATACCACAGCGCTGCTGAATTCTTGATTCTGATTGGCTAGAAGGTGTTGATTAAATATCTACAGTAGTGCAAACTGTAATTCAAATCACAGGTTAACATTAATGCGCTCATTATAATAATTACACCTTAAAATCCTTTTGTTACTGTTTAACCGAAAAAACCCATAATGTTAATTTCACATTATTTTAAGGAGTCTCCAGTGTCAGTTCTTTTTTTCCCAGCTAGCTTTCCATTTAAAGTTTGTAACTCGAAGCTTTCCATCTTGTGAGAGACTTCAGGACGAAGGACTTTTTTGCTTTCTCGGGATAGAGATTTCCACTTTAATATAAATGATTATTAATGATAAACGATGAATGATAAATGAAGAAATAACTAAATGGTTAAAAAAGTGAGACTTCCAGCACCCTGTCACGGGTTATGTTCTTATCACAGCACACGCTGCCATGTTTAATTCATGACCTAAAATTCCTCCATGGTCATAATTAATTAATTTCATTCTCTCTCCCTGTCTTTGTCTCTCCCTTTCTCTCTGTCTGTCTGTCTGTCTGTCTGTCTCTCAGGTTCGTGCCGGTAATTTCCACAAAGTGATTGCTGTGGTTCAGATGGGCGGCAGTGAGCTAGCTATCATTGTCACTGTTGTGGTGTGCTGTGTGCTTCTGCTTCTGTGTACAGTGGGTAAGTGTGTGTTTGTGTTTGTGTGTGTGTAACCATGCATTAGTGTATACTAGTGTGTATTAGTGTGTGCGCATGTGATGTGACGTGATGTGATGGACAGTCTGTCGTCATGGAGACAGATGCGCCAGATGTGTGAGAGATAAAAGGGAGGTAGTGGGGTCAAAATTCCTCCCAGCAGTTCACACACAGACAAAAATATACACACAGACAAAAAAGGACACTCAAAGCCTGCACTGTTCTCTGTAGTGTATCTTTAATCTCTGAGACTCAGTGAATAAAAGTCAGAGGACTGAACGTGTGACTGATTCTGAATCTTTACTGACAGATGGATTCAATAATAAAAGAATTGATTTTCTTCCTCTTTGTGTGTTTGTGTGTGTGTGTGTGTGTGTGTGTGTCTGTGTAGCACTGGTGGTGTATTGTACCAAGAGCCGGAGGGCAGAGCGATACTGGCAGAAGACCCTCTTACAGATGGAGGAAATGGAGTCACAGATCAGAGAGGAGATACGCAAAGGTAACCCACACACACACACACACACACACACACACACACTCACAGGTGTAGAAGCAGGCTTCTGAATGAGCCTTAAAAGAGTGGAAATCTCATTTGGAGCTTTTATGTGTTTACAAGAGAGATGAGTGGATGTACGTGTGTAACTGAGTCCATCAGACCTTGTACTTGTAAGTGGAGAGAAAAGAAAAGGCACAGAGAAAGGCTTTCTCTGTGTGTTTTTAGTGTTCTAAGGGGGTAGACTGTTTAAGTATCAACATTTCAGTGCGTTTTGACAGATTTATAGTCCTCAGGGACAAAGAGTGAGTGGAGACGCCAAGGCCACGAGACGGACAGAGTGGAGTCAGGGCCACACTGTGAGCTAGCTGTGTGTGTGTGTGTGTGTGTGTGTGTGTGTGTGTGTGTGGAGGTGTATTGGGTGTGTACTGTAGATGAGGTGCATTCAGGAATAAAGAGAGCGACTAATTCCAAACGGTTTATGCTTTTGGCAGGAGCTTTTACCCAGAGCAACTTCCAAGTGATGCGGAATACAGTCCAAGAGTCTAGACATTTGAGGAGTGCTACAAGTGCTGCAAAAAAAAAGTTTCCACCAGCAGATACAAGTGCAAGATAGATACAGGAGGAATAGAGAGAGAGTAGACGCTGAACACAGTAGCTGAATATGCTACAAAGATAGGGAGATAAACTGATAGAGTTCATACCTGATGATTTACACAGACCAATTAGTGTGCACAATGCTTAATATTTAAAAAAACCTGACTATAAGAAAAGGCAGAGAGTATGTGGCTTTGATGAATATTCCAGTGTATATTGGATGTACATAATTACATAAATGAGTGTGATTTTGATTGGAACAACACAGACAGTGCATGTCAACACAAGACTTAAAATCAAGCACCACAGTGTTTCTTTTTTATTTTAGCAAAATTAATAATGACAAACAAAGTAAGTTGAGAAGACTTTCTTGACTTATGCTACAGGCCACGATCTAGTGAATTTCTAAAGTAACACTCTATTATTGGTGTTCTGTTTGATCTGAGAAGTTGGAATCTCCCAGTAGGAAATTTCTGATTAATTTCTGATTTCTGAATAAGCGATTTGGGGAAACCGCATCACGCTGACTTCAAAATCCAATATGGCTTCTCCATTCTTTAACAGTAGTGAAAGCTGTAGTTATATACTGTGTCTTACCAGTTCTGTCTTATTTGTGTCTCATTAAATTAGTCATACATGGGTATTGTCCAGCTTCTAGCTGTGGACACATCGTTACTGTGTTTATATGTGCAAAATACCACGTAATGCCTTGTTATCTACTGGTATTGTAACAATGGCTAACCTGGACATAGCATAAGCAGTTGAAAGGTCGATAACATAGAAATGGTTCTGTACATCATAGACACACTGTCTGCACTTACACTTTGCTTATGGAACCGTATTAGATTATTTGCTAGAAAACAACAATCCTGTTGGCTGCTTCTCCTTCAAGCACAGGGCAGCGTGATTCCTGCCCCAGTGGGCCTCTATTAATGTTTGTTCCAGTTCCCATATTCGACCATTGTTGATCTTGAATAATAAAGCAAATTAGTGGAACTTGGTCTTATGTCTATCAAGTAGCAACATTATTTAAACATAATTGGTCACTCAAAAGAGCTCATTATTATTTTAGTGGAAATTAAAATGCATGGAATTGTGAAGCTCCATGTTGCAGCTCTGCTGCACCTGCCCCTATGGACGAGGAGCCACTGGTTTCTTCTAAATTTGCAACAAAGTTTTGCTAAGAGGAAGCACAGAAGCGGGTCAATACTGGGTATCAGTCAATACAATGATGATATAGAACTATAAAAGAAACATAGTCCCCTTTACTCTGTTCTGTAATGGTCAGGACCCCCACAGGACCAGCACAGATCAGGTACTATTTGGGTGCTGGATCATTCTCAGTACTGCAGTGACACTGATGTGGCGATGGTATGTTAGTATGTGTTACACTGGTGTGAGTGGATCAGACACAGCAGTGCTGCTGGAGTTTCTACTAAGTGCAGCTATATGGTAAGTGGAACTGAGAAAATGGACAATGCGTGTAGAGAAAAGGAGGTGGTCATACGGTTATGCCTAATCCGAGTGTATATATATATATATAGTACTATATACTATAGTATATAGATATAGTACTATATCAAAAACATAAAAATAGGATTGGTGCATTTAGATTGAAAAGGTGAACAAGTGAAAATATTCTATTGAAAAGGCAATCAAATGGCCAAAGACAACACGTCTACATAGACTTGTACACACTTGAAATTATTGAAATGATACTCCAATTTTCTTTCACCGTAATGGAATTACAAGTATTAAATGTCTGGGTTTTAGACATACTCCTATGCTGTGGTGGTATCACCAGATGGAATGGAGCATCGGCATTTAGGATGTTTAAAAACCAGACATGCCATATATTTTGGATCATTTGCAGTGCTGTTATAGAGAAAGATAGTAGACCAGCCAGTGGAGAGCTAGAGTGGTTGAGGCGTGAGATATCGGGTGGCTGAAGTATGAGCTGTGTTGCACATTCTGACAGGTGCAGTACATTCTTCCTGATATTAACCAGAGGGAACCTGTGAGAGTGGGAAAATGCAGTGCTTGACAAAGCTGTGTGTATCTTCAGGATAAGAAAAAGCTTTATCTTCGAAAGTTGGATGTGGTGGTCTATCCTGTCAGCAAGGAGAGACAAATGTGTGGTTAAACTGAGGTTGTGGTTAAGCTGAGGTTGTGGCTGAACTGTAAACATGATCGAAATTTTACTATAGAAATGTGACCCACTTAATATAATGCACAATGTACCTAGACAGTGTACATAGTACCATGTCATTATTACAAATAGTTAACAATGGTTGTTTATTTATATCCAACTAAGGGGCTAGTCTAACCTGAACAGCTCATATTACTGCAAATAGCAAGAAAGAGAAAGCCAGGAGAGGTGATATCACTTTCCAACTGGTATAAAGTGATAAAAGGACAGGGCCAAGTGTGAAACCTTGAACTTGGACTCCTTGCAACTCCAATTCTTTTGTAGGATCCATACTTCTGGGAGGACTCGAACCATCTAAGTGAGACAAAGTGTCTGATCATTTATAATGTCTGACCTCCCCTATTGTATAGAGAGATATGGGCATAGAGGTAAAAGATCACAAGATTTGCATTACAGTAATGTGTTGGTTCAGATGTATGTGTGTGTGGGGGGGTGAGAAATTGTGCGATGGGGTGTGTTAGGTTTAGGAAAGCAGAACTAGGCCAGTGAAACTGAGAAGAGAGCAAGAAGTTGTTACTGTCAAATAAAAAGAAAATTACTTAATGGTGAGTCCAAACCTAGTGACCACCCACAGTTCTCTGTGTGTGTGTGTGTGTGTGTGTGTGTGTGTGTGTGTGTGTGTGTGTGTGTGTGTGTGTGTGTGTGAGAGAGA
>JAOVVH010000042.1:7614131-7628280 GCA_028566435.1 Scorpiodoras heckelii
CCACCACCCAAATAGTACCTGATCTGTGCTGGTCCTGTGGGGGTCCTGACCATTAGAGAACAGAGTAAAGGGGACTCGCAAAGTATGTAGAGAAACAAATGGACTACAGTCTGTAACTGTAGAATTACAAAGTGCAGCTATATGGTAAGTGGAACTGAGAAAATGTACAATGAGTGTAGAGAAAAGGAGGTGGACATAACGTTATGCCTTATCGGTGTAAACGGAAATATTTAGAAATACACTTTATGAGGCACACCTTAAACCTTGCTCATTTATGCAGTTGTTCAACCAGCCAATCATGTCATAGCAGTGCAATGTATAAAATCATGCAGATAAAAGCAACAGAATGTGAGGAAATCGTGATCTCGGAGGCTTTGACTGCGGCACGCTTGTTTGCACTAGACAGCATTTCAGAAACTGCAACTCTCCTGGGATTTTCACACACAACAGTCTCGAGAGTTTACACAGAATGGTGTGAAAAACAACATCAAGTAAGTGGCAGTTCTGCAGTTGGAAACGCTTTGTTGATGAGCAGGGTCAGACAAGAACGGCCAAGGCTGGTGCTGGTTTACAGGAAGGCTACAATAACTTGAATTAGATCTCTTTACAACCATGATGAGCAGAAAAGCATCTCAGGACACACAACACAGTGAACCTTGATGCTAATGATCTACAACAGCTACACTGAACATGAAGATTGGAACAAGTCCCTATGTTCGGCTGATTGGATAACTGTATACATGAGCAAGTGAACAGATGTTTCTAATACTGACAAGTGATTACATGTTATGTATAAGGCTAAGGCATGTGCTGTTTTGATACTGTAACACTGGTAAATGAATATATCACAGAATACGCAAGTCAGAACAGCTCCTTGATTTTGGAGTGTCTATCAGTCACAGAAGGGCAACATGCCTTTGCCTTTGGTGCCAAAACCTTCCATAAAAAAGCCCAATAAAGGATGATAAACCTCCTGTGCAGCTGGACAGCTGACTTCCAGGTAGAATAAAGACATTAAAAATATGTGGAATACTGTTTGCAATTAACTGTAGAAGGCAGGCTAGCCTATTAATTACATATACAGACTCACCGATTGGGGCAGACTCAGACAGCTGCAAGCTGTTAAAACAAGCCATGCAGAGACCATACGGCTACAGTAAGTATTCCCCCTCCAGGTACAAATAAAGTCGGTACATCTATTAAAGATCTTAATGACATCTTTCTTTTTACTATGATGCTTTCTCCTCAACAGCAGTCGTTACAACATGGAAATTTGCAGCTCTCCTGATGTGTTAAAATAAGTTGTGCAATTAAGTGGGCATCAGTGGCATCCAGACGGCCTATTCCGGGATGACTCCGCCCCCCTTCCACAGGGCGCAATGACTCAGTGCATGGCTTGATAAGACTGATCATTTGCTATGACCATCATAGTCACTACATCTCAACGCAACAGGGGATCTATGTGATTTTGGACCAGTTACACTGTACCCAGTACAATTCCAGTGACATGCAGAATCTGTGCCAAGGAGTACCAAGAGCGGTTCTGGTGGGTGGCAGTGGTGTAACAACTTACTAAGAGACAGTATGCTGCTTTTTCCTTTAATTTGTTAACCCTGAATATCAACAGGCTCAAACATAGGGTCCACAGCCTGAGAGAGAAAATCCCACCCTATAAGTTACAGCCTGTGTTCTGAATTAAAAATTGTCTTGCTGCTACAATCACGTCTCTTTCTAAAAGTACTAAAGGTTCATTTATGGATGTATACTTATGCAACCACAACCTTTACATTTTTATCTGTAAACCATTCTGCAAATTACATTGACCCACCCACTTCAATACTATGGGATATTTGGTATTTGGTACGATTCCTTGCCATACAAAATGTAAAAAAAAAAAAAGGGAAAAACTCGTATGCAAGTATGCAAGGCCACCTATGTGGACACCTGACCATCACCCCTATATAAGCTTGTTGGACATCCCATTCCAAAACCAATGGCTAGTAACAGCCTCCACTGTTTTGAGCAGGCTTCCTATGGGAATTTGTGCCCATCCGATCAAAAGAGCATTTGTGATGTCAGGCACTGATATTTGACAAGAAGTCCTGGCTTGAAATCAATGTTCCAATTCATCCCAAAGGCTGAGGTCAGGGCTCTGTGCAAGCCACTGAACTGCCTATTTCCATGTCAGACCGTGTCTTTATGAAACATGTTTTGTGCACAGGGCCACAGTCATGCTAGAACAAGAAAGAGCCTTCCTCAAACTGTTGCAACAAAGCAGGAAGCATATAATTGTCTAAAACGACTTTTGCATGCTGTAGAATTAACACTGCTCTTCACCGGAACTGAGGGGCCTCACTGGAAATCTGAAACACATCCCCAGATTGTTATTCCTCCTTCACCGATCTACACTGTTTAGTGTTCTCCTGACACACACCAAACCGAGATCTGTCCATCAGAACGCCAGATAATGAAGATATTGAAATGAAATAGCACGATAATTAATCATAACTTTTATTTGAAAATACAACCATTACACTAACCTTTTAATGCCATTTTGTGATGGAAATTCCCAAAGCAAGAGAATTTTTCCTAGCTGAATGATACGGACTCCTTAATACAGATGCACGGACTCTTTCAACATTTTCTGGCATTCAGACTATACATGGCTTGCTGAGTGGTATTGTTTTCAAGGCTGAAGCATTGTTACGAACATTTTCAACCCACTTTTCAATCGTGTTGCGAGAGGGCACGGCACCGTGACGAGAACTATTGAACTTAATGCGAAATAGCCGTCGAGTAGCAATCGCAGTCGCCATTTTTAAAAAACGTTTCAACAATGAACGCGCGATGTCGTGCTGACCACCGCTCCGTGTTGACTAAAACGTCAATCATCAATTGTTCAACTGAGCTACTATTTCCCCCACCAGTCACTACTCTAATCAAACAAGCATCTGAGAAATAAGCATATGAAAATCGACAGATCTCTCTGGATCACCCTGTATGATTCGTTACTTCCGAGAACACGTTTCAATTGCTTCAGATTTCAGCGATGGCACGCTTGACACCAGTCCAGCCGATGCTTGGCATTGTGCATGGTAACCTCAGACCTGTGTGTACCTACGCAGCCATAGAAATGCATCTGTAATGCAGCTCCTGACGCACAGTTTTAATAGTCTGCAGTGAGCAAAGCAATAGGCGATTTTTACACATTACACATTTCAGCACTCAGCTTCAGCATGGTGGTTGAACTGTTGTTGTTCCTACAAGCTTTTTACAATAAGGGTACTTACAGTTGACTGGGGCAGATCTAGTAGCACAGAAATTTTGCCAACTGACTGGTGGCAAAGGCAAATGTGGCATCCCATCCCAGCAGCATGTTTATAGTTTTCAGTTAAAATGTTGGACTACTGACCACAAGGTCATGAGTTCAAATCTCACCACAGCCAAGCTGTCAATGCCCTCAACTTAGCTCAGTTGTGTAAATGAGATAAAAAGTAAGACGTTTTGGATAAGGCTGTCTGCCAAATGCCATAAATGTAAATATAAAGTCACTGAGCTCTTCACTGACTCATTCTACTGCCAGTATTTGTCTATGCAGACTTTATCAACACGGGCTTGATTTCATATACCTGTTAGCAATGGGCGTGGCTAAAAACACTGAACTCAATCATTATGAAGGACGTATATAGTGCTCAATAAATTTGTGCATTTAGAAATTGGTACTTTTAAAGGAAATACCAATAAAGTAACACATTTATAACGAATTGCTAATGTCCTATTGGTCACTAGGTTATTTTTAAATTTTTATACAGCCCACTTGGACTAGGTGAACTGTGGTCTGTCACCTAAATAATGTTTGACACTCCGGGTATACATAACCTATTTTTCTAAATTATTTTCATCTTCGGTCCGCCTTTTTTCTTTAATTTTGCACTTAATGTATACTGAAAAATGTATAAAATAACACAGACTTACTTTGTTAATATAAGTCATAGTTTGATTAAAAAAAAAACACATACGTGTTTGTTGTCCGAAGTTAGATTTTTAGATGCAGTTAGGACAAAGGGAAAATTGTGAATTATGTAAAAATTTATGGTGGAACTGTGCCATTAAATATAAATACAAAGACCCTAAATAGAAGTAAAAGTAAAAAGAAAAACTGTGTGATGAAGGATAAAAAGAAACACTGGTTAATGTACAGAAAAATTTATATTCCATATATACTCTGACATAAAGGATGTGCTATGATGCACTTGAAAGCTCACCGCTCCATTTTTGAGGCCCACCAGAAGCCCCTCCCTTCCTGGTGGGCCACCAATCACTTTGATGTAGCGAATCAGAGACTCCATGATCCATTCCTTCTCTTTCACACCGCTAAATGACAAACACTGTAGTCTCTTCTCCTACACACACACACAGAAAAATAAACATGTACACAGGTGGTAAGCATCTTTCTTCAGCCGACAGTAGATGAAACAATTTAGACACATCAGAGTGCGCAGTGAAAACAGACCTCCAGTACAATGCCACAGCAATTACAAGCAGGTCAGCATGAAATGAAACAGCATGTTGGGATTAGGAAGGAAAGCAAAGATGCCAGGCTTTGACGTTAAGCAGTTAGAGCCGACGCACTTTAAGCAGAAGAAAACACCTTTTTGTCTTTAGGGAAAGAGATTTAAGAGATCATCAGGCTGTTAAAACGGCTTCAGGGGGGAAGCGTCTATGAGTGAATCATTCTCACTGTCTGTATGAGACAAACCACAGACTGAAAGCAGAGCTGCACAGGCATTTAAAGCAGACAACGGTCAAGACCCTGTCTCTGTATCTTCCATCGTCTGACTGTACAAACACACATGCATAGCCACACACACACACACACACAGAGCTGTGAATAGAGCCATGTGGTTTTACACAGCTACAGCAAGTTTGCAAGTGTGCAAAAGTCTTAGGCCCTCAATTATTTTTAGGTACAACTTTTGTTATTGATGTGGTTTTTTTTTTTTGAGTTTGCAAAAATACAAGTCAGTACAAAAAGATTTTATATTTCCAAGCGTTACTTTTCCAACTATGTCAGTAACGAAAGCAACACATTCAGGCAAAAAAGAAGTACGTCTGACAGTCAAAGTCTCCAGAAGAGCTGTAACAGATTCTCCAAGATGCTCAGTAAAACTTAAATGCTAATTTCCTTATAAAACTGCACACATAGTGTGCATTGGGAACACTATTTAAGAAAAAGACACACCGAATATTGACTTCCTTTAGTTTATTACTGTTTACTGCACTTTATAGTGTTGTCTTTTATGTAGAAACTCTTCATTATTTTCATTTTCATTATTTTCGAGAGCATCTTCGGTTTACAGCGAGTCTTTGTATGTGCCTAAGACTTCTGCATCGCACTGTACAGTAATTAACTGTTAAATTTTACTGAGCGTCTTGGAGAATCTGCCACAGCTCTTCTGGAGACTTTGGCTGTCACACTTACATATTTTTAGCCTGAATGTGTTGCTTTCATTACTGGCATACTAACATTTTTGTCTTAAATAAATATAAAATCTATTAAATCTTTTTGTAAATATAGATATAAAATATAAAATCTTTTTGTACTGACTCAATAATGCAGAACTCAAAAAACCCCCAATCAATAATAAAAGTTAAACAGTAAAATTAAAAACAATTTTGGTACAAAAGACTTTTGCACAGTACTGTACATCAATAACCTTGTGTGTTATATAAAGTATATATAGGCATGACATGCTTTAGTATAATCTGCCATTCATTATTTGTTAGAATGTTCTCTCTCTAAAATGCTTTATTCATTCCACAACCACTCCCCTACTGTACTCTATACCTGACAAAGGATGATGTGCTGGGAGCAGACGACGAGTAGGTTGCACTCAAAGCGCCGGCTGATTTTCTCTTTCACGCGGTAGTGCATGTCGGAAGAGTCATCTGAACTCAGCTCATAAATCAGAATCTTCTCCGGTAGCTGGATGGCTAGTCGGCTGCGGTAAATGGCGATCTTTTTCACCAGCTCACGACACTTTATACGCACTGGATGGGTGATGAAGAGAGAAAGGAATACATAAGATACAAAGATACAAAGTGACAGACTAGAGGCCTTGCACGTAAGCATATGCTCATCGTTCATTTAATTAGGAACACCTATACGCCTGCTCATTCATGTAGTTCATCCATTCCTGTTTTTCTTTGGTGACTGATGGGCTGGTGTCCAGTGAGCAGCAGTTCTGTGAGCAGAAATGCCTTGTTGATGAGAGAGATCAGAGGAAAATGGCCAGGCTGGTTTATGTTGACTGGAAAACTACCACTCCTTCCAACTGTGGTGAGGAGAAAAGCATCTCAGCAAGCGTAATATTCAGAACCTTGAGGCAGATGGGAACTGGTGCACTTCTGTCAGATATGAACAGGAATCTGAGACAACCACGGGCACAGACACCCTGAAACTACAAAAAGAGCAGGCGAAACAACTATTGATCTGGTGTGAATATGTATTATTTTATCATTAATTTCTTGACCTGTATATGAATACTGAAGTGCTTATGTAAAATATATAGCAATGCCACCTATGCAGGTCATTGGTTGCATCCGCCAGTGTGTATATAAAGTGACAGACATCTACGGAAGCTTCTAGAGCTGTTTCCACCATGAGAATGGCAAGTTATAACGATTTTGTGATTTTCAACACGGTTTAATAGTTGGACCTCGTGAGATGGGTCGTAGCATTTCATAGGTAGAAGAAACGTTTGGATTTTCACGTATGAGCATTTCAAGGGTGTACCGTGACTACAAGAATTCTGGCAAAACCTCAAACTTACGACAGCAGCGTGGCCGTAAAAAGACTCTGGGTCAACGTGACTGGCGTTGGCTGGCAAGAATCATTTCACGTGACACGCGTGCAACACTGCCTCAAGTAACATCAGAATTCAATGCTAAAGCCTCAGTAAACATCAGCGTGAGTATTGACCGGTATACCAGTTTGCACTGGTATGCACTGTGCTGCTGTAACATGATTGGCTGACTGGATGAACAACCAGGTGCACAGGTGTTCCTAATGAAGTGGACAGTGAGAGCATGTACTGCATAGTTAGACAGAATTTGAATAGTTTGTTCTGAAATGAGATGGGAATGGAGATGGAGATGGGGAACATCTCATGTAGAAGTGTTAAATGACAGGAAGTAAAGTTTTTTTTGGATCGCATATTACCCATGCCTTCAGGCAGCAAATAATTTTCATCCAAAAAAAACAAAAAAAACATCAAACTGCATTGCGTATTGTAATAAAACATTGCAACACTCAAATATCTGTATGGTGGCTTTGGCTTAATTCTGGAAAACAGCAACAAAAAAAAAAGATTTTAAAAAATCAATGTTTTTCTGGCAGTAATTTTTTTTTACCAAAATGATGTGGAGATGTTTTATTGAGGTTACTTTCTAACCTTGCCTTGCTGATGGATGTCACGATTTGATTACATTTTTGCATATCTACATGCCATAGAGAAAAGGGCACAATAAGCTAATAAGCTGTTCATCATCAAAACAGAAAAGAGCTCATAGAGTAGTCATCTCTGCATGGAGGAGAAAGTTTTTAAATATTTATATGAACACGTTCATAACAAATTCAGCCAACAGAACAGAAGTGGGGGAATTAATGAGCGATTATTTCCCCAGTGGTCATTCGAGTGGAGAAACGACAGAGATGAGATGAGGCTTCTGTTTTAAATGAGCGACTTTTACCTCAGGTGATGAGACAGACATGACGCAGACGATGCTGTTAATCTAAGTGAGAACTCACTTCCCATAGTAATCTTTAAATCTGGAGGAGTTATAACTTTACTTCGGATTGAAATGCAAGCAAGACAGGAAAAGCCCTACTTTTTTAGAACTATACATAATAGAAAATGACAA
Organism: Scorpiodoras heckelii; assembly: GCA_028566435.1. Classification (NCBI taxonomy): domain Eukaryota; kingdom Metazoa; phylum Chordata; class Actinopteri; order Siluriformes; family Doradidae; genus Scorpiodoras; species Scorpiodoras heckelii. Next base: position 7,622,055 of record JAOVVH010000042.1, read on the forward strand.
CGTTTGTCTATCTGCGGTGTACGACAGGCTGTATAGGAGCACCTTTCTGCTCGGTGATGAGATGTTGGACGATGACATCAGTCATGCTATCTCTGTAGGCGTAGCGGTCCTTATAGAGACCGTGCACTGTGCTGAAAATCAGCTGGAAGAATGCTATCGTGCCATCCTGACAACCCACCACCTGGAAAGGAGAAAAGTAAAAAAAAAAATGTTAGGATCGGAAATATGCATGACTTAGCTTTAATTGTAATTCTAAGTTATCTTTATGAGGAACACTATGTATAAATGTGTTAAGATGCAAAAACCTATGAGTGACTAAGATTTGCAAAGGAAAACAGCAAAAATCCGATATACCGCACGTCATAATTCAGTATTTGAGTGTGACATTTTACTGGATTTAGAACTAGGGCTGATTTTTACATCCTCATTACCATTTTGATCCTCACAAGGTGCCATTCTAGCTCATAAATTAAAATTATTTGCATTTTAGTAAATCACTTTCTCTCTTGCACGCTCTCTCGCTCACACGTTTCTAAAACAAGCTCTGCCACACGTGCATTTGCATTTTAACTCTGCCTTTCTGCCTACCCTATAACTTCGAAAAAGTGTCAGATTCTGTTCCAAGTTGCTACAGCTGCCAAATACACTGACTGGCAACTAGCATTGGGGATGGGGTGGGGTTGGGGTGACGGGGACGACACGACACACAGCAATGTTTGAATCCAAAGTGTTACCACATAGTTGGAGTCTGGTTTAACCCTGCAGGTCCAGACCCAGGAGCTCTGTTCTCCGATGGTCCCGAGACGAACGCCATCTTTAGTGTAGAGGGATACCTGCTTGTCTGAGCCTCCCATCACGATGTACTCGCCTTTGGAGAAATAGCTCACGCAGCAGGGGTCAAAGCTTAACTGTCTGTCCTTCCCAATCTGATACATAATAAACACAAAGAAGCACAATGTCAAACCCCAAACCAGAACATCAACTGAGTGGGCATGCTGTAAAAATATACAATCTATAAACAGTATCAGGTCTGTATCAGGGTCAGGATTCTTCTTAAAAATTGTTATGATCAGGATCTTTTCTGAACCACGCCTACAAACGGCATATGATTTTCCTTAGGGGTGAATTTTCACGATCATGAAGCAAGCACAAAAATAGCACACGGCTTTTGGTGTGTAGGTGTGGCAGATCTTGAAAAAAAAAGGAACTTTGTTGCAAAATGTTAGTGTATAGTGAATACATTACTAATAAGAGGTGAGGTTAGACATGTTTCGAAATCAGAGATGAATGAAAAAGCTGTTTATTTGTTCAGAGACTCCAGAAGGATTAAGACGGTCCTCTGTTTAGCCAATCTCATGCGTTTACGTACATTATTTAGCTGAAGGCAGCCCATCAGCCCAGAGACTAGCTGGAGATATTATCCCAAGTTCGACTTAACTCAGAAGTAAGAAATACGTAATTTTTTAATTACAAAATGGGCAAGAAAACAATGTGCTCACATTTTGTCAGCAACAATCTAGACAACTAACTGTGATGGACTGAATCCAGCGAACTGGATTCTCAGTACTATAGATTAAACAAGCTAATACTGTATGTCTGTATGTTCATTGACTTAAAGTAAATAATAATTTACACAGCATAACTCATTTAAAGTATCAAAGCGCTCCTTTCGCTGATGCTGTAAGCAGCCATATTGACTCTTTGAGTAGGAAGTCTGACACTGAGGGGAATTTTCTTTCATTATTCCTAATCAGAGGTTCCTACTCTGACAAGATTTAGTTGAAAGTAACATTTGCTCAGAAAAGCATTCATATTTAATAATAGTCTCTTTTTTACCCACTCTGGTCTGATTAGCTAACAGACAACATGGGTTGCTTTAATAAAAACAGATTGTTGACAGAATGTTTAAAGACGGTTGAACACGTATACTGTATGTCTTTTATGCTCCCTGCGATATCTGTTTAGAGTCACGAGTCAAAAGTGGTAACATGGAGCGCCACTACAAAACAAAACACAACCACTTCGATTTGTTTCGTTTACAAACGTGTACTAATCACTTAAGTTTGAGCATTAAAATGTAACTGAAGCAGCCATTCAGTCATTTTAGTTGTTTATCCAGACCGTTGTAAGCACGGAGTATGTGGTCCTTCACAATCTTGTAGCTGAATACCCCTGAGACCCCGAGAACATAAATTTTATAGTCATTATGCCAATCTTAAGCTAGTAACATTTAACCTTTTATTTTTGCTCACTGTTACACAGGGGGAAAAAAAGGAATTTAACCTCACAAGACTGTAAGACACTTGCAAACCACATTTCCAGAAAAGTTGGGACACTTTCTTAAAACTGAAATCTGTAATTTGTTAATTCACTTGAAGCTTTATTTAAAAGATAAAAGGACAAAGAAAAGATTTTCAATGTTTTCAATGATGAACTTAATTACATTTGTTAAATATAAACAAATTTAGAAACTGATGCCTGCAACACACTCAAGAAAAGTTGGGACAGAGGCTTGTTTACCACTGGGTCATGTCACCTTTTTTTTAAATTATACTTTTTAATCTGAGAATTTGAAGTTTGAGAATTGAAGATACTAATTGTTGCAGTTTTATAAGTGGACTGTTTTACAAGTCTGTGGTCACTGTTGTCTTAGTCTCCTCTTCATGATGCTCCATACATTTTCATTAGGAGACAGATCTGGACTGCAGGCAAGCCTGTCAAGCCACACTGTTGTAACTCATGCAGAATGAGACCTGGCATTGTCCTGCTGAAACAGACATGGAGTTCCTGGGAAAAGATGTCTTCACGGCAGCATATGTTTCTCCAAAATACCAACATAAGCCTCTGCATCAATGGTAACTTTACATATATATATATATATACACAGATCACCCATGCCGTGGGCACTGATGCACCCCCATGCCATCACTGATGCTGTTTTTTGCATATTTTCATTGGTAACAGTCTGGATGGTATTTTTCATCTTTGGCGCATAAAATCTGATGCCCATTTTTTCCAAAAAAAAAAGCTGAAACGTGGACTCGTCTGACCACAGAACACATTTCCACTGTCTTTCAGTCCATCTCTGATGACTTTGAGTCCAGAGAACTTGACAGTGTTTCTGCACAAAATTAATATATGGCTTCCTCTTTGCATAATACAGTTTCAGGTTGCATTTCTTGATGCAGTGGCAGACTGTGTTAACTGACAATGATTTTCCAAAGTACTCCCAAGCCTATGTGTCTATATTGTTTCTCAAACAATACTGCCTGAGGGCTCGATGGTCACACACATTCAGCAGCGGCTTCCACCCTTGGCATTTATGCACATTTCCCCTGACTCTCTGAATCTTTTCATGATATTATGAACTGTTGGTAAAAGGCCTAAGTTCTTTGTAATCTTGTGCTGAGAAAAATTGTTTTTGATTGATGATCTCACCTGTTACCAGTTAAACTGTTAATTGTGAAACCTTCCAGTGTATAACCTTTCCAGTATTATGTGCCTCTGTCTCAACTTATTTTTGAGTGTGTTGACGTCATCCATTTCTACTCTGTTTATATACAAATAGAATCAAGTTCATCATTGAAAACAATGAAAATCTTTTCTTTGTCCTTTTGTTTGTTTAATAAAGCTTCAGGTGAATTAACAATTTAAAGATTTCAGTTTTATTGCATTTTTAGAAAGCGTCCCAACTTTTCTGGAAATGGGTTTGTAAAATACAGCATGCAAATTTTAAATAATTTATAAATAAATAATTTCAGAACACAATCAAAATAAAGCAGTTTCCTGAAGAAAATCTACACATCAGATGCCAAATGTTTAGCAGCCACGTCTGAGAAAGTGGAGACAGATGAGCCGCTCTGGCCCAATTTATGAGGTATCTTCAGTTTTACTGCCTCAAACAAACAGCATGATGGGGATCTTCAAACTTAAGATGTTATTTTGAAATTCAGTAGTGACTTCCTCTTCCTCACGGGTAATGTGCAAATGGGATCTTTTTTTATGTAGCTAGAAACACGCATGAAACAACTTGAGCTAGTTAGCCAGCTAACAAACCTCGTAAGCTACTGAAACCCGAACAACATATGGCTAAATTAGCCAGCTAACCTTACCGTCGTCACAGACTGTTCATAATGGAGGTGTTTCCTTCAGCAGAGCTCACATGGATAGTTAATATTCCTCAGATACAGAACATTTTCTGATTAGATTTATTATTACAGTAGAAGTAAATTCAGTTAAGCCAGTGTGTTCTGTAATTTTCCCATCATGCTATTTCTTACTGATAAAAAAAACCCCAAAACTAAACAAAAACTCAGTTGTATTTAGTTAGAATTCATTTTGGATAGTGTATTTATTTTTGAAGTGGGGGAACATAAGAAGGGTACAGCCACAAAACTGGTAAGAAATACGACAGATTGCTTGAAAATGGAAAAAAAAATGCTAGTTTTGCTTTGAATGTGCACCAGTGGGCTTGAAAACACCATTGTGCTAGTAGATTTTTACAGTACACCTCATGTTCCAGCACTCCACCTACATCAGCATGGGCTTACACCAACTCAAATCATCAATCATGCAGCATTACATCATTAACTTCACCTCACTCTGTAGTAACGATGATGGCTAAAGATTTCATATAGAGTATAGCTGCAGATATTACAACGAACACGTTACTATTTCCACTGTTCACTGAAGGTTATTATAGGGTATTACTGTATATGCTTTAAGAGAATATCAGGACAACTGGAAAAAAAAAAAGGCCAACATGCACCTAATTCCCCACCTACACTGAAAAATCATACTTTAAGAAACCGGGCCATGTTGTATGTAATAAAGTGAATAAAAGAACAAAGTTACTATTCTCAACCTCAGAGCACATAATAAATCATACCGCAACATGAAAATATGCAGCGGCGCGACGGTAAACTGCATAGTCAGCTCCCCGAGCGTTTTCATACGAACATTCTTCAGACGGACAGCTCAATGCATTCTTACTAACCAGGGGTGTGTACAGCTGTTTAAGAGGGAGAGAAATGCACTGAAAAGTGGAAGCTGCTTGCACTGATTCAGTGAAAAAAGCAAAGAAATATAGAGAGATGAATAGAAAGAGAGAGCTCATGTTTCATATTTTAGGGCTATTCAGTGTCTGGGTCATGTCTTCCCACTCAGGCTCTTCGGATCAAAGCTTCAACAGGCCATTTAGCTGTCTGGGCAAGACTGACCCCCATCATTTTACTAAATGGCCCCTATTGTGTTGGCCATGGAGGTCTGTTAGTGCAAAGTCATGTCAGGATTATAAAGCCTCCATAACATGTACATGCACACACTCTTATATTTCACACAGCATCTGTTTCCTTTCATAGCCAACCCCAGGCCAGGCGGCTGGCTTCCATTCCTTTTCTCTGAAATACCTCCTTGGACAACGGCAAGTTTTTTTTTTTGCCACTATTAATAGCATTCTTACACAAACAACATGTGTGGAAAGGGAGTGAGAAAGAACACAGGACGGAGAGAGCTTCAGTCTGGGCTGATGTTTCATAGCCTGTAACGAGCAGCCAGCACAGATCTGCCCTTAATTACTACACTTCCCATGAATACCCTGGAGGGAAAAAGACTTACAGGTTATGATTAGAAAGCTGTACAGGAGTGGTGGAGGAAGGGAGAAAAGAAATGTGTACATGTATGTGTGTGTGTGTGTGTGTGTGTGTGTGTGTGTGTGTGTTTGGGGTTTCTGTAGAACCTCACAATGTAAGCGCCATAGGGAGTTACAGCTCTAGTACTGGGTCATCATTCCAAATAACATCTGAGATCTCTCTTGCCCTCTCCCACTCTAAATAGCTCATGTTCTGTTTTCCCTACTGCTGTAGAAGCAGGAAGACGCTGACGGTGCCCAGATCCAGCAGAACAGCAGTCATTCTTGCCTGGGGATTTGAACCCATAATAAATCAAGACTCTAATCAGCACAGAGCATCATGTTCCATGTTTATTTCATTCACTTCCTCTCACCTCCTCTCCCTCGCTGCGTAAGTACAACTTCACTGATGTGAATCTGAATCATTATCACAATGAATAGTAACAGTTGTGTTTATACAGCACCTTGATCACACTCAAGGTCATATTACAATAGAACAAAGGGGGGGTGGTGGAGGCAGAGGCAAAGAAGCAGAGGATGTATGGCATTATTGATCACTATGAAATCTCTCTCTCTCTCTCTCTCTCTCTCTCTCTA
>JAOVVH010000042.1:7638437-7652117 GCA_028566435.1 Scorpiodoras heckelii
AATGTTGTACAAAAATGTTGGATGTCAGTAACAAAAGCAACACATTACATAACAGACTAAAAAAAACAAAACAAAACAAAACAAAGGCTGCTGGGTTTTGCATGCAATAAATTTTTTTTTTTTTTAAATAAAGAAGAAGTAAGTGTGACAGTCAAAGTCTCCAGAAGAGCTGTGGCAGATTCTACAAGACGCTCAGTAAAACTGTACAGTACGATGCAGAGGTCTTAGACACATGTAAAGACTCACTGTAAAGTTTCTACATAAAAGAAAACACTATAAAGTGCAGTAAACAGTAATAAACTAAATGAAGTCAATATTTGGTGTGTCTTTTTGTTAATCAGTGCTCCCAGGTACAATGTGTGCAGTTTTATAAGGAAATTATTATAATTATTTTAAAATTATTATAATTATAAGGAAGTTTTTCTGCTACAGCCCTTCTGGAGACTTTGACCGTCACACTTACTTCTTTTTTTTTCATGCAAAACACCTTCATTATGTTTTTTGTCAATAATACAGAACTCAAAAAAAAAAGAAAAAAGAAAAACATCAATCACAAAAGATGCACCTAAAAACAATAAGGGTGCCTAAGATATATATACAGTATATATATATAGTTTTTGTTGAAATGGGGATTTTGGTGATTATGCACTGGCAGAAGAGTTCAGTGAGGTCTGTAGATGGCAGCATTGGCTGTCTTGATGAAAGGAGACGTTAGAAGAAGAAGACTTACGTCTCATTTGCAGTTTAGGAAAAGAAAAGGAAAGAAAAGGAAATTATATATTCTCGAATGAGGCTTTTTGGTTTTAGTTTAGACTCCCTGAACTCATGACAAGTAAGTTTACTATAACAAACACAGTGTTGTCAGATCTGCTTCGCCAGTGTAGAAATATTAATAGTGGCAGCTGATTTCTTCATTTGCGACTTAAGGAAGTGTTTTTAACAATAAATTCATGGTGATCAGGGACTAAGAGTACAAGCAGTCTGGAGAAGACTCTGCTGGGGAGGTATTACAGCCTGCAAAAACACAAGACAATGCAGTTTTCTTAAATAACAAAGTGCTCATTTAAATAGTTCATGAAGCTGTTTTGACTTCATGGGGAAGTCCATTAATTAAAAGCACCTAGGTGTAAGAACAGAAGAGACTGGATGCATGGCTTCTTTAATGGGTCCAGTGTCATAAGTGCTTTGATGCTGGTGGCTGCTGGTCCGATTTTGCCTTTGTAGGCAAGTATCACCAAGGGTTCTGGATCAGTTCAACTCCAGGCTCAAAATGACAAAGGACCAATCATGCACCTGGATGGATCCTTCAGATGTTGTAAAGGAGAATCAGTATGAGCATACAAGTTGAGCGATGTGAGATTAGAAGAACAGTTGATCGTCCATGGTTACTCCAAGGTCCCAAGATCTCTTGTCCAGGTAGATTACAAGATCCTGATGTGGGAGACGCCTCACCTGGGATGAACAACGGTTCAGTTTTGCTGGGGTTAAGCTTCAGCTGATGACCCGTCAGAGATGAGCTGTCCGGCAAACACACCCAGATCTGAGACAGAAACGGTTAAACTCTCAAGTTTGATTCAGAAAGTTGGTGGTGGTCATTCGTTTCTTTTGTCTGCACCGGAGTGTGTTATTCTGCTTATAGTACATCGAGGCTGAATGCTCAAATCTGATTGCTCAGACGGTGTGCATTATTTTCTTATAATAGCACAGGGATCTCCGGCGATAACATGAATGATAGGTCAATATTAATGCCCTCATTCTGATGTATTATTGTTCCTATATCTAAATGTGCCACATAAAAATTCCTTCAGCTTCTCCCATTCCTTGGGGTCGTCACAGCGGATCAAATCCACATCTTGGTCTGGCACAGTTTTTACGCCTCCAGACCAGTGCAGGGCAGACACATAGACAGACATGCTCAAATTTAGGGGCAATTTAGTATCACCAGTTTGCCTGACTGCATGTCTGTGAGGTGACGGCACTAGCCACTGCTCCACCATACCACCCTTAAGTGGTTCTTGAGGTATTGAAATGTGTCATTTGCAGCGCCCCATGGATGAATTTTCACGAAATTTGGTGTGCATCTTAAGAATGTGCTAATGATCCATGGTGTGAAGTTTGAGTCTTTACTTTGGAAGATATTGGCTAGTAAAATGCAATTTTTGTTTGAACATTATTCAACTAGGTGTTGCTACTCTACAAATGAATCATAATGAGCACCTGCTAAAGGCCAACTTGCCATAAAAAGCTCATAATTTTTGGACAAACTGTTTTCAAGTCATTGCCGAAAATGTGCTCTGAGCCTACCCCACTCCAGGTGGCGCTAGCACGAAGGGTAACACACACCTACAGACACAAACCTTTTTATTCCGTCTCAGATGTGTAGGGCTACAACCAGACCAAGTGTCATGTGACTGGTGAAGTTTTGAAGTCCAAGTATATGATATCAATCAATAATCTTTTTTTTGGGGGGGGGGGTGAATTTTTTTGTTCGGAGCTATAAGTTATGACTAGATTACTATATTTAACATTTATGGAAGGAATAATAGTTGTAAGCAGTCTTAGACTTGGTTACGCTTTCTGTTTTCTAACTCGTCTCTCAGACATTCCACAACGTTAAATCTGACTATATACCATTAAAATGTCAGGGCTCAGCGGCAGCAGCCCTGATGTTGGGGCTCGAACCCCCAACCTTCTGATCGACAACCCAGAGTCCTAGCCTTCTGGGGTACCACTGTCACACTTTATGTTTATCTTATCAGAGAAAAATCTGTAATCATTGATGTGGTGAAGTTTTCTGTAAGGAGATCTTTTGTTTAATATTTATGGAAGAAGGACTGTGGAGACATTAAATATCTGGGACAGAGGAATTTGCACGTTGTTGGTGCAAGCTGTGTTTCTCTCTCTCTCTCTCTCACTGTCTCTCTCTGGTTAGAGAATGGCTCTTATAGCTCCTACTGTATAATGTATGTGACAACTGGAATGACTCCTGGACATTCAGCAACATTACTTGTAACTATAAATGGTTTAAAAAGTGTCATTAATGAAAAAATGACAAATTGTAAATATGTTTTGTTATTTATTAGATTAATATGATTCCTGAGATGATTCCTGACAAATCATCATTTGCTCACCAAACGATGGCTGCCGGTACAGAGCAGATGGATACATCGCTCCCTCCTGGATGGACAAGAGAGACAAGGCAACGAAAGCAGGGCAAGACAGCAGGCAAAACAGACACTTACATTATCAGGTAATGTAAGGTCAGATTCTAGCCAAAGACAAACGTTTTCTGTATCCCAGTGGCAGAGCCCACTGTTGTGTTTTTAATTAATGGCTACAAAATTGGATTTAAAATGAAATCTGTAATACAATCACCAGTACATTCGATATCCAGTTTATAGTACAAACCCCATTTCCAGAAAAGTTGGAACACTTTTTAAAAATGCAGTAAAAACTGAAATCTGTAATTTGTTAATTCATTTGAAGCTTTATTTTACAGACAGAAGGACAAAGAAAAGATTCAAACTTTAAAGTTCAATGATGAACACATTCAAAAAAAAAGCTGGGACAGAGGCATTTTTACCACTGGGTCACATCACCTTTTCTTTTAATTATACTTTTTAATGGATTGGAAATTGAAGATACTAATTGTTGCAGTTTTGCAAGTGGCTTTTTGCCCATTCTTGCTGTATACAAGATTTGAGCTTCTCAACAGTCTGTGGTCACTGTTGTCTGATTCTCCTCTTCATGATGCTCCATACATTTTCAATAGCAGACAGATCTGGACTGCAGGCAGGCCTGTCAAGCCACACTGTTGTAACTCGTACAGAATGAGTCTGCTGAAACAGACATGGAGTTCCTTGGAAAATGTGTCTTGATGGCAGCAGATGCTGATTTTTGCATATTTTCATTGGTAACAGTCTGGATGGTCTTTTTCATCTTTGGCACATAAAGTCCGACATTTTTTTTTTTTTCAAAAACAAGCTGAAATGTGGACTCGTCTGACCACAGAACAAGTTTCCACTGTCTTTTGGTCCATCTCAGATAACTTCAGACCCAGAGAGCTCACTGGTGTTTAAATAAAGGTTCAAGTGAATTAACAGATTACAGATTTGGTTCCCAACTTTTCTGGAAATTGGGTTTGTACAATAACTGTAGTAACTGCTTTCTGTTGGTGTCTCTGTCCAAAATTGTTTTTAAACTATAAAATACATTTTCTTTCATGAAAGTCCTCAGGGTAAATGCTTCAGATCCAAAGCAGAACTCCAGAAATATTTGCTCTCTGAGGAATGTGGCCATCTGGACCTGGATGCTTTTGACTTCGGCCCAAAATTCAGTCTAAAAAATCAAAAATCAAACCCTGAAAAGCCAGCACCAAAAGAGCGGAAGTCACGTCGGAGAAAAGCGGAACAGACAAATCACACTGCAGAACATCATCCTGGGGAAGCTGTGGGAGAAATGCAAAACAAAGGGATAGAAACAGAAGTGGAGGAGAAGAAATATACGGAAGCCCAGGAAATGCAGGAAATTAAAAGTAACGAGGAAGGACAAAAAGACATCAAGGCTGAAATCGAGGAAGCGTCCGGCAGTTTGAGAGAAAGCAGTTTGGCCGCTGCGCCGGTCATAAGTGTGCAGGCAGCATCGGAGAGCGAAGGAGAGGATGAAGAGGAGGAAGAGGAAGAAAGTGATGAAAGGAGCGACAACCAAAAAAATAATGGTGGCAGAAGTGGGATCAGCTCACCTGTCAGAAACACACAAAACGGTGAGTATCACCTTAAACTGTTGCACAATTAGACAAATAAAATGAATTTTGAGTACTATTTTTATTAAGACAATGCCTCTAGATAATTCCAAGGGTACAGAAACATTTTCACATCATGCATGAATCTGTACGACAGTATTTATTTATTTTTATTTATTAAAGGCAAATACATTTTTAAGATTAAAGGTGCTATATGTAAGATTTTTAGTTAAACATTCAAAAATCAACTAAAATTATATATAGAATGTAAAGAAATAACAGTTGATGTCACATCAAAGACGTTAGTATCTTGTGTTAAACAGATATATACTGAAGTTAGCACGCTAACTAGCTAGCCCTGGCCCATCCTGTCTTGTAACACCTTCAAGAGGTGATAGTGAGTCACTGTAGCATCCAGTCTCACCTCAGAGAGCTCCTGATGATAAAAGGGATGAAGTTTGATGCTGAACTCGCAAGCTTATTTCTATACTACACTGCTAACGTTGGCTATTTAGCTATTGCTTAAAAAGGTAGTTAGCTGTATAACGTCACTGACAATGGGAATGTGTTTGCTAAGTTAGCCGTTTGTTGATACATGGTGTAAACTTGAAATTCCTGGTTTTTAGTACGAGCCATCACCTAGCTAGCTACCAGGCGTACTGACCTTATTCGGACAATTGAACTGATCTTTAGTGGAGCTAACAACAACACAAACCTTACTAAAGATATGCCAAACAGCACTGATACTTGGTTTTGTTGTGGCTGTTTTATTGTTAAAGATAGTGAGGTGGGACTCTCCGAATTCCAAACCACTAAGCACAGAGTGCACTACGTAGGGTTCTTTGTGGTGCGCTTGTCAAGAGAGCCCTTGTTTCTTACAATACGGGTGTATGCTGCCCCTATTTGTTTGGTGTCAATTCAACAGGTGGTCAGTAATTGTACATATAGCACCTCAGATTTCAATGACATTTATTTTTAGCATTGTTTTTATTGTCTTAAGGGACCAGTTTGCTTTCAGAGAAGCGGAGGACCAGTCCGTACTTTAAAAGGAAGAATGATGGTAGGATTATTTATAATTCTTCATGGAATTAAGAAGTGTAAATATGTTTTATTACAGAAAGCTAATCTACAATAAGACAAGCACTTGTGTGGTGTGTAGTTATAGGAAAATAATTAACTGATTTTTTTTGTTATACTTAGTGCTTTCAAATTACTTAGTGCTTTCAAACACATTCGTTAACGCATTAAAGAATTAATCGCAGTAAAAAAAATTGACTACAATTTTTAACACAGATTATAAAATAGTTTAACAACGCAATCCAGCGGCGCCGCAGCGAACACAAATGTTCCGAAATTGACCGTCACGTTACTCGTTTTAGGGTGCATTCCAAACACAAGGGTCCCTAAGCTGTATGCCTGCTCCCTACACACTACACAGGGTACAGAATCCTAAGGGCTCTTCATAGGGAACTCAGTCATTAAAATGGCTATATTTGAAATGCCCTGCAACGTCATCAACAGCGGACAGCTGAGTGGTTGTGTTCTACATTACAGCACTCGGGTGTATTTAACATGATAAACAATACCATTCGGACTCATTTTGTATGCTGTAGGCACTTTTGAAATAAATGTGATGAAAGGTCTATGAGCTGTGGGTGATGTATTTTAACTTTTTAATGTATGTTTTGGTTGTGGTTGGAACGTAAACTTACTCGTTGGTTGCAACGTGCCCTGTTACTCTAATTGGTGAATCGATGCCTTTAATTAAACTACAACTCTAATCAGTATATCAGACGAACAAAAGACAAAAACCTATTCTTTAATTTAAAATAACGAAAAGACATTAATCATCTTTAATATTTCACTTTTATCATATAAAGTCAAGTGAATAATGAGGCAACATTCAACAGTCGTTTCGCTTTCATTTTCAGTGGTCCTACGATGCTGACCTGCGTGTACAACGAAAATCAAAATGTGCGTTAAAACCGTGATTAATGCAATTAAAAAAATTGTGACAGCACTAGTTATACTAAATTGTAACAACGTAGAGATTTTTGAAATGAATAAATCAGTCATTTAAAATATTTGTAACCCTATTAACATTATCTTGTTGTTTACTGACTCAGCTTTTTTGTTTAGGTTTAACTAGTAACTTATGCATTAAGATAATCCTGAACATGAACATAAACCTGACAGAAAATTATAGAAATTTTATCAACACATTTCGACCAATCAGAAGAGAGAATTAAATGCTCCACTATAATGTTTCATAGTTAATTTAGTAAGGCATAAAACACAACAGTGGGTGTGCTGGTATAGGAAAATGATCAATGCCCAGCTGGTGTCATGTGACCTGACATCACGTGGGGTTATAGTTAAAGAATGACACTGCATACTTTGTATCTATTTATATTTACATTTAAAGTTCTGCAAAGCATGTATTTTTCCCCACTTTTGAAGTTTATAAGACAAAAAAAACAGAGTTTGTCCTGTTTCCTAGCAACCGTAGCGTTCTGAAGACTTTCCCATGGTGGAAAACATAAAGTTGCAGCTTTTACTCTAATTGTTAGAAAAATCTGACGGTGGAGAAATGATACGTTACATTGAAGTAAATGTTTCTAACCTTCACCATATCAACAATTGTTTTTCTTCGTCAAACAAGATCACATTTGATTAATTTATGACCACTGCAGCAACACTTCTTCTTCTTCTTTTTTTTTTCTTCATCAGTTCGTCCTTGACAAAATCATAGACTTCACCAGCCCACATGAAACTTGTTTTGCTCATAGCCCCACATGTCTGATACGAAATATAAGTTTTGTGTCCCTGGGTGTGTTGCACTTCATGCTAGCACCGCCTGACCTGCAGAAGGCTCAAAGCACATTTTGTGCAGTAGCTTGAAAACAGTTTTGCCTAAAATAATGAATTTTTATGGCAAGTTGGTCTGTAGGAGGCGCATTACCCTAGCTCATTATGATTCATTCTGTGTCACAGGTCTCAGTCCTCCAAAGCGTAAAGCATTCAGGAAGTGGACTCCTCCACGTTCCCCTTTCAAGCTGGTACAAGAAACCTTGTTTCATGACCCGTGGAAGCTTTTAGTGGCTACAATCTTCCTCAACAGAACAAGCGGTAAATAAATAAATCCTATGAACCTGACATATACTGTGACATGAACGAAATATGATGACATACAAAGTTTAAAGAAAAATTGAAATGGTTACTGTTAATGCTGTAAATGTTACACTAAGTGTGTAGATGATGTTGCTTTAATGCAGCTGTTAAAGGATCCAGTCATACTATAAGGGAAAACTGATTAACATGACTATTAAGGAATAAAACATGACATTACAGTAACTCTTCATTGATTATTCTCCAGTAACCATAGTATACAGCCTCTCTTTTTTTTCCTCTTACATTAATAAGACAAAAAGATAAATGGAAAGATCGAAGTCTTCTGTTCTGGAGACTCTCCGGTGCTAAAAAACAAACAAAACAAATAACCAACACTGGAGACTCCTTCCACAAATGTTAAAAAACATGTTTATGCTGTAGAAAGTATCACCATATCAACCACTGTGCTGTTTCTCTGTTAAATTAATGTTTTTCCATTCATTTTTATTCATTAGGATTTTTTATTTAAATTTTTATTAGATTACATTTTGCTTAGATTGCATGGTACATTGGCCATACAAGTTTTAATGCGCACCTTCTGTCCAATCAGGAACAAGATTTCAACAGCACCGTGGTATAAGCTTAGATAACTAACTAGCAGTACAAACATGGCTAAGATTTCTGCCATGATTTTTAAATAATTTTGCATGTAAATTGAAATAGAATTTTTTCTTGGCACACTTGACATTACTACGTCTTCATTTTCTGTATAATACAGTATCTATTCTGTGTGTGTAGGGAAATTAGCAATACCTGTGTTGTGGCAGTTTTTTGAGCGTTACCCATCTGCTGAGGTGACTCGTTCCAGTGACTGGAAGCCACTCGCTGAGCTTATGCAGCCCCTCGGTCTCAATGCTCTGCGAGCCAAAACACTCATCCGCTTCTCAGGTGAGTGAACAAAGCCTGTGCAGATACTGTACATATGATCCAAAAGGTGTGCTGGAGAATCATGTTGAAAAACCTTTTCTAATCTGATGAGACCAAACTGAACTTTTTGGCCTTGATACAAAACACTTTGCTTGATGCATCACACTGCTCATTATCCTGAGACTACCATCCTCACGGGGAAGCATGGTGATGGTAGCATTGTGTTGCACGTCCCCAAGAACTTGTACAACGTGTACCATATTATGTTGTTTATTCATTGTAATTGTAGAGCTTTCTAGTTCGGACCTTCCCACCAACAAAACACAGATTAAACCCATTCAAGACTTCTTTTTTGTTCTACTTTACAATCGGTTTACATATTAGTTCTGTCCAGAAAGTAATGAGAATGAAATTCCTGCACTCCGTAGGGCTTCTGCATGGGGATGGTGGTTCAAGGTCAGTTAAAGTGGGAACCCAGCTAAACAGTAGGAGTCGTTTCGGCTGCATTCTACCCTTTCGCTGTGGCCAGACATTTTTTTTTTTGTGAAAGCCTGCTGAAGTGCCGCATCACTGGAACAATGCAAGCGAGTTTGGAGCAACAGTATGCAATTAAATTCTGCATGAAAACTTGTAAAAGTGCATCAGAAACTCAAATGCTGAGGACAAACTACCATATTGTCACTGGATCATTTAACAAGAGAGCCCAATTTCCTGAACAGAGTGATCACAGAAGATGAATCATAGGTGTTCGAGTACGATCCTGAGACAAAAAGACTGAAAGTGAGGAATGGCACACGACAACATCACCTCACCCAAGGAAAGCTCACAAGAACAAATCAAAAATCAAGTCACTGTTCATCGCCTTTTTTGATTCTCAAGGGATCGTCCATAAAGAAGATTAAAGATTAAAACACATCCCCATGTGTAAGTCCTATGGAGTGCTGGAATATCATTCTCATCACTTTCCGGACAGATGTATATAGCTGTCATTTTAAAACGTCCTATTTCTATTGAATCCTTGTATTTTACACTTTATATACCTGAGCATGTATGTACACATTTTTAGAAGCATTTGTCCATCACATACAGTATACACATAGGTCTTATGTGGCTTTCTTCTTGGCAGAGGAGTTCCTCACCAAGTCATGGCGCTATCCTAATGAGCTCCATGGCATCGGCAAATATGGCAACGATTCGTATCGCATATTCTGTGTGGGAGAATGGAGAGAGGTGAGACGCGCACGCTCACACACTCACATGAATACAGTATATACACTAAGAATAGCTCTCAGCCACAACCCTCTGTGTGTTTTTGTGTGCTTTTTATTTTCCAGGTCACCCCAAAAGACCACAAGCTGAACAAGTATCACGCATGGCTGTGGGAGAACCACAAGCAATTAGGCATCTGATGTTTTGTGTTGACTGGGTCCTCACAGCATCGTCTTTCTAACTTTTTTTTTTTAACTTGCCATCGTTTTAAATCAGGCCAAGGCCGTAAAGCAACGGGTAGATTTTTAGCAACTTCACTGAGGTCTACTGCTGAAGTTAAGCTGAGAATTGGGAAAAAACTAATGAAATCCTGCTTTTAAGGATCATGGGATCATTTTTCCCCCTACACTTGTCCCAGAACAAGCTTACCCTACTTGTTTTAATGTATGATTGTAAGGTTCTGTGTTCTGCTTTTCTAACTTTTAACCCTGAGAGATTTCTCCTGGCCTTTTCAATATGCACATCAACACATTGCAGATCATCTTGTTCATGTGATATTTTTCATTTTGGCCCATTTCACACACTTTCACACACACTAGAATAATGAACAGGTTCAAACTACGTCGTGCAGTAGCTGACCTGACATCGCTGGGCTCACAAACATGAGCTCAAGGCATGCTGGGAAATCAGTGAATGCTTTGCTTTAATATGGTCCTCATGGGAAACATATGAGTTTAGTAAGTCACGTGTGTACTGCTGATATGTATATAAGGTTTTTATGCGTTATAATATTTATTTTTGTTTCTTGATAAGATCAAAGACAGTGTGAATAGTCCGAATCAGCTCGATATACTGTCCCTTTTAAAAACGTTTCATGTAATAAAAGTGGCCAAAGTCTTTTCCTGTGTGGTTTTATCCCTGTGTTCATCTTACTGCAATAATACAATATTCAGATCTTGGCAATTTGTGCACAAAAAAAAAAAAAATGAAGCGACTGAGTGACTTGAAAAGGCTTTAATGAAATGATCCACAGTTTTGGCATAGAACAAATCAAATCATTAAAACGAATGATTATTTCGGTGGTATTGTTACAGCAAAAGCTTATAATCCAAAGCATGGAGGTAGACTATGGAGCTTAATTCAGAGGTGGACTAGCTTTTCCAGTTTAACACGAGCCAGTTCTAATTACTTTTTTAAATAAAAGGACTTGTAAAGCTTTTTATTAAAACAAGCTCATGCATTATATGTCATAGTAAAATCAGATCCAGGAATTTCACGTATATGATATAATTCTTGTTTTCTGTTTAACTAGCTTTCTTATAAGTAAGGTACAACCTTGGTGATCTTTTAAAGGATAGAAGTCATTTTTTCATTTTGATCAGATTTTTGCAGTACAATTACTGTAGGTCTGCTTATTTGATATGTTGTAGCAGCTATATTCTGTTGTAACTCACAGTGAATACCTAAAAGTAGTCCAAATAATTCTGTGCAGGACAAATATGAACAAAAGGTCGATACTAAATTTGGTTAGCTGTTATTTGATGTGGTTTAAAGTTTACTGTAAGTGTAAGTACACTGTGCCGTAACCCTCAGCCATGGACATACAGGTAAATATATGTGCTAAAATAGGGGCTGATTTCACAGAGGTGTGGGTCTAATATTGACCCAAGGCTCATTGGATTTTGAATTCAAAAGCCCATGAAATGATTAAATGAATGAACGAATGAATGAATGAAAAAAACAGCTTTAATAAAACAAAAACACAAATCCGCTGTAATGATAATCACAAATCAACGTTCTACCTACAGTTCAAATCAAGTCATTTAAATAAAATCAGATCGGACACAGAAACAAATACGGACAATCGAATAATCTTTTGTATAAATACAGACATAATTATTCTATCAGGAAAAATTACACCTATAAGGAATTGTAATAAATAAATAAATAAATAGATAAATAAATAAATAAATGAATAAATAACATTTATAGTCCTTAGTCTTGCTGCTCATTAAACTAAAAAAAAAAAACCCCAAACATTTAACTGCAAATGACTGTATATCATAAGTTAAAGATGTTTCAGAGCACACAGTATAACTAGCCATCTTAGGTCATGCAATTTCATACAATGTGTGTAAAAGAAAAGCATACTGACAGGGTGTCTTCCTTAAAACAGAATGTTTCTGGCTTTTTTCTTCTTTTTTTTTTTTTTTTTTTTAGCTTTGTCTAACTTAAGGGTGGGATGATGTATAGGGCTAGCAATACATCATAATAAGAAACTGAAATAATTATATTTGTTATCATTGTGTTGCTCTGAGCCATGCCAGTTACAAATAGACAGTGTACAATGATACCTCACAGGTTTCTGACCATTAGGCTTAAATACAATCGTTCCATCCATAATGTAAACTGAGCAAACAAAGTGTCAAAGTACCAGGCTGAGGCCGAAACGAAAACGGGAGAAAGATTCAGCTTTATGTTATACGGCTGTCCTTTCTTCTGATACACACACACTAAATATATTCTATTATGTGCCAAGCTTTAGTGCAGCCCCTTTCTAATATCATAATCTGAATTAATCTGGTGTAGCAAAACCCTCTCTATGTAAAGTCTCTTAACAGCAGAGCAGCAGAGAAATTGTACAGTGCATATAAAAGAGCGTCGTACAAATAATAGCATAGTCTGAACGTTACATTTCCCAGGCCTTGGTGCAGCAAAGTTGCAATAATCACCCATCCTTTCCCAAGCCCCTCCCACTTCTTCAAGTTTACATCGCCTGATAGGCTTGTGTACCGTTCGCCGATCTGTCCTCGCTTTTCAGTTCCTGAGATTCTGACTGGTTAACGCCCTTTCAGGATGCCGTCCAGCATGCGGTCACCTTTCTCCGAGAGCCAGTAGCCAGCCATGGCCGCTATGCCCCCAATAAAGATGGCGGTGAAGACCATGTCTCCTTTAGCGGCTAGCGTGGCTAGGGCGCAGATCACCACGCCGAAAAACATCTGCTGAAGGACGAGCACCTCGTCATCCGTCATGTCGTCGAATAAGCCTTTATCGGGATCGGCTGAAGGGAGACGTGAAAGAAGGTCTATGTTAGGAAAACACCCGTTACATAAATTATAAAACCAACTTTAGGTCAGTAAATTGTACTAGTCATCATAGAGTGAATATAAAAAGTTCACATGGCTCTTTTAAAAATGCAGGTTAAAAATAAGTAAACCAAGATAAATCATGTCAGATCTTACTTTCACCTTTAACGTGATATAACAACTAATAAAATCCAAGTTAAAAACATGAAATGTACCACTGAACACCAGGGCACCACAGTGACATTACCAGACCAGGACGTCCTACTAAAGGTGATGAAAAGCCAAGAAGAACACGTATCAAGGAGGATGCAGTAAGACTTACGGCGACATTAAAGGAGCTGCAGGAATATCTGGTAAGTATGGGTTACTCTGTGAATGCGATAACAATCTCTCATATTAGTCACGTCTGGGCTATGACTATGGTAGCCTGGCTAGACCAACGCCCAATGTTCAATGAGACCAAGGTAGAACTTCATTCATTCATTCATTCATTCATTATCTTCCGCTTTATTCTGCTAGTCGGGGTCACGGGGGGCTGGAGCCAATCCCAGCATCATCGGGCGAAGGTGGGGTACACCATGGACAGGTCGCCAGTCCATCGCATGG
>JAOVVH010000042.1:7693698-7705450 GCA_028566435.1 Scorpiodoras heckelii
GCTGGTCCAATTTAGCCATGAAACCTCCCACACTAAAATGACAGGTGTTTCAGTTTCATTGTCCAACCCCTGTAGCTGCACTTTGTAGTTCTACAATCTACAGACTTTGTTAGTCCCCTTTACTCTGTTCTCTAATGGTCAGGACCACCAGAGGACCAGTACAGATCAGGTACTATTTGGGTGGTGGTTCATTCTTAAATACCACATTCAGAACAGTCTGGATAGTCTTTTTCATCTTTGGCACATAAAATCTATTTCCAAAATCAAGCTGAAACATGGACTCGTCTGACCACAGAACACATTTCCATTGTCTTTCGGTCCATCTCAGATGACATCAGGCACAGAGAACTTGCCTGCATTTCTGTGCAAAATTAATACATGGCTTCCTCTTTGTATAAAACAGTTTCAGGTTGCATTTCTTGATGCAGCGGCAGACTGTGTTAAGTGACAATGATTTTCCAAAGTACTCCTGAGCCCATGCGGCTATGTGCATCACGGTAACAGTACCGCGTCAGAGCCCGATGGTCATGCACATTCAGTAGCGATGTCCACCCATGGCCTTCACACACCCAGATTTCCCCTGACTCCCTGAATCTTTTCATGGTATTATGAACTGTAGATGGTGAAAGACCTAAATTCTTTGCAATCTTGTGCTGAGAAACATTGTATTTGAAATGACTGATAATTCTCTCACAAAGCTTTACACAAAGTGCTGAACCACAACCCATCCTTGCTTGTAAAGACTAAGCATTTGCTGGATGCTCCTTTTATACTCAATCTTGAACTTTAGAATGAGCAAATTACTATAAACCTGTGATTTGTGTTACACCGGGATCTACTGTCTGAGCTTTGTTGCAGAAAATCTATATCTTCTTATCAATCAGATTTGAGAATTCAACACTGCTGTGGTATTTAAAAAACAACCAAACAAACATTTAAAAATCCACATAAAAATAAGTCCAAACACAGGCAAAATTCAATCAGAATTTAGGTCGAAACCAAGCCCAGTACACAGCACCCTGCAATAATGCAGTCTGAGCACTCACCTGGTCTCTCATGTGCAGGGTGGAGTTAGGCAGAGAAACACATTGCGAGTGGTTTCTAGGATGTTGCCAGCAGAGAGAGACGGCAGGTTTTAACTCATCCAAGGGGCAGAGATGCTTCCATTTGAGAACTGAGCTACCAAAGAGCTGCAGTGAGCTGCTGGACAACACTTCTCCACCTCCTGTAGTAATAATAAAAGTGAGCTCAAATGATACGACTCAGCAATAATTCTATTTCTAATTCTACTGTAACCCTAGTTCTATTTTTTACTGGGAAAGCCTCAAAACAGACCAGTACCACATACCTGGCAGCACTCTGCCTTTTAGTGGACAGGTGGTGTGTCTTCTGGCATCGACTTGAGTGTAATACATCTTTGAATAGAAACATGTTTGTGATGATTGGTTAAGAGGTCACCGGTAAATATTAACAGAAGTTCAGCTGAACTAATAAGTTACATAGAAGTTTTGTGTTTCTGTAAATCAATACCTTACCTGCACACATAGACAGGGCACGAAATAAGGAAGATTTAAAGTGACTGTGCGATTAAGATTAGTATTGATCTGAAAAAGAAAATCTCCACCGTAAGCTTTTTTTTAAAAAAACAGATTGTTTAATATTTTCAGAGATGTTTGAATAACATAACATTGCAACAAGGGTGGCAATCAAATAATAAAAAAAAATACAGTGGTGCTTGAAAGTTTGTGAAACGTTTACAAGATTTTCAGATTTTCATCCAAGTCCTAAAAGTAGATTAATTTAAAAAGTAGAACCAAATTAAACAAATGAGACAAAAATATTAGGCTTCGTCATTTATTTATTGAGGAAAATGATCCAATATCACACATCTGTGAGTGACAAAAGTATGTGAAACTTTAGAATTAGCAGATAATTTGAAGGTGAAATTAATAGTCGGGTGTTTTCAATCAATGGGATGACAATCCCACTCTTATTTAAAGAACAGGGATCTAGAAAAGTCTGATCTTAACAATACACGTATGTGGAAGTGTATAATGGCATGAACAAAAAGGATTTCTGAGGACCTTAGAAGAAGAGGTGTTGATGCTGATTCAAGACCCTTATTCCCCTCCCCAGGAGCAGTCGACCAACAAAGATCACGCCAAGAGCATGATGTTTAATAGTCCGTGAGGTCACAAAGGAACTCAAGGTAACTTCTAAGTAACTAAAGGTCTTGCTCTCATTGGCTAATATTAATGTTCATGAGTCCACCATTAAGAGAACACTGAACAACAACGGTGTGCATGGCAGGGCTGCAAAGAGAAAGCCGTTGCACTCCAAAAAGAACATTGCTGCCTGTCTGCAGTTTGCTAAAGATCACATGGACAAGCCAGAAGGCTGTTGGAACAATGTTTTGTGGACAGATGAGAAGAAAATAGAACTTTTTTTCTTTAAATGAGACGTGTTATGTTTGTTGAAAGGAAAACACTGCATTCCAGCATAAAAACCTCATCCCATCTGTGAAACACGGTGGTGGTAGTATCATGGTTTGGGCCTGTTTTGTTGCATCTGGGCCAGGACGGCTTGCCATCATTGATGGAACAATGAATTCAGAATTACAGCAGTAACTTCTAAAGGAAAACGTCAGGACATCTGTCTGTGAGCTGAACCTCAAGACAACATGGGTCATGCAGCAAGACAACGACCCTAAGAACACAAGTCGTTCTACCAAAGAATGGTTAAAGAAGAATAAAATTAAAGTTTTGGAATGGCCAAGTCAAAGTCCTGACCTTAATCCAATAGAAATGCTGTGGAAGGACCTGAAGTGAGCAGTTCATAGGAGGAAACCCACCAACATAACAGAGTTGAGGCTGTTTTGTACAGAGGAATGGGATAAAAATCCTCCAAGCCAACGTGCAAAACTAATCAACAATTACCGGAAATGTTTAGTTACAGTTATTGCTGCACAAGGGGGTCACACCAGATACTAAATGCAAAAGTTTACATACTTTTGCCACTCACAGATAAGTGATATTGGATCATTTTACTCAACAAATAAATGAATAGTCAAATCTAATATTTTTGTTTGATTCCGTTCTCTTTATCTATTTTTAATACTTTTAGAAATATAAACAATTCCAAAGACTTCAGAAATGTTCAAGCACTACTGTATTTTCTGATTTACAGATTTGATACCCATGCACACTCACTTTATCGTGAATTACGATTCCTTTACACACTGCTTTGTTTTCGTAGCACAACCTCATGTTCACTTCTTTTCCCGCCTCCATGCCAACAATAAACCGTTTAGAAAAGATGTCCAATGTTACGTTATACACAGGCACTTGGACTTCTAGTGGGAGAAAACTGGAATTAACAGGATTATCATCGTAGGCACAGATAGTGAATATGAGAAAAGAGTGTGAAAGTGAATGGGGTCGTCGAAATGAAGAACAGTGAGCAATATGTTTTCAAATATACCTTGCTGTTCTTATTCTTGGGACAGTAATGATAATTAGAGAGAGAGAGAGAGAGAGAGAGAGAGAGAGAGAGAGAGAGAGAGAGAGAGAGAGGTGGAAGAGAGAGGGAGATGAGTTACTTTCTGGTGGGGGCTTTACAGTGTACAAGCCAGTAATGAGTGTTCGGTTGAGGTCATCCACAATTACATCTACAGTGTAGCCTGGCTGGGCCTTAAAACAGTCATACTGCAACTCCCACTAGAGGGCGAGAGAGTATCACGGTGAACACGAGTCAAACTCATCATGGAATTTGGGTATGATATCATATGCATATTTCTGTGATTCTGTGCATGTTTCTGTGTATAAACACATATATTTTACATGATTTAAATTTACTCAAATGCTACTGTAACTTACTTTGGGCATTACTGTATCTGTAAATACATGCCCCCACAAGCAGATAAAACTTTAAAAAGTCACCCTGAGAGCAAGAAAAGCTTTAGAAGTGTAAAGTAATCGTACCACACATTCTCTTCGGGCATCCAGATGTTTATTGCTGAGACAGCGATTTCTGATTTTAACTTTCCTACTGTGGCCATCAAACAGCTGTTTCCACTATAGCAAAAAATAAAAAGGACAGGCCATGATTATCAATTCCAGTTTAAAAGAAATTAACAATTTACCTTAAACTATTCAAAATTCATTTCATCGGACCTGTACTGGCCAGATCAATTTCTACATTAATTGCAGGCTACACTTATTTAAGTATGGAACAAAACATGACAGTGGCATCAATGTGTTACAAGAAAAACTCACACTCTCCTCTTTTGTTTTATTCATTTATTGTACAATTTAATATTAGAAATTTGAAAGATGGATTTGGTGCTACTACACGGCTCCTGGTAATCAGGGTATTCCCCAAGGATCTGTTCTTGGCCCCCTGCTTTTTATCATTTATATCTTGCCCCTTGGAGATACACTGAAATACCAGAAAAACTGGTATACCAGTATACTCTTCTGGAGATTTTTTTTTGTCTGAAAAGTGGCTGACTGCAGGGAATATTTGTTTTTTAGTCATTTATGCTACATATACGTATGTCAGTAGCATAATAAAAAGTTCAAATATTACTGAGGTCACAGTTTTGGGTTTTTTACCCAAAAGGTTTAGAAACTCCTGTTTTAAGTGCTAAATAAAATAAATAAATAAACTAATACTTACAGATGTGTTAAATAACAATACATCTGTTTTATCTGTTTATTGTTGGTCTTACATTACACTTTAGCACCTGTGAATGGGGTGTTACCATAGAAACAATGACATATTACAGGTTATATAAACCTGTGATTCAAATTACAGTCCACATTACTGGTGATGACTCGGCGGCATAATCGCAGAGCCAGAGCTAACTCTAAGGCTTGTCCAAGGGAGCACCACTAATTTCTGTGTCACGTGTCCAACAGGATTGCTCTCCTCAGTGAAGCACCCGCTGAAAAACCTGACAGAGCTCTGGTTATAGGAGACGCTATCTTACAGCAATTAGCCAGGATTTTAAGGGGCACCAGCAGCTTTAGTTAGGTGTATACCGGGAGCAAGGACACTGCATGGAGCAGGTAATCTTTGGGTCTTATGTAAGCATAGGTTTTCTAAGATAGTGTTTCACATAGGACTTAATGATATACACTTTCATCAGTCAGAGGTTATTAAGAGTAGTAATGTAGAGGTGTGTAAATTAGCGAAAGCGATATCCGATGCAGTAGTACGCTCTGGCCCCATCCCAATGCGGCGTGATGATGTAGCTTACAGCTGGTTATGGTCACTGAACTGATGGATATCCAGGTTGTGCTCCGAGAACAATGTGAGCTTTATACATAACTGGAGCAATTTTGAGGGCAAGGCTGGCCTGTTAGGGCAGTATGATGTCCATCGCACTCTCATTTCTTGCAGCATGGCTCATAGTCTCAGCACAGGTCTAGTTAATGTCTTGGTAACATGAACATCTAATTAGTGTTCGAGACTCAGACACAGTCTCAGTGTGTAAGTCTAGGCTGAAAACCTATTTATTTATTCAAGCCTTTTGTCACTAGCTTTTCTTCTTAGGTAAAGGTGCAGATCTGGAGGGTTTGTAGGCATAGAGTGTTCTGGTAAACTGGGATGTTCGGATGCTGTTGTCCACCACTCTCAGGTTTGCTGACAGTAGGGGGCTGGCCACTTTATGTTCCAGGGCTCCCTCATGTCTGCATTACGGTTCAGCTATCCCTTTTAGTTATGCTGTAATAGCTAGTCTTGCCGGAGTCCCTGCCTGCACTCTGTACACACACATCACCAGAAAATCACTTGCCGCTGCTGAGGATGGCCCCACATGGGCAGCCTAAAGATCACCATGATGGATAGCTTAAAGATACACTTAGAAACCATGAATTTGGCTTTGGATCGCATATTGATATAGACAGTCTTCAGTCTTTTACACTCCATCATCAAATCTCCATCAGTAAATTGTTTATAAGTTCAACAAAATAGACTGTTAAAAACTTGATGAATTAACTGGTTACAGTTGCACTTTTTTACTACACAGCATACAGTCAGAGAAGGGATTATTCATTTTCACACTATCCGGTGTCACCCAAATGAGGATGTGTTCCCTTTTGAGTCTGGTTCCTCTCAGGTTTTCTTCCTCTTATCATCTCAGGGAGTTTTTCCTTGCCACTGTCACCTCCTGCTTGCTCATTAGGGATAAAATTTGTGTAAACTAAAAAGTTATATCTGGATTTTAAATCTGCCTTTGTAAATCTGCTTTGGGACAATGTCCATTCATAAAAACGCTTTATAAAAAAATGAATTGATTGGTTTGTAACTGTGTTGATGTATTAATCAATATATCAGTCTTTCCATTAAGTCAAGCAAAAAACTTACACGAATAGTATTGTTGCCATGACGACCCCTCTGGATCAAAAGAGTGCAGAAATTTCTAATTGCTAGTTGAGTGAACGTGATCTGTAGGGTTTTACTGGCTGCTATAGAGAAAGATGACAGACAGATATAAAGTGAGAAGTGAGCAGATGGACTATTGCCCGTGATGGACTATTGCCTGTGTCTTAGTGTCATCATTATCAGGTCTATGTTTATCCACATGCAAACTTGTGCCCTTTATTGTATTTACTTACACAGGGGCTTTATGCACAGATGCAGACGTACACATTCATCACTGTGGTTGAATGATGACAAGTTCATCCACGGCAAAATCTGCTTCTCATCTATGAGAACATTCAAAAAGCGTGCAGAAAGGTGCAAGGAAACAGTACTCTACTACAGGTTATCATACTGTACTTTCAACAGCCAAACACGACAAATGAGCAAAAATGAACTTTGTTCAAACATAGCCATTCAACATGGCAATACTTACCAGCAGTAGACCATTTCTAAAGAAAGAGGACCAAAAGAAAAGAAAAATGAACATGAGAGAAAGTAACACAAGAATAATCTTTGAAGCTTTAAATTCTTTGTTTTTATTTAGTTTCATTGTATAATTATTGGACTAATTCAAACATAAAAAGAATCCATTAATTACATTAACCATTAAATATTTAATGTGTACATGGAGTTTTACTCATATACCTTTCTATATATACACATGCATCTTTTCAATTGTTTGTCATGAGTTGCATTTGTGTTTGTTTTGCACTTTGCCTTTGTTTGGGTTTTGAGACATGTCTCCGCCCATGTCCTGTCATTGGTTGGCTGCCCTACTGTGTTCGTCTATTTTGTGTTAAATCCTTGATTCGCTGTTCTATTTATATCACCAGTTGTGATTAAAGTATAACTGCAAAATCTTCACACTTGACACCAGATTTTAGATATTTGGATTTTTAAAAAATATTATTCTTTTATTTTATAATTTTTTTATAATACATAGTGACTTCATATTGAGTCAAACATATTCTTCTAATTATGTCATATATCATACCTCAAAAGAAATCACACACCCCCTTTCCCTATGGTACTGGTTCTTCCAAAAGTTTCCACAGAAGATGTGGGCTACAGTATAAACGTGTTGCCGAAGTGGTTAATATACAGTAGCATCAATCCCTTTTTCAAATGTGTGAAAATGAGATGTAATTGCTTATACACATTTCATTGCATTTGAGAAATGTAGGCATAGTTTGCTTTGCAAGATACTTGGCTAGTGCCATCCCTCAGTCCGGTTGTTTATCCTTCTGGCTCACTAGCTAATCGTGACTTGTGATAGCATAGGATCCTATTTAATATTGGTATAGGAGAGCTGTGTGCATCTTGACAGTGAGCTGATGAGTGAATTTTTACCACCACTATCACAGGTTACAGTCAGCAAAACATTGAATTTTGTTGAGTTTGCAGAGGAAAATCTCATCGTTCTTTAAAATAGAAAATGCAGAAAGCCCCGGCCCTGTCATCAGTCAGGAGTTTCATTGTGTAACAGGAAGGTTATCTTAGGTGAGATTTATATTGCTAGGCTGTTTTTCCTTCATGGAAATGTATGCTGACTTAATTTAAAGATATGCTGATGATTCGCACAACAACAACAAAACAATTATAATATTATTATTATTAATAATAATAATAATAATAATAATAATAATAATAATAATAATAATAATAATAATACTGTGATAGACTGGTGACCACTGGGATAGGCTCCAGTGTAGGATACAGTGTAGGCTTAGACAATGAAAGAATGAATAATACTAGTACCACCACTACTACTACTACTACTACTACTACTACTAATAATAATAATAATAATAATAATAATAACAATAACAATAATAATAATAATGTTGTGAATGTAAAATTCAGGCAATGAGCCTATTTGATTGTAAGGGAATAAAATTTTATAGCTTGATACCCAAAAGCCACAAAACCAAATTTGACCAATTAGCACTACATAAGGAAGTTCACATGATTTAATACAGGTTTTTCTCAGACCTTCAGACTGACAGAGAAGTTCTTAAACTCACTGAGCATTCCCCATGTTCTTCCACAAATGTTAATAAGAGTCTGGGTACCACTTTTTATATAATGATTATAAAATCAATGCCGATGCCTTGACTATTTGCTGGTATCAATGTTATTTCCTTAACTACTTAAGGTACAAAGTGGGATTTACCCAAAATGTCTAGCTAAAATAACTGTAATCAAACTGCTCAAGCACTCGATTTCTCTACAGGAACAAGTGCATAGCAATTGACATGTCTAGCACAAAAATGTTGATTTGGTCATTTAGATGGCTCAGTTATTACTTATGCCACCTTATGCTACAACGAATTACATCAGGCTCAAACAGGTTCATTAGTTCAATATCAGATTTCTTGCAGATACGGTAACTGTTACTGGATATCAGTTCAGTCAGTGCCAGCAATAGTTTGAGTTCGCATGATTATGTGGTTTACATGACAGCATATTTTATGGCTAGTACAATACAGAATACATGTTGTATAGAACACATCATAAAGTCTCCTAATTTATGTCAGCACTCTTACAACAATGTGAAAAAAGACAGTAAAAATAAAAAAGCTAAATTCACATTTACCACTGAACAATGGTACAAACAAAAAGAACAGGCTTTAGGTTTTACTCTTTGGGCTTAATTCCTTCATCCCCTAACCTTAAGTAACACTACCCTGAAACTTAGTTTTACTTCTATAGAAAAAAACTTTGCCTTTCTCAAATTACAAGCTAAATTACAAGTAGGCATGGTAAGAGCATAATGGAGAAAGGTGCCAAAAATCTAGACCAATATGTGCTTTCAACTCTCTAAGATCGTATCTTTTTAACCCCCTAAACTCTAAGCTTATTATTCAATTGTTCATCAACAGGAGATCTATGTAAGTCTTACTACTTTCTTCTCATCTTAGCCATTTGACATTACTGAAGAACATCAAGTCAGACTCATTTTGTAGCCATTTATTGTAAAGTACTACGTCATGGGTTGTAATTACTATGCAATAATATTTGCAGTGACAGGAAAGGAGATGGATGTGGATATAAGACTAGTTCAATATCCGGTCAGGAATACAAAGATCGTATCAGGCTGATCAGGAAGCCAGCTGGCATTGAGATAAAGTTATTGCAGGAACAAACCTGGTCTACAAAGTTGGTTATAAAAAAACAAGAAACATTTGAAATGACCTCAGGTGGCACGTGGTGCAGTGGGTAGTGCTGTCACCTTGCAGCAGGGCACACCTGGGTTCAATTCCTGGGCCAGGGTTCTCTCTGTGTGGATTTGAATGTTCTCCTGATGTCTGTCTGGGAGCTCCAGTTTTCTCCCACAGTTAGGTGAACTGGAGATGCTAAATCGCCCCTAGGTGTGAGTGTGTCTGCCCTGCGATGGACTGGTGACCTGTCCAAGGTGTTTCCCTGCATCCCTAGTAGAGGATAAGCGGCTTAGATAATGAAAGCATGAAATGGCCTCCTCCTAGACAGCTAAGTTTGATGTTGCCTAACAATTAGTTGATGCTCCCAATAGACTATTAAATAAGCTGAATCATGAACAGGAATTAAACAGGATCAGACTAATCAGGTTTTTCAAACTAACCAAGCTTGAATCCCAACGATGCCACACTCGCACGTGGCCGGAAGCCAAGTGAGAAAACCCGGCCATGCTCTCTGAGTGGGAGAGACGGCATGCTCTCTCTCTCCACTGTCAATCACAGCAACACTAGCCAAATGTTCACATCTATGAGCGCAGTCTATGCAGAAGAGGACAGATAGTGCTTTCCACTTCCACTTCCACGGCAATGTAGTTTTAAAAAGATGCATTCAGCTGGGTTATTAGTCTTCACCCTTCCCAGTTGGTAGCTGGTATGGTTATGTACTGGGTGGGAGGACGGGGAGGTAAAAAATTTGGAAAGAGAATGGAGAAACAGCAAATGCATTCATTATGGAAAACATGTTCATTTAAGTATCACGATTTTGATTCAAGAGAAAGAGAAAAAATAAGCTATAAAATTATATATGAGAAAGTAACAGAATTTTTTTATGGTGATTGCAGCAAGCTGTGACGTAGCTATGAAACTGTAAAAAAAGTGATCGGATTTGAATATAAACATTTTAAAGAAGTGTGTTACTGCGATATCTAATCAACTTCCTCCCATTGCTTATAAAATGCATGAGTGTGCAGCGCAGCACAGTGACGTTTTTCAGAATGACACACAATTAGATTTCACATAGATATTTTAGTCGTAGAAACTACAATCGGGTTAACCGAATGCGTTTCCTATCTTGTGTATCGTTTATAGAGTTTACAAGATGATATTTGGGGAGCAGTGAAGTGACAAACAGAGACTTTGTAACAGTCGAAATCCACAATCATGGACTTTCAATTACGTTTCGTTCAAATGCATAAGCAAAAAAATAAATAAATAATATCCTATTAATATATTAATACAGCACTATTAATGAAAATACAAAACCTGCTTTTCACTTTTGTTTTCAGCCCAGTGTTCATTCAATTTCAGTTTCAGCCAATTTTCAGTTTCAGCCAAGAAATTTTTTTTGTTTTGGCACATCATGTGCTATTTTTTTATATCTTGTTTTTAGCAAATGGCTGACAACATATTCACTGCCTGCTCATCTAATAAATATACAGACTCTTTTACTCACATTTATTTGACATACTCTCATTTATTTTGAGAGTATTGCTAATTCTCTTATTAATTTTAATTTATTTATTAAATAAATATGTTTTATTAAGTAAATATGTTGTATATTTATGCATTTCTTTCCAACTTAATTTCATGAACTGGATCTTTTTATTAAATAATTGTTGGGCACTAAATGGCATTTACGCAATTACACAATCAGCCAAGAAAGGCTTTTTTTAGTTCTGCAGTGGTGACACAAGTCTAATGTAAATAGCAAGTAATGGAAGTCAGTTTCACTCAAAGTTTCTCAACCACTAATTTATGGATAAATAAATGTGGGTTTTTTTCCATTTCATTATTAAAAATTCAGTAGCTTTTCAAACTCTAATCTTTAAGTGCTTTTTGCTTCCATGTCCCAATCCACCTCTCAGCAACCTTCTGTTGCGATGTAATGCAAAACATTGCTGATGAAATGGCGGCATGCTTTACAGCATGTTGCTTTCTCTTCAGATTCATCATCTGCGTTGTCTCAGTCAACATGTTCACTGTGTAAAATGTGTCAGTGGATCAGATTGGAAAATATTTTAAATCCAAATTCACAGTGATTCAGTCAAGAGTCACCATATACATAAAGTAATAATACAGTAATAAATTTTAAAATATATATATAATATATA
>JAOVVH010000042.1:7787301-7797643 GCA_028566435.1 Scorpiodoras heckelii
CATGGTCCAGTTCTGATGCTCACGTGCTTATTGTAGGTGTTTTCAGTGGTGTACAGGGTTCACCATGGGCACTCTGATTGGTCTGCAGCTAAGCAGCCTCGTACGCAGCAAGCTGTGATAGAAAGGTGTCTGAACACACAGTGTATCACAACCAGCATTAAAATTCTCAGCACAGCAGTAGCTCTTCTGTGGGATCAGACCAGACAGGCTAGCCTTGACAATGTCATCGATTCACCTGTTGCCCTTTCTTAGAACAATTTTCGTAGGTACTAACCACTGCATACCGGGAACACCACACAAGACCTGCAGTTTTGGAGATTCTCTGACCCAGCTGTATAGCCATCACAATTTGGCCCTTGTCAAACTTGCTAATTTTTCTTGCTTTCAACACATCATCTGTGAACGCTCACTGTTATTCACTGCCTAATATATCCCTTGACATATATCATTGTAGTGAGATAATCAATTCATTTTTCACTTCACCTTTCAGTGGTTTTATAAATAAATGTTCTCCTTGTCTATTTTTTACTTAGTGGCTTAAGGGATGTGCTCAATCACACTACTAAAAACAGCAGCATGGAAGATATGAGGGGAACTATTGTCTGGATAACCCTATTAATGTTCACAGTACGCCAGACAACAAAAGTATTTTCCAGTCACACTTGGACATGCAGGTACTGCCACATGTGGTTAAAAATGTGTCAAGATTATTAAATTATATGCTTTTTTAAAACTGAACTTCAACAGGCCTAAAACATCATAAAAATTAAATGTTCTCAGCTAACTAAATTTACAAGTTCTTATTATTTGGAAATATTTATTTCCTACTGTAGAAAACAGAGCATTTTCAAAAACACTAGAACAGCTACTTTAGAAAGCCAACAACCCTAAACCACAGGCAAACAGGAACTGAATCTGAAGACACACCTTACTGTAAAAACACACACAAACTGCGATGCATAAATTTCTGGGTATTTGTTTGTGTGCCAACTTACTAGAGTTCATACTTACTACAAGAACTCAAACACAGTGTGAAGCAAGTAAATAAAACAGAGGCATAAAAGAGAAAAACATTTCAGGCTAAACTATTAATGAAGTAAAATTAATTATGAGACATGGAAACCGGGTATTATTTTATTCTGATGATATAGTAGAAACAATTCCTTTTGTGAACAATTCTGGTTTAAAAATGAATGCATTTATCCTGGTTCTGTAAGGTTAAAATCATTAGAAATGCTTGCAGGGTTTTTAAAAGCATGAGTTATAAATACAAGCATGTTGAATTTCATCTTTAGACACTCACAAGAGTCTTCGGTTTCACTTACGGGTGGTAGCTAAGGCTTACAGTACTTACAATACAGTACAAATACAGCAGATGTACTGAAGGAGTGAAAGTATACTAGATTATTTAAAGGGCCATGTAGAATAACAATGAAGCACAGAGAAAATGAGTGAGTTGGGAAAAGAAACTACTAATGAAATGAGATTACAACAGAATAATTCAGTGGCCCGCCACTTTTGTTCGTCATATTTAACTGAGGTTTCCTCTTTCATAAGTCTGAACTTCAAAAAGAGGCTACAAAGCCACAAAGTGTTAAAGGAGCAGAACATGGTGTGCAGGCAAAGAGGAAAAGACTAACTAATACACAGTGAAGGCAATGGTGTCTGAGGCAGTATTTCACCACAAGTGAGTGTGAGTTAATGCTAAACAAGTAATAACAAGTTATCCACATGAACATCATAAAAATCATTAAAAAAAAAAACATTCATCTTGTAATATTTAATAAAATTCCACAACAACCTTACTCCTTATAAAGGATTCTTGGGGGGGGAAAAAAAGAAAACAGTGCATTCACCAGCCACACACCAGCACAACAGTGGCAGAGGAGTTGGAACAGCGGATGTGTATATACAAATGCATCCTGTGCTTTTGTGAAAAGAGCAAATAAGAAGTGTAGAGGAACTAAAAACTAAAGAAAAGTGCTGAGGATAATGTGAATTCAAGTAACAAGTTCTATAAGACAAAGATCCATTGCTTCAATGCCGTGTTCTCATTGGCTCTTACGGTGTTCTGTCAGGCTTAGCATTGTCTCTAAAGCCACGCCTTTTGTAGCATGGGACAGAAGCGCAACCCACTTGTCCATTAATTCTACATCCTGGGCACTGAACAGCAGTGCATGCTGGGATTGGCTGAGCCTGAACAAGTGTTTGACTTCAGACTTCTCTGAAGGTGTCAACGTGCTGACTTCATATCCAGGCAGAGCGATCGTCCGGGCTCCACGGGCATCCTGATGAAGAAGAAAATAATCACTTATTTATTTTAATATCCTGGGAAAGGCTTCAAAATCACTGAACCTGACCAGGATAAAGCAGTTGCTGAAGAGGAATGCATGAATGAGTCTAACAGAACAGTATTTAAAAACCGATGAGCACATCTGCATACCACACAAGATTACAAAATAGCATTTTAAATATCAGGCAGCAATAGCAATAGATGCCACACCAAATTATAATCATTTACTTATGAGTTAATTTTCATAAAACATACAATAAAAAAAATCTTACTATGATTTATGACCTATTCCCAAATATTAATAGAGCAGCTTAACCCACAAAGGATACATTTATGAATGTTTAATGCCCTACAGTAATGTATTTCTGTGTCTAGACCATTTTAGCCAATACTGTAAGTATGAGGTCATACAAAGGCTTGTCATTCTTCAGCATGGGGGGAATGAGAGAATACACAAATGAAACAAGGAAAAAAGTGTTGACCAATCAGGCAATGGCTATAAAAATGACTACAAGCCTGAAAATGTTACTATTCACTCTTGGGCCATTAACTTAGAAGTTCAAAACAAGCAGAGTTGTAATGAACCTGCCTGAAAGAGGACACAAGTGTGTTTTCCTGTCACACACAGAAAAAAGAATGGTCTGAGGCAAAAAGATCCAAAAGATTATAAATGAGCATTTTTAGGGTCATCAAGTCCCAAATCCAAAATTAGATGCCACCTTAATGCTAACAAACATTTCAAATTTCATCTATTCGAAAAATGCAAGCATCAAGAGTTCACTAGACACTACTGGAGTTTCGACTGGAACTGGTTAGTTGGGACAAATATATCTTTAAGTATAGAGCTGTAAACCAGTGGGGCTGTTTGTCCTCCAAAGGCAGTGGGAACCTTGTTAGGACACATGATATCACAGACTCCATGAAGAAACATCTCACTGTCTATGCCATGATGTTAAAACTGGGTCCTAGCTGTGTATTGCAGCAAGACAGTGATCCAAAAGCACAGAAAAATGGGTCACTGATCATACAATCAAGTGGTCAGTGAACAAGGCCATCCCAGTCCCGTAACCTACATACTACTGAAAATCTATTGGGAGTGTGTGGAGAATTCACAACAAAGGAACTAGGATCCTGGAGGATCTGAAGAGATTCTGTATTGTAGTAAGACCTCAGATTCCTTGCTCCATGCTCTCTAATTTCATCAAGCACCAAGAATTGAATTGTTGTTATGTTGGCAAAGTTGACAACAACTGTCACACATGCAGTTTTTTAACCTTTTTTTGGCAAGGATAAATTTAAACATTTTCAGTATGTCAGTATGATACTAAGCTAGTTAACCACAAAGAAATTTCTCATAATCTCATAAACAATATAAATGTCATGATAATTCTGGATCTGATTGTATATAATCCTAGTCTAATGCTTCTAAGGAATTACACCTTTGAAACAATTGAACAGTTTCTAAAAGGGATCAAGAATTAAAGAAAGAAAAAAAAACATCAATAGAAAATTACAAAACGAAAACATACATGAACAAAACTGAAAATAAAAATGATGAAGAGATTGAAGAGACTGAGTGAGACTAAGATGAGTAGGGAGCAGTAAGGCTTGGACAATCCGCTTGTCCTCAATCTTCCCAAAGAAGCAGACCGATACACACAGCTACACACACTGCACTACCTGGCTGCCAGTCTGTAGGTAAAGTGTTGTTGGTTCTGCTTTTGTTATGGCCACCCAGGTCTTGGTCCAGTTCTTTCCTTTCTCCTGAACCAGAAGCTGGCTGCATAGTACACAACTATCATCTGTCAAGGAGAGTTGCTTCTGCAACACCACATGAGAAAAAACACAAAACAACAGTTAGACCCACAATTTGAAAACAAATATATGTAACAGTATAAAACATAAATATATGAACAACTGTGGTCTAAACCTGTATCAAGTGTAAGCCAACACTGGGTCAAATGTTGGAGAGTAAAGTATGTACTTGCATCTTATACTAGCAAAAAAAACAGTGTGCACGCGTCACTATTCTGATATGAAAATATCTTGCTGGCATAATTACTGTATGTGTGTATAACAAGATTACTTATCTGGGTATTGTCAAGTCATTAGCTGTGTATTACCTGCTCCTGTATTATAGTAATGCACATAGTACTACAAATAGTACAGATTATATCAACAGATTACATCAAAAAGAAATAACTTTTTATAATCTTGTTTAAGATTTTTCACAACAATGCTTTGCTAATGCCTAACGTAGGAAGTTGAGATGAAATACTATCAAATATTTTAAAATTTCTCCTACATGACTCAAAATATCATCATATTTTGCGAGATCTTCTGTGTACACAGCTACCGGTGTGCACAAATATATTTAAGAATGGTGGTTGCCATCAACAGGTACGTGCGTTTAGACCAATCACTACACACTTGCGTCACTTAGGTCAGCACCAATCATCATACACTTACATCTGGAACAATCACATCATCCTTACATCACTTAGGGTTCCTATGCGTGGAGAAAAGTATCTACCCTGAAGAAGGAGCTAGAAAAGTCCCTATACACGACGAACTATGAAAAAGTTCCTCCAGTGCGAAAGTGTCCAAAGTTCACAGATTCAGTTTGTGTGTGTGTGTGTGTGTGTGCGTGTGTGTGTGTGTGTGCGTGTGCGTGTGCATGCACATACATATTTAGACATACATTTAGGCCTCATATACTCTGTCCCTGAAATTAAATCCTGTGCTGCTATAACCAATCTCTTTTAGCCATACCTATAATGTTTCGTTCCAGATGTGAGATAGCTGCTAGTTTATTAAGAGGACTAAAAGATGAGGAGAGTTTTGTGAAAGTGCACTTCTGGTAATATGTGGGTAGTATCTTTAAAAGCATGTGTTCTGAAACAATTTTTACTCGTGTTTCATAATTCAAGTGAAATTACAGTTAACTGTGGTACAATATCTTTTACAAGAAATGGCTTGTTCAGAAATCAGTGTGTCTCACCTCAACTGCTTTTTTCTTCTGCTCAACATTGCCTCCTGGTGTCCCATCAGGCCCTTGCAGGACTTCGAAACACTGCTTACACATGCGGATGTTCTTGGTCTCTGACACTTTTGAGCATTTACCACAGACAGCCTGCAGGTTGCAGCAGAGATGTAGGAAAAGTCATACAAATGGCACAAACATAAACTTACAACGTCCTTATGAACACAGCAATAGCTCGGCACTGTGTTATAAAGAAATGCACTTGAAAAAATGATTAGAAATTAGGTAAATGTTCTTGCCGTAAGTGACCAAGTTTATTTTGGCACTAGGTTTAAAAATGCTGACACTGTGGAAAATCCTCCACACTCCACAGAACTATAGCCTAGTATGCAGTTTTAGCCTTATAACCATAATCTGACTTGTCTCTAACAAATAAATATAATGCAGAGAGTAGCTGAACGATAACGATATTAGTTGCTTACAGTTAACTGGATATTATGGTCACTGGCAGAAGTATCTTTTAACTGGAAGCAGAAAATACCTGAGACCTAATAATATATAGCAAATGCTCACAGCTAAACAACCACATGAGAGCATGAGACAAGCATTCACTTAAAATTGTCACTCACCGCTCCACAATGCTTGCAGTGGTGCTTGCGTTTGGTGAAGTGAAAAGTCTCGTTGCAGCCCTTACAAGTCTCCTTCTCCTTATCACGCTTCTTTGAACTCCTCTACACACAAGATCAACACATGCACACACACGTTTAAAGCACACAATGCAGTACAACAATGCATCAAATGAATTATGCATCACACTAAATCAAATGTTTCTTTTGTTGATATTATAAAGAGATGACAGAATTAGAGAGAGACAGACCATGTTGCAGGTATGCAGATATCTACTCACCCTTTCATTCAAACCACCATCTGAATCTATAGACACATTACTCCATGGACTCTGTGTAGAGACAAGAACATCAGGTTCATGCAGTCATAAAGGCAACAAGACCATCTCCTTACAACAACATATTTACTGTAATTATAGACCAACTCCAGTCCTGGAGGGCCAGTGTTCAACACAATGTGCCATTTCCCCTGCTTAAAGACATAATTTATATCACCAGCTTATTGAAATGAAAGTGAACATTATAAATGAACAGAGTTTAACTCTAGCCCTCCAGAACTACAGTTGATTGTCGGCAGAATATTCAAATTCATGCGGTGCTTGTACTTTGACTCATCTGATATGTTTATGTAACTTGTTTGTGCCAGAGTTCCCAATTAGTTCATTACTTTAGCTACAGTTAAATCCGCTGATCACCTGATAGTCTAAAAAGCTGAACAGCTGAGATATGGACAGACAAGGATATGCAACAAATACAAACACAGATAACTGGTCAGCTGAAAAGACAAAAGAAAAAAGAAATAAAAGAATACGGTACCGGTGAATCAGGTGTGTGTTCATCATCACGGGATAAGGAGCTACTGAAGGCTTTATTGAATGTCTCACTTTTCTGTTTTTCCTTATCTATTGTGGCCAAGATTACCTAAAGAAGAGAAACATAACCAAACAGTGTGTGAGA
Source organism: Scorpiodoras heckelii (assembly GCA_028566435.1). NCBI lineage: Eukaryota > Metazoa > Chordata > Actinopteri > Siluriformes > Doradidae > Scorpiodoras > Scorpiodoras heckelii. The sequence continues at coordinate 7,794,161 of JAOVVH010000042.1, forward strand.
GAGAGAGAGAGAGAGAGTGAAAGAGAGAGAGAGAGAAAAAAACATATTTTCATGTCATGTGATATGAATGCCTGTACTGACGGCTATTTATTTAGCACTAATACAAAGTTCTCTCTATTTCCTGGTTTTCCAAAAATACTAAAATAGGGCCCATATTGACCAAATCAAATGCTACTGCTAAAGTACTCCATCCATCCCCCTCCCTCTCTCCCTCTCTCATCTTACCCGGATCCATTCCTGCTTTTCTTCAGCATTTCTGTAAATAAGAAAAACAACTGTAAACAAAACAAAAAAACATGCACCACACTCACACAAATACACACACACACATGCCCCCACACACAAGACAGCACATACGCACATACCTAGCCTGCAGTTCAAGAGACCGCTGCTTGCCGATGATGGCAAAAGTGTGAGCAAGGTTCTGCTTTATATTCTCCTGAACCTGAAAGAGTACTGATTCATTAGTTCTTGCAGACACGCACCCACCCACCATCTCTTTTCACATGTAACTGTGCACAGACAGCATTTTCACAGACAGCATTAATTCTATTCACACATCATGACACAAATTTATACCTCCATGCCTGCTATGTCAATTCTCTCTCTGACGCTAAACTTCTGCCCCATCAGTCGCAACTTCGGCACACAATACAGCAACATGTTATTGAACTGCGAACAGAACATGCGCAGACAATTAAAACGGTGTATAATGTCAGGGACAATTTTCTGCTTAACCTATTCAGAAATATTTGGCGTTTTTTTGTAGAGTCGTAATCCAATAATCACAGTAAGGATTTTAGGATTCTATGTCTGAAGGATCATGATAGCAAGGAGATGAAGAGCGAGTCAAGAATAAAGACTCACCAGGTAGAGGTATCTGTCTTGTGCTGTGCCATTTTTAGCAGACATCTTCTTTATATGGCCCTCTTTGATAAGTTCATTAGCTGGATTAACGATGTCTTCCTCCCCGTCCAATCGTTCATACACCTCCAGCAGCTTATTCATCTTCTCCTAATGATGCACATGAATAAGTCTTTTAGCCTGTATCATATGGCCTCTCAGACACAATAAGGAAACATATACGTAATCTAACCAGAGAATGATAGATTACACAGGTTAAAAATAAGAAAAAAAGTCAAATCTACAAATTGTTTGTTTATTAGTTTATTATATATTAACTTAACATATTCAATGTGACCTCTCCAGAACCCTATAAACCCAACTTTAATAGGAACACCTCTACACCTGCTCATTCATGCATTCATCCAATCAGCCAAACAGGTGGCAGCAGCACATGCATACAATCATGTAGATACAGGTCAAGTTAATGTTCACATCAAACATCCAAATGAGAAAAAGTCTCATCTCTGTTACTTTAGTCATGGCATGTTTGGTTGTGCCTCAAGGGCTAGTTTGAGTATTTCAGAAACTGCTGATCTCCTGGGATTTTCACAGGCAACCCAAGAAATACTCAGACGAGCAACAGGTCAGTCAGTGGAAACACCTTGATGATGTGAGAGAGATTCAAGAATAATGGCCAGATTGGTCTGAGCGGACAGGAAGTGGTGGATGAGCTACAGGTGAGCTTGAAGTGGATGAGCTTTAACAGTAGACAACCACATCAGGTTCCATCCTTGTCAGCCAAGAACATGAATCGGAACCTAAACTGAACAGCTGAAGACTGGAAAAAGCCCTGAAGCATGTTCAATCTCAAAACATTGTGTACCGTTTTGCTACGGTTTCTGGGTTGCACAACATGTTTCCTCAAAACAGTGTGAAACGGGCTTTGAGGTAGGTTTTCTCTCATTTGGTGGCTGTTACCCAATCAACAGCAACATGTATATAAACCCTGCATGTTTATAAAAAGGCAGTGCACACAATGAATTCTAATAAAGTCCTCCATGAGCACGGCTCCTGCAGCTTGGTGAACTGAAAACATTAGAATTTTATAGTAATTTTTTCATAGAATGAGCTAATAATTCATTTTAATTTACTGTATGGGTTATTGTATGTCTTGATTTCAACAAACACTTTTTGGAATATCAAGCAATTTTAAACCCATTTCATCAAGCAGTTGCAACGCTTGTGTAACACAACAGGGTGTCCAACGCATCACAAATTCTATTTAAATAAAGGTTTTGCTACTTTTCTCAGGGCCGAATGCAGTCCAGGTGATTTTTTTCTACTCTTTAACAGTCTATTCTGGGTGAGCCTTTAGCGCATGAACAGCCTCCGATTCCTGTGATTGGCTGACAGGCGTGAAACCCAGTGCGGACTTCTGCTGCTGTAGTCCCTCCAACCTCAAAGTTCATCCATCAAGTTTTGTGCATGCCGAGATGCTTTTCCACTCACCTACTTGCTCTGCTCTGCTAATTAATAGCAAACTAATCAACTAATGAATAGCCTTCTTTATTAAAGCAAAAACAATGATGAATTAATTAGACCAGTCAAGATGAGGAAAAACCCAAGCAGCGAGAAAGACAAACGAAGACAAAGCCAAAGTGAGAAAGTGATAGAAAACACATTTGCCTGTGAGGCTATTATCAGTAAACGTAGACAGGAAGTGGAAACAGCACATCCTGTCTGACAGTATGCTGACAGTGAGGAGAAGAAAGAGCTACTCTTACCATCTTCTTAATAGCAGCATTAGAATGGTTAGCTGCTGTGGAGATCAAATCCAGAGCCTCTGAAAGAGTGAGACAGAAACAGTCAAACACGCACACATACACACACAGAGCCACACAGACAGCAGACCTAAGTGTCTGATGACTGATTTATTACATGGTTTAAGACAGAGGATGAAGATGACCATAGGTTTAACAGCACTAGAAGGATTTGCTGGTAGACACTCACAGACATAAACATGAGACACACAAATGGAATGACCTTTTATGGCTATACGATTTCCAAGCTAAAACATAACCCTTATGCTTCATTTCAGATTACTGGGAATATTTCTGGAGACAATTTACCTATGAATCATATGAAAACTCAATCATGAATACAACTGTTTAAAGCAGTCATGTACATTATATATTCTTAAAGGCACCATTGTGGTATCAGATTGCAAGGATTTTGACAATATTTTCAAAAGTTGGTGATGTTTCAGCCAAATGTATATGGAATTTCAAGATAGACTTATGCCAAATTAATTTCTGTATTTCTGTCTTTCCATCTTCCTTTTATCTATCTATCTATCTATCTATCCATCCATCCATCCATCCATCCATCCATCCATCCATCTATCTATCCAACTATTTATCCATCCATCCATCCATCCATCCATCCATCCATCTATTTATCCATCCATCTATCTATCTATCCATCTATCCATCCAATCCAGGATGTAATAAGGGCCAAATACTGTATATGCAGATATATCTGCTCTGCAATTTAAAGGGAACATAATGAAAGGAAGAGGAAGTGTTGTAAGGGTTGAAATTGTGCTCTCTCTCTCTCTCTCTCTCTCTCTCTCTCTCT
>JAOVVH010000042.1:8087286-8105356 GCA_028566435.1 Scorpiodoras heckelii
TTTCTTAAACAGTGTTCCCAGGTACAATGTGTGCAGTTTTATAAGGAAATTAGCTTTTAGGTTTTACTGAGTGTCTTAGAGAATCTGCCACAGCTCTTCTGGAGACTTTGACTGTCACACTTACCGTACTTAACGTTTTGCATGCAAAACCCAGCAGCCTTCATTATATTTTTTGTCTGAAAAGTGGTCAGTTATGTAATGTGTAGCGCTTTCGTTACTGACATACAAACATTTTTGTTCAACATCTGTGAAATAGGATTTATGCCCTCATCAACTGTCATGTTTTCGAGAAACCAGAAAGTGCAAATTCCCGGAGACTCTCCTGTGCTATAAAACTTAATACTGATGGTTAAACGTCACTGACCCCAGACACTCTGTCCATAAAAGTTCAACAGATTTGCGCCTCACAGAAAATGACACTGTATAAACGAATAGATGTTCTTCTTTATAAAATAATGACTTTTTTTTTAACCCAGTTATGTGGTGTGTCCACAATACAAAGTCTATGAAAACGAGCCATTACTATGGAAATTAGAACATATATGTATATGAAGTATAGACAGAACCACAGTCAGAGTTTCCATTAGAGAAAATAAATAAACGCCTTCTGACCAGATAAGAATCAAGAATCTGACAGTGGTGTGGTATAAACATGAATAAGACATGATATTATATAGTATTAAATATGCACGATAGTGAAATTATAAGGGCACTACATGAACAAGGTCCTACATTTAATTCTAATCAGGCTGTATGGAGCAAAAGCAAGGATGCTACTATGTCATACAAAACAGAGGAAGGTTAGAACTTAATCCTTTCCTGTTCCTTTTCTTTCCAGGAAGTGTCTTTCCTTTTGCCACTCATTTCCCATTACTCAAGCTCTGCTGTACAGAGCTGTTTATATTACAGTGCCTTTGCACGCTGGTAGATCATTACTCATGCATTATTAGTGAAACTCTGGTAAAGGGACAATAGCACTGTGCCTTAAATTTGTCTCAGGTGTCTTGTGTTACCTTGAGCTCGACGCCAGCAGGGACTACTATTGGTCTGAAAGAGAGCGAGTGAGGACAGATGGGCGTGATCATGATGGCTGGGACGTTGGGGTGGATCATGGAGGCTCCTGCTGCCACGGCGTACGCAGTACTGCCTGTCGGAGTGGACACGATCACTCCTGACAAGGTGGAGCAAGAGGATTAGGGAAAGTGCTTCGAAACAGTGGTTCGCTCAGATTTTACAGCAGAAATACTTTGATAGCAGAACTAAGCTGTTCATACAGCATGAGGACTGACCATCGCCTTGTACGGTGGTGATCAGGTGACCGTCCAGGAAAAGATCAACGTTGGAGAGGTAGGAGGAAGGACCTCGGTCCACGACAACCTCATTCAGCACCTGTGATGGAGAGAGAGGCCGACAGAGAGAGAGAGAAATACACAGAGACTGTAGGTTAGGCATAATTATATGGCAATCGATTCTTTTCAAGCCATCTTTACAAGGCTTTACTGAATGCCTGCAGACAATAACAAATCCAGTAACGTGCCCACAGATCATTTGTGGTTAGTGCAACACAACAATTTGTGGCTAATGCTAGCAAACCAGATGATCAGATCACCTACGTGGGGCAAACACTGGTCTCCACACACTGTATTTAATAATGCATGTACACATTAAATAACCAAGAAAAGCACAATGGTGGCTAGGTATAACCACACACACACAGACACACGCACGCACGTTTTTAAGTGTAGGTTTCTCTACACACAACTCAAAGCGGTCTCAAACAGGCACAGCGACGATCATTCTCCGAGGCGCAACCAACAGGAAATTTAACCCAAGTATCATCTTCCATACAAACACAGACGGTGACAACCGTCTGCCCCGAGGCACTCAGCGCTCCATCACTCACTTGATATTGCATAGTTTTGCGGCAAGGCTCGGCTTCTCCGTTTGCGATGATCAAGTTTTTCTCATTTGGTCTGGTTTTCTCCCAGTTTTCTTTCACCACCTTAACCTTCAGCCGACTCCGCAGGATTATGGCCGCGTTGCCTGCAGAAACATTTACAGACCAATGCGAATGACTAAAACTGATAGCAGACAAAAAAAAAGGAGTGCTGTAAATTTTAAGACTTTAAGAATATAGAAAATTTTTTTGGTCACTATAAATTTTTTGACAATTTGATTCTTTGGTCCAAACTAAATTCTTTCTGGCTGCTTGCATGCTGTAATATTCTATTTTACTGGATTATAAAAAATAAGCGAGGGCTTTTTTTTTTTTTTTTTACCAGCTACTGAGCTTCATGGGAAAAAAAATAAAACATTCTTACTGATAAAAACTGTCATAAAAGTTTATAGAAACTGTGTTTGCATGCTCTGTATGAAAAATAAACCTATGGTACTTCATGTGGGGTAATTAGAAATAAAATGTAACTATCACAGATGCAAGGGAAAAAAAAGACTGCAACTGTGAACACTCGCCCTTCATACTGCAAAAGTTAAAAATAGTTTTTGTTGAGAAATATAAATATCATCCAAATAACGTTTAAGTAAGTGATTCCTTAAGACTGTCTTTCAATTACAGAATATTTGATGGATGTTGTATAGAAAATACAGATTAAGCCTGGTCCTTAAACACTCCATGACACTATCAAGTGCAAAAGACCCTAAGTTCCCCAAAAACAGAGATGACGTCATAATAGGTTTCACTGCAACACTTCCAGAAACCTACTGCAGCAGCCAGGCGATCATTGCTTTTAACACCTCTGTCGTTCTTCCTCCAGTTTGCTTTATAAAACATGAGTAATACTTCTCTGTAAAAAAAAAAAAAGGTACTGTAATCTAAATGAGTGTACACATCAGGGTTTGACTGATGGGAAAGGTGTTGCAAACGAACAAGAACTTCCTGGACCGAAAACAAACAGGGAAGCAAAGTGTGTAAAAGGGGAAAGATAAAGTATACTTATTATTATTAAACAAAACAGTAAAATCCCTTACAGTGGCAGTAGAAAGCCATATACACTCACCTTCAATAACCTGTGTAACCTGAGGTTGGTAGCTGTCGAAGTTAAAAGGTGTCAGAAAGCCCAGGGAGCCCAAATGGAAAGGCATAACCGGAGGTACGCTCTCCTAGGACGAACACAGAAACAAGGCGTGACGCAAACGCAGGCGAAGCTATACGCTCAGATTTTTCTCTGTAGTATTGCTTTACGCTGATGGAGGTATAGTAAACACAGTGGCACATCTGTTCTGAGTGCTGACATGAAAACATCCAAGGCACCAGACCGTAATACGGCTTTCATTCTGATCTCAGCTGTACATACAGAGCTGGGCCATATGACAATATATGTAATATCAAGATCATAAACATGAACTCATAATACACTTTTCTGAGATGCCACTGTAACCATGAAATGTTTTCTTCTTTCTCATCTGCCAGCAGTTTCTTAACTAAAGTGGCAGGAAATGGCACATGCTCTGATCTGCATTGTTCAGCATGGACAACAGCGTCATGGGCAGCCTTTGGATTCCTAAGAATTAAACTTACCTCATTTTTATAAACCATAAAAAGATACAGATCATAAACTACTTTGACAGCGTGACTGTGGAACGAGCGTGTGCAAACTGTAGGAGAGGTGTAACAAGCGTGGGTTGTATAGTAATAGAAATCAGACACTAGCTTAAAAAATATCTCAACTAATACACAAAATCTGATGCGTTTTTCTCGAAAATACTTCTTATTACAAAATCACTGTAAAGTTCTTGTATCTATCTAGTTAATAAGCATATATGAATATAACATATTTATAAAAAGTAGTTCTTAATAACATCCTGTAATGTAACAAATAATCAGTTAGGAATACAACAAGCAACTGGAGAGTATTATAGCTGGAGTCTGCTTATCCTGGGGATCCAGGCTACACTGCAGAAAAAATGACATCTTAGCAAGTGAAACAGAAATAATTTATTGTAACAATATCTTTGTTCAATTTTTTTGGTTTTAATCGTTATTCCTATTTATGTAAAGCAATTTGGTGCAACTCATGTTGTTTGAAACATGCTATAGAAATAACTGACTTACTTACATACAAAAAACTAATATATAACTAAAACATAAATCTATTTCTAGACATTTGCTTTCTTATTTCAAACTTAAAATAATCTTGTTCTAGGGGCAAGATCATAAGGACTTCTTTCTAGATGAAAGTCAGCTAAAAACAAGCTGAATAATATATTTGTTTTACAATGACCACATATAAAATCTTAGATTTTAAATTTCCGAGATATTTTTTTTTCACTTGCTATCATTTTTTTTTTGCAGTGTAGTCATTTCTCCAGCAAACAGGACAAACAGGCACAAATCTGAAATCTGAATCTGCCACGTTCCTGCAGAGTGCAAGCGTTTAACTAAGCGATCCCTTCTGTCCCAACAAATGAACATGAGCTTGTTTCATGTGCCTCTATAATCAAGTCCTACATCTGTACCTGGAAAAGCGAGGAAGCGTACAGCAAAGTTCCGTCTCCTCCTAAACAAATGATGAAGTCTACCCGATTGGAGATGTCGTCATAATCTGTGAGAAGGACAGCAGCAGAAGGACAGGTCAGGCGTTACATAAACACTGAAACATGCATGAAAAAATTAAAAAAAACACTACATTACGGTACCTTCTCTGAAAGTGCAAAAAGTCTTTTTCACGGCCACAAAGCTCTCGTCGTTAGCGATGGCGGGGTCCTCCAGGACTTTCCTCTCCACGTAAACGATCATTTTTTTCTGCTGAGGTGCATCGGGAGATGACGGGAACGATGAATGAGTTCGTGTCGCGTATGAAAGCATGAGGAAACAACACAAGTCAGTTCCAATGGCTAATAAGGTCAGTAATATTTTGAACGGCATACAGTCTACACTAGTACAACTAGCCATGACATAAGAAATTACTTAAAGGACAATATATTTCCAGGATCGCAAATAGCTGCAAGATTTATGGAGTGGGAGTAAGTATTCAAACCTCTGTGAGGAAGATGCAAAGCTCTTTAAAAGGCTGCAGAAGACTGATATCCTGAATCTTTTTTATTACAAGGACACTTTTGGGTGGCTTGTTCCAGGTCAACCTCTGACTCGCAGGGTCCTGAATATGCCTGTAAAACAAACACACAGACAGGTGTATGAGGAAGGGCTTGGTGGTTACAGGATGGAAGTAAACAATGAACTTACTAACTTGCCAGTTGTATCTTATAGTAAACGGTTCAACAGGCTCTTAGATGGACACTAGGATTAGAATGATTTCTCGGCTGTTATTACACACAAATTAAAAAAAGAAAAACCTTATGTACCCCTGTTTTGTCTAAGAAACTTGTCTGAGAAACTTTGCTGAAGATCCTAACTCGGACCGAGCGCACACGTTCAGTACCTGATCTCTGCAAACGCATGACTACTTTAATTCAAATGCATGCCGTTTTGCAAAGACAATCCTAAGTACTGTATGAAGGAAAAAATGTTTTGTTAACATGAATCTTTTTGCATAAATGCCTGTGAGCACAGAGCTGCTAAACACACTTCATCATAGTACATGCTGTGGCTTAGCATGCAAGCGGCTCAGCAGAAATATCGGCAAAGTGGCACACTTGAGCATTACATAACCCTAATCAGTATTAACCTCTCTTACACACACAGACACACAAAGCACTGCACCTACAGATCACGTACTTGCTAACATTATTTAATAAATCTACATCTACGAAAACTTCCCCGGCTTCTTGTTCTCATATGTAGGTTCATACAGGGTCTAAACCTCGTCTTTTACACACGTGTATCACAGAGGACCCTGACATCAGTGAGTCTGTACTACTTCATTACTGCCGAAATCCTGAACAACATTTTTGCATACTGTGTGAATTCTGCCTTGCTGTCTTTTTGACAGTCTACTAAAAGTGATAACATAAAAGCGAAGCCACGATTGTCACATGATCCCTCAATCAGATTATGTCAGGACATGTGATAAAAACAGTCCAACTATACTATGAGCCCTTGTATAAAATGCACCGTGATCTAACACTAATTAACCTCTCCGTACATGTAGTTTAGCAGATATCTTACCAATTCCGCATACATGTGTTGAACTTCATGGTTTCCAGCATGTGATATAGTTCTCGGCACCAGGAATCTTAATCTGCTTACAGCTTTCTACCAAACCACTTCTCCGCTTCTTGCTATTTGGGTGTGCTCAACATCTCTTCCATTTGTAATTCCACCGAAAACAGGTTCAACCTCTCCGTCCTCATCGCTGATCGCTATCCAGAGTGCTTAGAGGAAGCCTCTGACTTTAAAAACAAACCTCTCTCCTGACCACGCCACTCAAGGCCCGCCCACACGACGTGTGGGCCAACCTCACACAAAGCCGGCCTCTCTGGGATTGGCTAGATGACACAGGGTTTTCCCTAAGTGCAGTCTCTACCAATTTGTACTGCATGACTTAAATGTCCCCGTTTTTACATAATGAATCAGTAACTGAACCTTTTTAATAAAAAAAATATGTAAAAAAAAAAAGACTAAACATCCTTTTAATATAAAGGGAAATAGAAGACATAAAAAATACTTCTGAATTATAGGAACATAAGCAGTGAAAGAGGTGAGAGACAGTTCAGAGTCCAGAGAAGATAAACTATCTATAAACAAATGTGTCTACTTTAAATTGGATGCTGGCCTTGACCCTAAACTGGATAAATAAGGCTATTCCAAAAATGAAAAATAAAACAAAACAAAAGAAATGAGTGAAAGCATAATGATACTTTGTTCTTTCTCTCTCTTTTTGCACCACTACGTATTGTTCTGGGTGTGAAACCAGGAGTAACTACTTTCAGCAAAAACAAACCCATAGGAAAAAAATACTGAACCCCCATTCCCTTGAATTAGCATGATAAAAGCAGGTGGGTAAGCAGTTTCAGCAAAAGAGGACACCTTTTAATGAAACGGCCAGCGAGTATCTCCTGGAGTTTCACATATGTAACTGACCGACCTGAAAATCAAAATGACCACAAAACCTCTGATCAGTATTAAACTGATTGGTTAACCTTCACCACGCCATGTTTATCAGCTCATATTGCCGGTTATGAAAGAGTGTGAGTGATCCATCACCCTTCTGCACGCAGACCTAAGTCACAGGTGTCAAAAAGCCATTTGCAAAACCAAGGGTGAGTCACCTTAAGTCTATTATGCTAGCTGTGCCTTCATCAACGTCAGCCCAAACAAAGAAATTCCTGCACGCTGGTCACCAGGACTAAATCGCCAAAAGGACTTTCGCCAAAAGTAAACACAGATGTAGCTCAGAATGAATGCAAGATCATTTTTTAATGCACCCCAAATTAGGAGCGCAATTGTTCATCGAAATCGAATGATCAGGGCCTACGCCGCCAGATCAGATCACAAAATCTAATCATTTATTCATAAATGTCGACATGAATCAACCTATTGACCAAGAGCTTGGCGTGCTTCTGTGCTAGCCAGTCCTGCAGAGTTTCCTCAGCGCAGCTACTGTTCAACGCAATGCAAGCTGTGGTAATTAAAACAACAAAAAACAAAACCCTATTACGTCATGAAGAGTATCACTTTAGAAGACACATTCTAAACACATACCACTAAATGCTGATCTATTCGTACAGAATAGCTACACATTATACTATTTGTCCATTCTATACATTTATAGCAAATCTCAATTCTGATTGGCTGGCAGGTGTTCATTTTTTCTGTATCATCAGACCTGATGATACTGCTGGCCACAACTGAATACGGTCGTTCTAATACTGTCTAATCATTTCTACAGTATAATGGCAGCTCTTACAGGTATGTCAGACGCTGCATGGAGACAGATTGAAAACATGTGTAACTGTAGACGTGGTGAAGTTTCCCATCTTATTAACTTCAACAGTAAAAAAAAAAGAGAAACTGTTGAGGAAATGACTATTTATTGCTGTTATAACGCAAGTTGCATCACAGACTAACTTGATTCATGTTAAACATAACTAAATGGAAAAAGTACTACTTAAAATTCATTTCATAATCAGCTTCATTTCTGTTGGTTTAATGATTAATACTGACTGTCGTTTTACACGAAATAGCTTTCTGACAGTTTTGCCAATGCAGAGGTATCGTTTTTAGACAAGATCCACGTGATATTAGAAAACCGTGCAGGAAAAAAAAAAACTAAACAACAAAAAAAAACCCCGTCGCCATCAAAAAACCACTTGCCATCTCATTTTACCGTGCCCTGCCTCATTTTTTATGAAACTGAGACCTTCCTGTTGATCCTGTTGTATTGTTGCTTGGTGTTAAGTTTTATTCTTCTGCCGTGAGTCTGGAATTGGGCAACATCACTATATCTGTGGACTAAATCCTGTAACTCTGTCCCTGTGACTAATGAGTAATAGACTGGTGTTTAGTTTGCAATACATCTTGAAACTTTGCAATCCCCTGGACATGCATAATACACTCGAGATTTCAAGGACTGCTACACTACTGTCAACATTATCATCATTATTATTGAGTATGCATTGTTATTATTATGTTACACTAGGTGTGCCACTGCAAAAACTACTGACCTCTTTCTCCCGTGTTATGCTATGCATTATATTTACTGTTAACTTTTATTCATTTGATCTAACAGTAAATGTAATGCATCCAGCACTTATTTCTTCTTCTTATAATTCCTTAAACTTCACTGCACTTTGCGGTCATTAGTGCCATCATGTCTAAACACATAAATACAGGAAACAATGACTGCGGTGATTTTTGTTCTTGAGTAACAAGGATTTCCCCAATTATGTAAAAAAAAAAAACCATATATACACACACACACACAATTTTCATTTCAAACTTCCTCTTCCTTTTGTTCCTTGGGCAGATTCGGACCAGATTTCTCCACCCAAATGTCAAAAACGACACTTACTTTTCATACAAGGAATCTAAACCTTCTCCAAAAAAAACATGCTATGTAAGCATGCAAAAGCCTGTCAAAGGTTGCCCTAAACTCTGTTCACATTATCTCATAACCTTACACTTTCTAGTCCAAGGTCAGACAAAGTCTCCAGAAGAGCTGTGGCAGATTCTCCAAGACACGCAGTAAAACTTCAAAGCTAATTTCCTTAGAAAACTAACTGTACACACTGTACCTGGGAACACTGTTTAAGTAAAATGCACACCAAATATTCACTTCCTTTAATTTACTACTGTTACTGCACTTTATAGTGTTTTCCTTTATGTAGAAACATCGTCATTATTTTCGAAGGCATCTTTTCTTTACAGCGAGCCTTTGCATGTGTCTAAGACTTCTGCATCGTACTGTACAGTAATTAGCTGGTAAGTTTTACTGAGCGTCTTGGAGAATCTGCCACAGCTCTTCTGGAGACTTTGACGGTCACACTTACTTCTTTTTCTTGCAGCAAAACCCAGCAGCTTTCATTCTGTTTTTTGTCTGAAAAGTGGCCTGATATGTAATGTGTTGCTTCTGTTACAGACATTCAAACATTTCTGCGTGACATTTAATGTTTTGTTGGAAAAGTAACGCTTGGAAATATAAAATATTTTTGTACCGAGTCAATAATGCAGAACTCAAAAAAATAAAAAAAAAAACCAATAGGGTGCCTAATACTTTTGCACAGTACTGTATGGAAAAGTAATGTGTGAAGGAATTACTCAAGTACTTTTTACAGATGACTTCTTTACTCTCACCTGAGTGCTGCTCAAGGGCTACTTTTACCTTTGCTCAAGTGGATCATTACTATACTAGGGGTACTTTAACTCAAGTCAGTGAGCTTCATATTCTTTCCATCAAAGAACGGGTCCAAACAAATGATTTTGACTCACATCACTGCTTTTGGGTTCTTCATCATACAAGCTTTGGGCCCAAATGTGGTCACTGGACTTGGTCCATGCAGCGACTGGGTCCTCCTTGAAAAAAAAACAAAAAACAAAAAACAAATCTGCTGTGAAATCTTACAGAAGAAATACACGAAATTCTTGTCTTTCAGTTATTCTCTAGCTCTATATCACAGTAACAGAAATGAGTATTCCCTCAGAGCGTGGAATGCCCTGTAGGACAAACATACCCTATAATACCCCATACAATTCATCAAAGGCTAAAACATTTCAAAGGGAACTTCTAACGTAATACACATTTCTCCATTATGTGCAATGTCTGGATCACTATGCAATTACAAAGTGCCTGTTTATAGTCCTATATATAGGCACAAGATGACATCTGAAGATCAAGTTACAACAAGTCAGATCCCTTTGGGCCCACTCATTTTCATTGATGTACGATTACGTATGTTACGAGAAGGTCATATGCCTTCAGCTTCCTCGGTGTAGGTCACATGAGCTACTACATTCATAGCCTAACGGCAAGATACTAATCCATCACATAAAATGCATTTCGATGCATATACAGTATAATTTAGTTTATTCAGCTTAAATGAAAATACCAAATGTATTGCATTTGAGCAGGAAGAGAAAATAGTAGAAAATGTTACAAAATGCTCTTTCCCTTTCAATCAGAAAAGAAGAAATCATTCATTCAGACACATTATTACAAACAGCAGCTAATAAAAGAGAGTTTAATATAAGCGGAAATGAATGCAGGTTAATTTGGTTCTATTTTTGGTGTGTAATAAAAGGTCCTTTTTTCCTGTTACAAGGGCATAAGGACTATGTTTCATGTTTTGTGACTAAAATGCAGTGGAACAACAGGACACCTGTGACACATGAAAAGCATCTGTTCAAAGACGAGCAGCATCAAAAGATGGTGGATGAGGATTCAAATGATGATTAGGGACGACTGGATACAACTGGACAGGGCGAATTCAGAACAAGACCAAATTCACTGTGGACATTTCACTGCTCCATGAAGCAAGGGCTGCTTTATGTGCATCTTCCAGCAATGCTGGAGCCATGTCCTATTCCAAACAGAGCAAATCCTGCAGATTATGGGTTGTGCTCAAACAGATGTTTTGTAATGCCCCCTGTTGGCAAACACTACACATTACACTTTTGAAAAAGTTACATTTACACTGAAGTACCAGAAAAACTGGTATAGCACTTAACACTTGGTACGCCCTCCACGGGATCTTGGAGGGAACGTTGCACAGTCCTCATGCTGATGTTTCTTGAGGCCCCAGCATTGAATTCCGATGTTATTTGAGACAGTGTTGCACGCCTATCACGTGAAACGTGAAACGATTCTTGCCAGCCGACGCTGGTCACATTTACGCCCTTTTTACGTACTTTTTTACGTCCACACTGCTGTCGTAAGTTCGAGGTTTTGCCGGAATTCTTGTAGTCACGGTACACCCCTGAAATGCTTGTACGTGAAAATCCAAACTTTGCTTCTTCATCCGAAATGCTATGACCCGTCTCACGAGCGCCAACTATTAAACTGCGTTGAAAATCGCTAAATCGTGATAACTTTTAGCTCTAGAAGCTTCCATAGACGTCTAATGCTTTATATACGCACTGGCGGACACAACCAATGACGTGCTATGTATTTGCTATGGCGTTATGCTATGGCGTTGCTATGTATGTTGCATAGGCTCAGTGTACATATACCCATCAGGCATAACCTTAAGACCAGCTCCTTTTCTCTACACTCTTTGTCCGTTTTCTCAGTTCCACTTTTACCATACAGCTGCACTTTTGAGTTCTACAATTACAGACTGTAGTCCATCTGCTTCTCCCCATACTTTGTTGTAGAACTACAAAGTGCATCTATAGGGTAAGTAGAACTGTGAAAATGGACAATAAGTGTAGAGAAAAGGAGGTGGTCATAAGGTTATGCCTGATGGGTGTATGTACACTGAATTACGTGCACAACATACCGGTAAAGATTTGCTGTGCACGTTTACGTGCATTTACTAGTGTGCATTCTGTGATGCTTTTCTACTCAAAACAGCGGTAAAGAGCGATTCTTTAGATTATTTACTGTAGCCTGGTGTAGACTAGTGTCTCAAGACTATCTTTTCACTTGCTCGGTCTCGTCTCAGAAGTGAAAGCAATTCTACTTGATCTTGAATCGGTCTGGGAATAGAGCGGTACGAGCTGGACTTGTAACATGATTTATTTCATACTGTAATAATACTTATACACATTAATAAACAAAACAATTAAATTAATCAGTTAATCGGCATTGTATTCTCTTTCTTGACTCAGACTCGACCCTTTGCGGTCTTGGACTTGCCTCTGATTCGATATAGGCGCTCTCATCCGAATCACTACTGTAGACTTCCTGTAAACCAGCTTGACCATTCTTCTCTGACCTTTCTCATCATCAAGGCGTTTCCACCTGCAAAACTGCTGCTCACTGGATGTTTCTTTTTTTATTTGCCATGCCACTGTCCTAACTTTTTTCCCCACTATATTGATGGTTGTTACGAATCTAACTGAAGAGCTGCATGATTTTATGAACTACACTGACGTCACATGATTGGCTGACCTCAGTGTACAGATTTCTTTATAAAGTGGTCGGAGAATGTTTAAAGGAAGACTGCCTTTTTGCTTAACACACTGAGACTAAACAATAAAACTAAAACAATATTCAGTTTCCTCGTCTCATCGGTTCTAAAAATCTGCAATTTGATGCAAAAAAAAGAAAAGGAACAGTGGATAACTGGGTCAACAGAAATGATGCCAGTACACTGAAGGCATTTTCTCTGTTTCTGACAACAGAACTGGTGGTGCAATTCACCTCACAGTGCAGAATGACTTAAGGAAGCATATCTGGCAAACTCATAAACTGTTTATCATAAGCACATACCTATACCTGCAAGGAGAGCACTTATCTATGCTCTTCTACATTCTGCTAAAAAAAAACCTGTAAGGATAAAGGAAGTGAATGCTCTTTGAGGTGACTTTGATGAAGACCAGGGCTTAACGCGGGGTCATTTTGCAAGTCTTTCGTCCAAAGTACTTGAAATAGTTCTTGTATTTGTATATGAAAATTTCTAAAAATCTAAAACCAAACGTACCCTGCGTTTGTTATTTCTAAACGAAGGCACGTTTTGCCCCAAGATTAGGAGATCCATGATTTTGAAACTGAGCTTTAATTAAGATCAAGTTCATCAAAGTTACATTGATTTACATTGCTTTTTATTTAACATGCATACAAACTCGGGCACCTTTTACCGCGGTGACATTTTGCAAAACAGGTTGTGTTAACTGTGTTGCAAGGTATGTTGTGAAGAAAGACAAAAAACCCTCACAAGATGCTGCAACTAGAAAAATATAAGAAGTGGTTTCAGAGCAAACAAAAAGAGGATGCACACCGGGGTCTGTGGATAAAAAACAAACAAACAGAGAAACAAAGCTACTAGTTTGTAGTAGCAATTGTCGATCAGAAGCCTATTTGGATCCAGATTTAAGCAAGATAAAACAGCTTACAGACATTTTAATGCAGGCAACATATAGATCAGTTACATTTATTCCTTTACTCTATGCAATATCTAATAAAAGACCAATTCCATTTTCGTCATAGACATATAGAGAAAAGATCCATTTAAATGTACGTATTGCCAGTATCTTGTGCTTTCCTTATTCAAAACAAATTCATTACCAAAATCATTGTTTGCAATTTAAATCGGATGCTAGTCAAACAGGTTCAAATCATTAGATTAGCCCTGAAGGAGAAAGTCAGTAGAATAACAAGATGTTAAATGTTAAGTTGTTCTGCACAGTTCTGTTTTATATTATATTGTTTTTAAAAATAGCAAATGATATTGAGTACACCCAATCCTATTTACAAGCCACATTTACGAATGAATAACCTGCTATTAAAATGTTCTTTTTCATACTTTATGTTTTTTGCCCTACAGAAAAGGTTCAAACGTTACCCGTACCCATGTTGGTCTGCTCTTACCTGAACTCTGCACAGCTGGGCACAGCTGAAGTGGACATGCTCCTGGGTTTTGGTTTATTACGGTTTAGTAGTTTTCCAGGACCAGGAGGCTCCTTTCTGCCACAGGATGAGCAGCCTGCCTCCGGCTTCATCATCCAGCTCGCCTCTCCGGAACTCTCCATCTGAGACGACACGGAGGACGACCAGATTAACGTCTGAAAGCGGTGTCAAACTCGAACCTGAAACCAAAGCCTTAGCTACTTCTTGATTGTCTTGTGTCATGAGGGGCGTCTTTGCTAACTAGTTCAGGAAGACACGAAGGCTGATGCAACTCGGGCCGGAAGAGGAAGGCCATCTTATCCTATGTTTCCCAAACACCACCCTATAATGAGCCAGCTGGCACCTACGAATGGTATGTAAAACATCAAGATGTTCATGTAAAACATCGTTAATTGCCCATTATACACAAATGTTTTAGAGATAACTAAACCCGATTACACTGTAGCCAGACGAGTGCATCTTGCACCTTCCCTTCAATACCTTTTTTTTTGCAATGGTTGTGGAGTAAAATTATTTCTAAATAGGGAGAAAATGGTATAGAGAATGTATTTGCTTGAGACACAAAGGCTTGGTATTTTGACTGCCAGTTGAGAGGACACAGAAGTAGCATAGCACATTTGGAGATGGCGTGTTTGTTATAGACGATGCAAATGCTTGTATGTGGACAAAAACATGGTAGAAGAAGGAGCTACAGTTTCTGTTTAAAAGAAGAACTGGAGAGCTGAACCTAAAAAGAACCGCGGGAAAAAAGTTAGGAGTCGATATGTGGGAGAGGTCAATAATGTTAGATAAAAGGGTGGACACCGCGGTCCTAGAAGTCTTAGGATGAGTCAGTGTACAGTCTAGGGGTGTGCACAGGTTTGTTAAATGTTTGAACTGCCAGGACCTGAATACTGAAATCACAGGTGGTCAGATTTTAAGCTATCCAATAATGTTCAATAAAACTCCTCAGGGTTTAAGAAAAGCTCAGAAGCATCACAAGTGCTACGCTTTTCATTTTACATTGGGCGCTGAGGGGTATTCAAGAAAGCAGGTTCAACAAAAAGAGCCTAACCCTGAACTTTGACTTTTCAGCTCCAGAACAGCAGATCCAAGCTAGTTCAATCAACTCACTGATGTTCACTGACTTAAGCGTGTGCGTGGCGACTAAAAAAAAAAAATCGTCAATTGAGCGCCAGTACTACAATTCACCATGGCAACCGGCAATAAAAAAGGAGGGTAGATTATACTAGGTGCACTAGGGAAACTATTACGACACGATACAATAACCAACATAGGCCCATTTAATATATAAAATAACACACACTAAAAATGAAAACAATAAACGACAATCTGTAAACTGATTACACAAACTTGAGGGTATGCAGCATGCTGGGAATCCTCACTGCACTACCCTCCACTCTCCCAGCTGGCCACGCCCCCACCCTAATCCAGTAGCGGGACACCACAACAATATAATTTCGGAGTTTAATAGACTATTGTGATGATGATGATGATGATGATGATGATGTTACTATAGTGGTTATTGTAATATCAGATACTATGGCTACAGTCATGCCATACAATGGGTATTTTCCAAAACTTCATTTACAGGAGATATCCATTTGGGGTTTTTATAACTTATGCATTTTTTTTTGTAAAATCTCTGATATTTTTCTCCTGTGCAATAAGATCCTATGGAATTTTCAACTGACTAATAAAATATATGCTAAGCACACAACGTATGTGAACGTATATATATATCCGTTTTATAAATCTTGAACTCGATGAACTCAAAAAATCTAAACTTGTTGACTTAACATAAAAACATTATCTCAAGCTCGCACGTTATGTTTTCATGTCGAGTGAACGCGAAATGTTGGTGTCATTTTGACAATTCTGAACATTTGCATAGACGCTACACTAAAACGGATATGAAATAACACGGGGTTTGAGAGTGCAGGTTAGGTTCACACGAGGCTGGGGAGGCCAGAGTCTGTTACCATGGTAACTGACCCAGCGTTTCAGTTATCTCTCTTCTGGAATGGAAAACCCAGTGTTTCCCTCACCACTGGGATAACAAACTCAGAGTTGTGCTTACTGGAATACCCCTCAGCTCTTGTGTGGAGAATCGATTTGTGTTTTTTGTTCAGTGGCTTAGTAAGTATTACCTACATATGTTATAACACCACAATAAAGATTTTACATCAAACATTTTTACCCTTCTACCACTTAACCAAAGATTTTCATGAGACAGTCATTCATTCTACAGTCCTTAAGTATTAACTTGGGCAGAAGGCACTTACCTAGAACAGACAGATGCTAATGAATTCTGGTAAGGTGGACAAGCCCTTAGAATAAAGGAAGAGGTGGGACTGAAAGGGGAGAGTTTGCAATGAATAAACCCATGTTGGCATTACCAAGTGACAAGTTACCATATTAAGGGAACACTGGAATGGCTACTGGTGTTGCTCATGTGCACTGTTCATATACACGTTATGACAAGAATAGTAGTAAAGTTATACAGGGCTTTGTTTGTGCAACTTGTTATTTATTTATCACCATGTTACATGGTAGCGTAGTTAATCATTTGGATTTGCTGCTAAAGCATCTCAGAACAAAACTGTTGAACCACTCAAATTAACAATAGACAAACTCCAAGACACTTAGGAGCCTAATGGTATTCTTTACAACCATTTAATTCAACAGTACTAGCAAGCTGAGCCCAGTATACAGAGAACTAAGGTGAAATCTGTGGAAGCTGAGCTGGGGGAAGCCGAGCTGGTGGAAGCCGGGTTGGGGATACGAGGCTGGGGAGGGCGGAGAAGGTTTACAGAATGGCTCAGACCTGGTATGGACTGAAAAAGGGGAAGATGTGGTGGATGATGAATTCAAATGAGGCTAAACTTGCTGAAGTACATTGGCACTCTGCCAGGGACAGAGGAAGGATGTTGGCGACTTGACAAATACCTGATGCGGCAGTGCAAATTTCATGCAAAGCATGAAGTAAAATGCAATGAAGCATTTAAGGGAAAAGTTCTCTTCTTAGAAGAGAAACAGAAGTTCAATTGCAGAATCTGACTTCAGTTATCAGAGCAGAAGTGGCAAGCCATCAGTTAACTATTATAACTATTGACAGTACAATCGTTCCCTTATTTTTAAGACAATAAAGCACAGCGAACCGAGTTACATAGCAAAGCTGCCTAAGTTATCATGTTAACTTCTCTTTCCTGTTTTCTGTGTGGTTGGGACGACAACCATGATACTGTACAAGTCGCTGAAATTACATCCCTCCATTCAGGTGTTGATGAAGCTCGTGATCTGATACAATCTGATCCACACTGCATTGTTTCCACATGACTGGCTGATTAGATGACAAGCAGGTGTACATATGAACATTCCTGTACTTTCCAAGAATTTTTGATTTATTTTTTTTTACATTTTCTAGCCTTCCCTTGCCAATGATGGGATGTTGTTGTTAGGAAAATCATTCATTCATTCATTCATGAAATAAAGGAACTGTATATACTGTAGAAATAAAGAGTCTAAACGTCCCTGTTAAAACTGCAGGTTTTCTGTGATAAAAAACCATGATTACTTATGTCAGATCTTTTCCCACCATTAACGTATCATAGCAACCAACAAAATTCAAGTGAAAAACATATAGAAATGTTTTAGGGGAAAATAATAAAAAATTATAACCTGGTTAACTAATACTTTGTTAAAACAACATTTACTTGTAGTACAGCATTCAGTCCTTCTGTGTAAGAGTCTACCAACATAACACATCTTGATATGCCAATTTTATTCTCCTCTAACTTGCAAAAATGCTCTCGACCTATCAAGTAAGAGGTTCTCCTGTGCACAGCCCTCTTTGGGTTTTTGTCATGCTTTTTCTTCAACCATCCATGATTTCCTCCATCTTCCCTAGAACACCAGTTCCAGCCAATGAGAAGCAGCCCCAGAGCATGATGCTGCCACCACCAGGCATCATTGATGGGTGATAAACTGTCTTTTATATATATATATATATATATACACACAATGAAACTGAAACACCTGTCATTTTAGTGTGGGAGGTTTCATGGTTAAATTGGACCAGCCTGGTGGCCAATCTTCATTAATTGTACATTGCACCAGTAAGAGCAATGGTGTGAAGGTTCAAT
>JAOVVH010000042.1:8132735-8151039 GCA_028566435.1 Scorpiodoras heckelii
AAGCTGTCTGAAAGGGATGTTCGGGTCCTTCTGACCACTGTGCAGGACTTGTATATGTCATTCCCAAGATGAATTGATGCTGTATTGGCCGCAAAAGGAGGCCCTACACCATACTAACAAATTATTGTGGTCTAAAACCAGGTGTTTCAGTTTCATTGTCTAACCCCTGTACATGTAGCTAGCACACTATAGTTTTAGGTGAAAGCAAAAAATAAACCGCATTGCAGAGTATGGGCTTATTATACTATTTTAACACACAAAATCATAATATTTTTAAATATTTTTAAAGGGATTAAAGGAGGTCAAGGTGGTAGAATAGTGAAGTGTGAAGTTCAATTAAGCTTGGAGAAGTTGAAAGAATTAGAACTCAGACAGGCATGGCTAATTTGCCTGATAGCTGAAAGTATCGGACTGACCTCATCACACGCCGAACAGCGTGGTTTGAGTCGCTCAGCATGGTGGCGGCCACAGTAGATCTTTCCATCCTGATGGAAATAGATTAGATCCACCAGCAACTCAGCACACATACAGCACACAAAGCAGTGAGGATGCCAGCACAATCCATGACCCACTCGTGAGGCAAATACGGCAATATCACCTCCATTTATTTGGCCTCCACACTATAAGATAAGGAAGAGTACTATGGATACACCAATACAGAGAATAAACATGGCTGACAAGGAACATATATATTATTAACTATTTATTTTGGGCATCATTAATTTAGATTAGCAGTCAGATGAGGTAGGGTAGGTTTAATCGAAGGGTAACACTGTCATACTTGCTCACAAACAGCTCCAGTTATGGTGAGGGGGAGAGGGCGGACGGTGCCTCGGCCCAGGTTGTCTCTCTTTCTCTGGTTGCTAAAGATCATCAGCTCTCTCTTCTCTTCTTCATCCAGAGAGTTGCAATATCGCACCTGAAAACATCCAACACCTTTCTTTATCATCTTTATCATTTTCATTATCAAAGTCTTTTATGATTATGTTGTCAACATAGCTCTTTTAGCTCAACCGTTTCATTTTCTAACAAGCAACAACATTTCCTATTTCCTTAGAGACCAAGTAACATGTTAGCACACTTCAGAGACCCCCCCCCATTCAATTTAAAGCTGCAAATAGGCAAAATAACACCCCTGTTACTCCACTACAGACAGAGCACCCCAAATCCTTTAGGCACTCACTATATATACAAAAATGTGTTTCAAAATAGAACTAGTTATCGTTCTATACACTATCAAATCCTAATATAAATATGTCTGTTACTCAAGTGCTTTGGGATGTTAGGGAATTCTGTATCCACACAGTGCTTTTCCACTGAGACTGTCTTCCGCCAAATGTCCAACCAAAACCTAAGCTAGAAAGCCATTAAAGACATGCTAAAATGCATTTTACCATCTCATCTCTTTGCTAATAATTGGATGAAAAAGCAGATTCCTGGAATGTAATGCAAATGCGTCAGTACTTTGAGCACTGACCTCGTTGTCATGAGGGGGAAGCTGGTGTAGGAGCTGTTTAATGCGATGCTTCTCGCCAATGCTGTTCACGTAGGGGACCTTATCTTCAGGCAGGAAACTGTAATACTGGTGAACCTGTGCACATAAACACAAACACACACACATATTCATACCCATAAAAAGTTTATATGCATTCCAAGGGTCAGTTTATTAAATTCAGTAAATGTCTACCAGAAAAATGTGTCACTGCATAAGTTATACCATAAACACTACAAACACTGCAATGCTTTCAGCTGCAAAAAAATCCATCTACTTCAATTCCGTGCATTTGTGCAACATATGTTTAATGCATACAATCTTGCCTTTGTTTATTGCTTGTGTACATCAGCCCAAATTATTCAGCCCATTCGTATCATTTTGCCTCCTATGTGGGTTGAAATGTTAACATGAAAATTAATATAAAGCCTAGCTGCATCTTACCAGATTTTAATAGTATCTTATTTCTGTGCATGCAGCAACATATTACTGTCTCAGCAGATGCATGCATGTTGAGGTAATAATCCAAAGCATATACCCATATCACATATCATATCAGAACACCCCCAAAACCAGGAAAACAGAAACCTATTTCACTTTTCCTTCTCTCCATTTTCCCCTTATATACAGGCGCTCTTTTTTCCAAATGCCTATGTGTCATTATGGCAGAGACGTGCAATCAAATTGTCAGTGGAATCAAGTGTCCACTTTAACAGAATGTAACAGTGTAATTTGAAGCTTGGTCTTTTTTTAGAGAAGTAATAAGGCTGGAAAATTAGTCGGAATTTAGCTGAGAAACTTAAATAGACTGTTCATGAAAAGGGGCTAAAAATATTTGCATAGTCTAGTGAAGATCAGGGTCCTTTCGTGACATATTAGTGACTGTGAATATAGGAATACCATAAAATGAATGCCAGAGAAAAGTGTAGGCATGTACCTCGATGTTTGCTCTATGAAAAGGCCAGAGTGAGTTCTGTGGTTACCAGAGGATGAAGGGTGGGGGAAATCAGTGTTATTGCTGCTTGGAACTGATTGCAGATTAAAGCTGCAGCCCATGAAAAAGGATGAAGCAAGATTCAAACGCTACACACTCACATGCACACACCGATTCGGTCAGAATCTATTTGATGAAAAGGCAATTACATATTATCTAAAATGACAATAGCATATGTGCAACCTATTCATGGTCAAGCACATTCAGTAAGCTGATTAGATCAAACAGATGACACAAGTGCACACAGAAAATGAGCACAAGCACCTTCAGCGCTCATCGTTTTGTTCGTCTGAGATTCATGTTATCAAATGCATACTAGTTTCTGAGAAAATTTCTGCTCTGAGACCTGTAATGATGTGGTGGCTGCCTTTAATAAGTGCCAATATGATGATTCTTGATAGGACTCATTTCCTGCTTGTGTGTGTGTGTGTGTGTGTGTGTGTGTGTGTGTGTGTGTGTGTGCTTGCAAACTCTATCAGGATATAGTCTTGAGCTTTGTTTCAAGGTATGCTCACAACTCTGCTCTTTGCTTGTGGGTTGTCGGCAGAGAGCTGTATCTAGGCAACCAGAACTGGTTTATTTAGTGGTTGAGTGAGGTAATTGGTTTGGACAGACAAGCGTTAGCGTATGACTATGTGACTATGCTGATCAGTGTTCTGTCTGTATTATAATCAAAGAAATATAAGAGATATCTATATACCACCCACCTTACTCCTATGTATGTACGTATGCATCAGGAGCCTATCACAGGAACATTACAGAGCACCATGCATACAAACACACATTCATTCACACTTAGGGGTGATTTAGTGTGGCTAATCTGCCTGGCTGCATGTTTTTGGACAGTGGAAGAAAACCCACGCGAATACAAGAAGAACATGCAGCTGAGAGTCCACACTGAGAGTAACCCAAGCTCAGGATCGAACCATAAACCATGAAGTTGTGAGGTTCATTAATGCGTATTGTCTTCTAATTTTTTACTGGTGTATTTTGTACAGAAATAAGTTCCCTTTTCAGTCATTTTCAGTAACCACTTTATTCCGGTCATTGGCATGATGGACCCACAGTCTATCCCATGAAAACTGGGCACAAGGAGGGAACACATCCAGGATGGGACACCACTGCAACCTTTCACAAACAATTTATCATAGCCAAGCCACTTGCTTTTGGGAACTGGGTAGACACCAGAGAACCTGGAGCACATGGAGAACATACAGATCTCCACACAGACAGCAACCTGAGCTTAGGAATAAGCTCAGGACCCTAGAGCTGTGAGGAGACAATACTACATGTCAGAAATTCTCACAAGTCATTTTTTTTGCAGTCTGAATTCAAAGTCAAGTCTCAAGTCTCTTATGGTTGTGTCATCAGTTTCCATGCCCATGTGTAATGCTACACATGATAATAAGGGAGAAAATGATATTCAGCTCATCACACATTTCCTTAATGTTAATGCACCAAAAAATATACAAAAGGGACAAGTTTTAAGTCAAGTCTCAAATCACTGTATGTGCGATCTACCACAATGCCCACTTGTCTGGATGATGCTATTAAAAATGTATTAATTATAGGATGCCTACTTTTTAAGCATTTTCTTACTTCACTAAGACTATAAAAAATCTCAGTCGGTTTCATTTCTGCAGCTACAAAACTATAAACTAGACATTTTGTGTTTTAAATGTCTGTCATAAAAATGAACAGTTTATTCCACAGAATTGTGACTTGAGTCCATGTTGGCAATTTATAAAAACTGTGTTCGTAACAATGCTCTAATAGATATCACATATGCAGTCTTCTCTCAAAATCTATCCTGGTGATGCTGAACCCATTGAATCATCATTTAAAAAACTAATTCGAGGGAGTACAATGATCAGATGCACATTAAAAAAAATGTCTAAATTGCAACAACAGATTACAAAGTCTGGATAATTTACATTTGAATTAATTTTTAAGTTGATTTTTTATCAGGCTGAAGTATAAAATATTTGTCACTGTTCTGCATTTGACGAAAGTATTCATGCTGGCAGCTATGACTCAATGATAGTGTCACTGAGTCACTTATTCTTTGTTGTTTGCTTTCTTTTGTTTTCATTTTTTTTCCTTTTTGTCACATTATTTGAAAAATCCTCCTACCTGGTGATTTGGTATCTTATAAAAGATTTAAATGGGACCTGTAAAAGCTTATTTTCAGTGTTATGTAAGATGATTATTAATTATTTATTATTACATGAAATAAACTGGGCTGCTTGGAAGAACCCAATCTTCCCCTTTCAATAAAAATAAACACGTTAAACCTTTTTGAATCTTTTAAATAACCTTCCTCTTCCTACAAACAACCACCATTAAGTTCAGCTATGTGATACAGATGCCATGGTTTAGCTGTTGTTTCGTTTCAGTTCTAGCATGAGGTGATGCTTGTATGATGTGTGTGTGTGTGTGTGTGTGTGTGTGTGTGTGTGTGTGTGTGTGTGTGTGTGTGTGTGTGTGTTAGAGACAGATTATATGCGAGATAGGGGCTCATACAGGGTCATCCTTTAACAGGAGTCATTTCCATTCCCCATCTGCCTGACCATGAAATGTTCTACAGCTTACTGGCCCTGGCCCGTGATTCTTAAATTGCAAGGTCTCATCCTCACACACACCCACACACCCACACCCACACACCCACACACACGCCCATGCACTGAGACTCGTTTATTTGCCTCATACCATGTTACACATGATCACACCTTTTTAACTGTAGTCTCACTCCTTTTTAAAACGCAGGTCACACACAGGAAGAAAACCATTCCATCTGAGCTGTGCCTTTCCAGAAATGAGAAAAATCTGTTCTTCACCCGTGACCCGTGCCAGTGGCTTTATACAATAACATCGAAATGCAGTGCTATAAATATATATCTCGCATTACACAACAATGTATATGTATGGACACAACAGCAGATTATTATCTGGCAGACAGATAAAGCATCTTCAGAGGGAGTTTGTCTAACCATTTACAGTATGTAGCCTACATGCCATTGCTTTGCCTGCAGTGAGGAATAAAGCTCAATAAAAATACTTATTTTCATCGACATCATTTACATCACAGCTGATTGTAGCAGAGTGGACTTGCGTCTCTCCGCTGGCTTACAACCAATTCAGGACCACACCAAAATGTTAATGCATCATAGAAACTATAGGTCCGAAATGAAGAAACTAAACACGGTTTAAAATCATATGATTCAAAATGGTAAAAGGACAAAATCCACCATCAAAATGGTTGTTACAAGACGTGTAACACGCAAAATATTTGCTCTGCAATAAAACAATAAAAAAAATGGTGTTTTCTAATGAATAACCACATTTAAAGCAGGAACAAATGTTTAAAAAAGATCTGTCTTTATCCATCCTCTTGCTATGAGTAGATTTAGTCCCCAACAACACACAAGGACATGAGCAGACTTACTGTATCTTTTGTGTGTATTTCCAAAATATATCAATAATAACTATTTACTGTACATCTAACAAGCGTGTCTCAACAGTACATATGCCTGTGTTTTTTATTCATGTGGGGAACTTTACCTGTTCAGGTTTGAGGCCTGGGGGCACCCAAGCGTATTCCTCCAGAGCGCAGCCGGAGTCGTCGTCGGAGGTGGAGTTCCTCTGGAAGTCAAACATGAGCTTAGACACCGTCCTCTCCATGTCCAAAGCCATCATCACCGCCTCATACCACTCCCTACTGCGCACACAGAGAGAACGAGCCTTAATAATCACTAGAAATCCTACTACTCCTATCACATGTACAGATGTGACCCATCTGCTGGATTAGTGCCTACGACATCCTTATGTTTGGAATTCACTGCAAGGCTGAGAATATTCCGTACTCCACCTATCAGTATTTTGCTGTCAATAAGCCTCTATGGGCCCAGCCAGTAAACGATGCTTAGTTTGATTACGTAGATCCGTACCACAAACATATT
Organism: Scorpiodoras heckelii; assembly: GCA_028566435.1. NCBI lineage: Eukaryota > Metazoa > Chordata > Actinopteri > Siluriformes > Doradidae > Scorpiodoras > Scorpiodoras heckelii. The sequence continues at coordinate 8,139,181 of JAOVVH010000042.1, forward strand.
ACATGCACATGTCAAACTAACATGGCTACAGGTGCGTTAGACACCAACATTTAGATTAGACAAGCCTTCATTACTGATCCGTGGACTGATTAACATCACTTACAGATTACTTATTCAAAGTCACACCAGGGACAACGAATGCTCAAATTCACACTTTAATATAGAGAACCATAAATAGTGCTGGGTTAGAATGAACCTGACAGTTAATCTAACATGCGCTGATCTTAGCAATCTGATAATATAGGCTGAAGAGTATGAATATGCATTTGCATTTAAATGATTTTAGCCGCAAATGATCAAACATATGACAGAGACAGAGAGAGAATTTATGAACCTACAAACAGCCCATGATTATCGAGGAACATGTTTATGTACTCTCATGATTCTTTAAAAAATAGGAAAATTAAGCAACTGAGCAAGGGAAAAAGCATATTGTCGATTAAAAGCTAATCATAAGGTTTATAATTACTTATGGTTTTATATGTCCACTAACTGGGATTGCATTACTATTATCAGGCCTGTTTCTAGACACAAGCATTAAAACAGTTGCTTAGGGATGTATTGACTATCATTACCTTTTGCAAAGTTCGGTAGTAAATATTAGTATACGAAAGCATTTCCTGAGCTTACCATCACGTCTAATGTAGAACTGATAATAGGGCATGGCATCTGAGCCACGGTTCTTATTATCATTGTCTAGTGGCACAATACCACCAGTAACACCACTGTTAACCGGTACACTTGGTACCTATAAATATATTTTTAAAAAGTCACTGATACTTCTACCTCTTGAGATGCAAATATTTACTTTCATATACAATTTTTGTTTAAAATAGTATGCATTGAGGCAGAACTGTATAGTATACTATTGTATACAATTCCACTATCCAGTGTCACCCAGAAGAGGAAGCTTCCCATTTGATTCTGGTTCCTCTAGTGGTTTCTTCCTTTTGACATCTCAGGAAATCTTCCCTTGCCACTATTGCCTCTGGATCACATCAATCTAACGTGGCCACAGGTGTTTGAAGCACCAATATTTAGATTAGACAAGTCTTCATGACTGATCTTTGGACATTAACATCACTTAATGGTTACTGATGAAAATTCACACTAGGGACAATGAAAGTTGAAATTCACTCTTTTATATAGAGACCTGTTAATAGTGCAAGTTTAGAATGAACCTGATAGTTAATCGACAGTGCTCTGATCTTAGCAATCTGATAATATAGGCTGACACGTATAAAAATGCATTTGCATTTAAATTTGCATTTAAAAAAAGATCAAGCACACAAGCTCATTTTTGGGAACTAAATCTACACCAGAATTTCTGTAAAGCTGCTTTGTGAAAAGTGCTATACTAAGTGCTCTATTGTTAAAAATGCTATTGAAACAAAATTAAACATCCAGTTGAGGTTTCAAACCAACAGGACAATGTCCCCAGTCATTATAGTTGTGTATGCAGAAACAAGACTGCTTTGGTATACATATCTGATAAAAAAAAAAAAAAAAACATTTTGTGTTTAACTTCTGCTAAGTTCACATCCCAGCTATCTCACAGAAGAAAAGTAAAGATGGCTGACAGGCAAATTAACAATTAACAACAAATCGAATTAACAAAAACATTGGCACTATTTTATTATTTTGACTGCAAAATAGCAACATAAGAGGATTCAGACATTCAGACTTCATCATGACTTCAGTTCATTATGACTTCCCACCACAGCCAAGGTGCCACTGCTGGGCCCCTGAGCAAGGCCCTTAACCCTCAAATGCTCAGATGTATAAATGAGATGAATGTTAGTCGCTCTGGCAAATGCCATAAATGTAATTGTAAACATGCATAAAATCATGTTGGAAAAAAATGCCAAAATAATAGCCTGTGCTGAATCAAGTTGTATTTTATTAGCTGCAAAAAAATGAGGCTGAAAGCCATATTATTAAATTAAACCAAATATGTAGTGATTAAGGTGATCACTACATGATCACTACAAGGTGATCATTGCACTCATCTTTTTATTTTTTGTATTGCATCTTGCTTTTATGTTACATCTTTTTACATTGTGAGTAACATTTTCTTTCACGGATTTTTTTTTGTTTAATGTAAAGGGTTTTCGATTCCCTGCTATAAGAACTAAGTTTAATAAATTAACATAAACCAGTTTTATTATTCTGTTGCATCTGATGTGCCATGATAAAAGGTAACAGGGGTAATTAGTCATTGTGGTGTTTCCTTTTAAGGCAGCAATGTTATAAAATTGCACAAGCAGTTTTGCACCTTTCTTATAGAGTGTTGACGGCAATTAAAACCTGTTTCTGTAATGCGCTTTTGTTCAATTGAGTTTGTCCAGTAAAGCTCAGGCTACACAATCCATATAATGCTCTAATGCTAGTACTTTACAGCAGTTATAATCAGGTCATCTGTTTTTAACAATGAATTATTTAACAGCCCTGGATAATAATACAAAGCATCAAGTTATTTTTTTTAAACTCTCCTGTGATCTAATGTATAGTGTGCTGTTTTGTTAGACATTGAGATATTAAGGTGGTTTTATTGCATCCTTTGTATAATTTTGTCTTTTTTCTCTGCTGTTGTGACATGGTAATTATTTGTACTTCTGTTGCAGGATATATCCCCTGCTGTTTTGCCGTATGGCTATCTGATGGTTGTTTTGATCTTTGGGCTGTTTATTTCATTTTTTGGACAAACCAGCTGTTGATAATAGTTGGTTATTTGTGTATTTCCTAGATATCAAGTGGAAATTTGCTGTGCCGATGTATGTATGTGACTCTTATCACCAACATGCATGTGTTGGCATGCGCTAAGGGCTAGAGCATGTGTGACAAAGGGTTAGAGGATAAATAACACAAACTGTGAAATAATATTGAGTCAGTGATGATCCTTTGAGGGTCAGTTCCTATTGATGGATTGGGTAGAAGCAGTCTGATTTAGTTTATAATAAACTGTTCCCTGCTTGGTGAAATTCTGTGTCTTAACATGACTTGCTTATAGCCATATAGAGCTAGCCAGCAGCATTTACTCATGTAATGTAGGAAGAACTATTAACTGATGAACTGAATCCATACTTCTACCTTCAGTGGCCAGTGGTAAAAGCTGGTTTATAGTTTGATGGTCCAAATCTGTAGGTCCAAGTTAACTATTCAATTGCTTGCAGGCATTTGTTGCTTATCTGCCTACAACATTTAAACACACACTGAGTCATAGCTGACTCAAGATTGTGTTCCTAAACCAAAGAATGGTGATAAAATTCCTTTACTGAAGATGAATGCACTCGGAAAATAATGTGTGGATGTATATGTCAATGTCTTCTCTTATACTCCCGCCTATAGACATGTGACAGTCTTGCTACGAGTCAGACCCAGGTCAGTTACATAGTGTAGCAGTTCACAAACAACTGTCAGATCAGCTGCGAATAGCCACTGCTTGTAAGGTGTAGGACAGCAGAAGGAATAAAAATTTTACAACTGGGCATTCAATATGTCTATCAAAGCAATATGCATTAAAATGTTTCAGTGCCTCTGTAAAAATGCTACATTTTTCTTTAATAGTCAATGTGATTTAATGTTTCTTTAATGCTTTGGACTTTATTTGTGCATTATCTAGTGTTCAGACTAACTTGCATGTTTCGTACAGTCAAACAATACAGTTATAGGTGCTGCCACAAGCCACATTTCTAATTTGTAACAAGTACTGCATTACATGGCTTTAATATCACTTGTGTTTGGAAATGTATTCATGCCCCCAGGCCACCCAGACACCATTTCAACTTTGTTCATCAAGAAGAGAGACTAAACAATGCTGCATAGACATAGCAAACAAGCACAAACCAAGTAAAACTGGGCTCTAAGATTTGCTGTAGTCTGATCTGACAGAAGAGGAATCTGTATGCATGCACATATTAAAGCGGCGTGATCAGTGGGGATCAGTGACACATAAAATACAATGAGAACTAGAGGAAAGACTTCACACAGATCTGCTTTAAATCTGATCTTCTCATCAGCATCCCACAAACCCCAGAGCGTTAAGAGAGAGTGAGAGCGAGTGAGAGAGAGAGAGAGAGAGAGAGAGAGAGAGAGAGAGAGGAATGAAGGGAGAGGGAAAAAAGAGAGAGGTGCAAAAGCCGTGCTAAAAGAAACGATTTTCTCTCTCACGTGTCCTGCCTCATCTTTCTCTCTTTCCCTCTGCCAGTGGATTTGACTGTTTCTGTGTGGGTGTGTGTGAGAGCGAACAGGAGAGAGGGAGATGAGTGAGAGAGAAGAGGGGGAGCGAGGGAGAAAAAAAGAACTCTTATTTATGTAAAAGGCAATGTGAGAGGAGGCTCTCAGCTGAAGCACTGATGCTGAATGCTGTTTTGCTAATAGCTTAACTCTTTGAGGCACGGGCAGCCTTTAAAGAAAATGGCTTCATTTAATCTAAATTAGATCTCAAAAGCAAATGTGACATTCATATTTTAGTGATAAAATGCAAACATAATGAAGTCTTGCTTATTACCTAACATCTTTGGCGCAGTTGCTCGTCAACAGAAAAATGAAATGCTATCTGATTTTGAAAAACAATGAAAAAACATGAATTGTTTTTGTTCCAAGCACTGAAGAATGTATAAATATTCTTGTTGGCAATAACGATGAAAATGATGATGGTAAAAACGCTGATGAGATCCATACACTCCAGTGTCAAGCAGCAGCTGCAAGTGGGCCCTCCACATTGCATAAAGCGTCTGTAATTACTGGATATGTGCTGATAATTAACCCTTAGTGATGCCTGCATGTGACCATGTAATACTATCAATGATAAAATTACACCCTCAAGGCTGGTTTAACGTTACTGCAAGGAACCCTCAGCACAAAAGCATGGCTAATTTCTTGCTTTGTTTGCTGCATACCAATCGGTTTTCGTTGTGAGAAAAGCAAGACATCATACGGCCATGCAGTGAAATCATAATACAACATTTGTAATCAACAAGAAAAACAAACTGCATTGCAGAACTCAGCTGCGGGGCTGATTATTATTATCGAAAGTACGAATTCTGACCAAGTGCAAATGCTGATGGATGAACACCTGTTCATCTCTGAGGCTGCACAACACGCTGCGGAAATAATTTTACATTTTAGTACATAAATATCGACATACCAGTATAGTTCACTAAATGCCTTGGTAAACATCAGAGAAAAAACTAATTCTAGAAAAAAACCCAAACAAACCCCAGAACATATTAATGAGTTCCATTGCATATCCATTGTTCAAAGGAGCAGTTTGTTATTTTTAGATCATCTACTGTCTGCAAAGTTAGCTGCAATTGCATTAAAACGGTAACAAGACTTCACGCAATCAACCCAATCCCATCTGTTGAAGCTAAAATATGTAACCATAGGTGGCCTTTTAAGGAGATTTCCAGGATGAAAACTGTGAACTGATGCCTGAAATGCAAGTCAGATGAACTGCAAAACAATACTGTGAATAATAGTTAGTCTAAGGTGCTGTTGAAATAGTACACTATATATCCAAACGTTTAAGGACACATGACCATCACACCCATACATGCTTTTTGAACATCCCAATTCGGATTTAGTCCCTCTTATTTGCTCCTATAATAAATTCCAGTGTTCAAGCCACTAGATTTTGGAGCGTGGCTGTAGGAATTTGCCCATTCAGCCACAAGAGCATTCATGTGGTTGGGTGAGAAGGTCTGGGGTGCAGTCAGCATTCCAGTTCATCCAAATCAAATTGCTTTATTGTCACATCACAAGCACAGGTGTGAAGGTGAGTGAAAACCTTAGGTTGCAGAGTTTCTCACAGTATGTACATACAAAAAATATACACATTAGCACACACTTTTGCACTGTCTGTTTACATATACAAGCTATAGATATACACTATATGGACAAAGGTATTGAATTCAGGTGTTTCATGGAGTCCCATTGCCACAGGTGTATAAAATCAAGCACCTAGCTATGAATTCTGCCTTTACAAACATTTAAAGAGTTCACTGAATTCAACTTTGGTACTGTAATAGGATGCCACCGTTGCAACAAGTCAGTTCATGGAATTTCTTCCCTCCTAGATATTCCACAATCAACAGTTAGTAGTAGTACTGAAACATGGAAGTGTTTAGGAACCACATCAACTCAACCACGAAGTGGTAGACAACGTAAAGTTAGAGAGCGGTGTTGCTGAGTACTGATGTGCATAGTGTAAACAGTCACTAACACTCTGCTGACTCGATAACTGCAGAGTTCCAAACCTCTTCTGGCATTAACATCAGCACAAAAACTGTGCACTGGATGCTTCAAGGCTTCGGTTTCCATGGCCGAGCAACTGCATACAAGCCTTACATCGCCCAGCACAATGCCAAGCATCGGATGTAGTGGTATAAACCACATAACCATTGGATTCTGGAGCAGTGGAAACATGTTCTGTGGAGTGATGAATCATGCTACTCTATCTGACAGTCTGATGGATTCTGGGTTTGGTGAATGCCAGGAGAACGTTACCTGTCTGACCACATTGTGCCAACTGCAAAGTTTGATGGAGGTGGCAAAATGCTATGGGGTTGTTTTTCAGGGGTTGGCGTAGGCCCCTTCCAGTGAAGGGAAATCTTGAGGCTACAGAATGCCAAGACATTTTGGACATTTGCATGCTTCCAACTTTGTGGGAACAGTTTGAGTAAGGCCCTTTTCTGTTCCTGCATGACTGTGTCCCAGTGCACAAGTCAAGGTCCTTAAAGGCACAGTTGGGTGAGTGTGGTGTGGAAAAAATTTACTGGCCTGCACAGAGTCCTGATCTCAATTCCTCTGAATACCTTTGGGGTGAGCTAGAATGGAGATTACGAGCCAGGCCCGCACAAATGGTCTTCTGAATGAATGGGCAAAAATTCCCACAGACACAAGGCAATTTCTTGTAGAAAGCCTTCTCAGAAGAGTGGAAGGTGTTTTAGCTGCAAATGGTGGACCAACTTCTTATTAATGCCTATGGATTTAGAATGGGATGTCATAAAAGCTCTTGTAGGTGTAATGTGTCGGTGTCCAAATACTTTTGTCTATATAGTGTAGCATATATGAATATGGGAATGTACACATTAAATTAAGTGGGTCCTTAGTGAGTGAGTCCTTGACAAATATTATGTTCAAGATATGCAAGATATAAGGATACAGGTAGATGAGATGGGTGTGGTGCATGCGCATTATGCACAGTATTCGAGTCCAGTAAAGTGCAAAGTGCAAATTGGTGAACGTGGGGTGATGACGTGGTGTGGATTGTCCACAGAGATTGCCATGATGATGATTCAGTTACACACCTGTGCTACTGTGCTACCATCTTAATGGCCTGGGGACAGAAGCTGTCTTGGAACCAGCTGGTACTGGACTTTATGTCCAGTAGATTTGGGAGCTGAACCCCGGTAATGTGCTGGGCTATCCACACCACCCTATGCAGAGCTTTCTGCTCAAGAGTGGTGCCACCCATCATATCGCTCTCCAAGTGTAAAAAATGCAGAGGATGCAGGGGTTCATTCCAAACCTCCTCAGCCATCTGAGGAAGAGAAGATGCCGTTGTGTCTTCTTCACCGCTCATGGGATATGGCATGTCCATGTGATTTCCTCTGTGATCTGAGCACAGAGGAACTTGAACTTGCTGACTCTCTCAACAGTGGCCCCATTGATCATGTTAGGGGTGTGCACTCTCTCCTCCTTCCTGAAGTCCACTATCAGCTCCTTGCTCTTGTTGATGTTAAGAGAAAGGTTGTTTTTCTGGCACCAGTGAGTCAGGAAGTTGACCCCCTCTCTGTTGGCTGCCTCACTGATGTCTGAGATCGGACTCATGATCGTCGTGTCATCTAAAAATTTGATGATGACATTGGAACTTTGTCTTTCTGTGCAGTCATGAGTATAAAGGGAGTACAGAAGAGGGCTGAGAACTGTTCAAACCCAGAACCTGGAGCGTGATTTGCCTCGAAACGAGGGTAAAAAGAGTCTGTTATGGTGTTTAACCCCTGCCACATGCTTCTCACATTAGTGGTATGGAACTGTGATTCCACTTTGTCCCTGTACTCACATTTTGCTGCTCTTATGGTCTTATGGAGGGAATCTGTTCCCAGATTTAAAAGCAGCAGTACATGCATCCAGGGCTGTGCGAACTTCACAGTTGAGCCATGGTTTATGGTTGGCTGTGTGTGCTTTTCGCATGCTGTATGTGATGTGCTGAAAGTACTTGGGAGCGATGTTCGTTAAATTTGCTTTGTTAAAGTCCCTGACAACAATGAAGGCAGCCTCTGGGCACTGGGTTTCCTGCTTGCTAATCACCTCGTGTAGTTTACTGAGTGCTAGGTCCATGTCAGCCTACAGGGTTATGTACATGGCAGTGACAATAACCCCTGAAAACTCTCTCACTAGCTACTGTGACCTGCATGAGATGATTAGATATTTGATATGATTAGATGATTAGAGATATGATTAGATATTATATAAAGACTCAATGATGTGTACATTTCTCTGATCACACCAAGTGTTGTTAATCAGAAAACATACACCGACCCCTTTGCTTTTCCTGAATAGGTCCTTTATTCGGTCCATGCAGTGCACAGAGAACTCCGTAGGCCTGATGGATTGGTCTGGGATCTCCGCTGATATCCATGTCTCTGTGAGGCACATAATACAGCAGCCCCTTGTGTCTTGCTGGAGAGAAATTCGTGCCCTGAGTTTGCTCAGTTTGTTGTCCAGGAACTGTACGTTTGCCAGTAGTATTCTGGGGAGCAGGAGGCTCACTTTTCCGGCATCTTCATCAGCTGTTCGGATGGGTGGCCCATATGAATGTGAGTCACAGTGGATCTGGCATTGAGAAACCCGAAGTCCAGTTTTCGGTGAGTGAATACCGATCTGATTCAAAAGGTGTTCACCAATCTGATCCAAAGGTGTTCATTGGGGTTGAGGTCAGGGCCCTGCACCACATACTTTTGCACATATACTGTATTATATCATTTTTAATAGGTCTAGAACCACTTATACATTATTTACTTCATCACAAACACCATGGCAACAATTGTTTTGGGACAGTGGATTGGGCTAAAAATATCCTGCAAGGAATTAGTCCACTTTGCAAAATCAAGAGTCATCCCCCTTAAACATGAAGAGGTACCCTATTTTATAGTCCACTAAACAAATTACAAAACAACAGGACATGCCTAAACATTGTAGATATTTTAGTGTTAGTGGATCTACAGATATAAACCATGGGACAACTTGCAACCTTCAACAAGATGCTTTTATATACATTCTCATTGTGAAGAATCACAATGTCTGCTTTTCACAACCCTAGCCATGTTGTTCCCTGACTGGTCAAAGTGTTTGTTTTTTTTTGTAATAGGGGCCTAATGTGACTTTACAGACAAGCGATGAAATCAGGAAAAATACTTTTCCAATTACACCACCAGCTAGTTGCTGATGCAAGCACCACATGGATTAGCAAAAGCTCATAAATATTCATATGAAATAACAGTCATTAAACAGAGGAGATAAAGCCAATGTTTAATGACCATAATGTAGTTTTAAGAGGGCAATGTTTACAAAACTGCTTCCGCTCCCATTTGGAGAAGTTTCTGCGAGTAAGTACTAACATGCACAAAGCCTATTATCTCCAAGTGAACACAATTGCTTATTGACTAGATGAGAAATGCAGCGAAATAACAGTTATCTTAACTTTGAGGAAACTTGTTTTGTCTTGTTTAATAAGCTTATATGCACATTATAAAGACTTTTATTAGCTGGGAAATCTCGGTAATTCCAGAAAACTGGATTTTGCTATTTATGTCAGTTAGAACTACAAATTACATGTATTAGAATTGGAAATTAATTAGAATTGTATTTTTGTGCTACAACAACACATTTTTATCTTATACTTTGCAGTGTTGATTTGTAAAATAGCATGACAATATACCTATATAAAAGCATACTGCAATGCAGAAATAGCTATTAATATATGCTATACCAGTAAATATTATTATCTCAGATTCAAATCTTTCTATCTTAATTAACGTAATGGTGCTACATTGCTATATGTATATAATATCATCTTACAGTGTAAATTTGTATTGAAACTCATGATAATGAAATATATGATTCTTACACCATGATTTTTTCATTTTGTTTCACACCAAGTACCAAGATTTGTGTTGTTTGAGTGATTGCTATTATAGTCAATAATTAGTTTGTAATTCAACAACAACACGCAAAATAGGGAGAATTATTTAACAGATTTTCATCTACTAAATTTCTGTCCATAGCAGTAAATTATTAAAGAATATTAGATAGGTATAATTTCTATGGCAGGGCAATCTGTGGCAAAGGTCTGTGATTTTCCGTAAAAGCTACCTCACAATGTGCACAACCACACAGCTAATATCAGACTGGGCAAACAGAAAAGGTGATTCTTTTTTTTTTAAGAGTAATATTAGCTTCAGTCATGATTAACTAATAATATGTGGTCACTTTTTACATGTCAGTAAACCATATACTTTGTGGAAATATGAGACTACTTTTTTGTTTGTGATAATTGCTAAGGACATTGTTGATAGCTAGCCTTGAAGATGGCATCGCCTACACTGTACTGACGTCTTTGAAAACTCTTGAGGGAGTCAGTCAATGAATCAGTGATTCACGCACAGTGGTGTAAAGCCTACCCCACACCGTGGTTCTGCAATTACTGTGCAAATGAGTTGACATCACCAAAGCAATACATTCATCCTTGACTGGTGTAATATCATTTTTGCCAAATAATTTTATGATGTTTAAAGGCTATTTGAATAACAGAATAAGACTATGAATCTCAATGTGGTCAAGTGATCTTTATAATAAAAAAAAGTATTTTTTGCTGTAGATGTTTCCCAGGTGTTTCAAATCCTCTATGGCTAGTTCGGTGGAGTATTTCTACAGATTGGTGAGGTTTCCGTGTAGCAAGGCTGCTGTCTCAAGTGACTACTCTACCATGAGCACACCTTCATACAATTTTCAACATTTCAGCTATTTTTCTTGTACCCAAAATCAGTTTTAATGCCCTTGAAATTATGCCTGGTGCAATAGATAGAAATGTCGTTCCCATACTCTTGAATCCCTTCTCCAGCTGTTGCAAAACAGACATAGAGACCAAGCTGACTTGACCTACTCATGATGCCTTCATCTGGGCCATTTCTGAAGTCTGCTACTGAGCAAGGAATCAGGACATTGGAAAATAGTTGGCTACTGGGTGATAGCGGTGATCCATTCCACGCCTATTCGCCTACACCAACTGCTCAAGCACAGACTGTAGACGAGGAGAATTTATGACAGTGCACACCAGAGGTCACACTGCACGGAGGAGAGAGCAATAGGCATTTGGAAAATGAGATTTCATATGCCACCACAAGTCATCAGGAGGACTCAGTAGAACACCAGAGAGGACTGATTTAATAACAGAACACTGCTACAAGTAAGAGGCAGAATAGACCACATTCACACATACACACACCCCCTCTCTGCAACTCTGTAGCCATCCTCTTGGCAAAACTAGGAACTCCTGCCATTTTTTGGCAGCTGTCAATGCCCTTTAGACTGTGGGAGCTGCATATACAAAGTCATCGCAGTCTTTTTCCTATGTTTGATATGCTGCCATGAGATTTTAAAAACATACGTCCTTTAAAATAAAACTATTTATGCTTATACTCTTGACCTGATCATATAAAGGAAAAAAACAAGGGCTATGTAGTTTGATTGTGTTTGAGTGCATGGCGATGAGATGAGCTCTATCTATCTATCTATCTATCTATCTATCTATCTATCTATCTATCTATCTATCTATCTATCTATCTATCTAAT
>JAOVVH010000042.1:8465393-8477491 GCA_028566435.1 Scorpiodoras heckelii
TTATCACGCATAAAAAATCTATTCAAGTCCTTTCTTCTTGAAATAAAAAAAAACAAGATTTATCATACATTTTAAAGATTTTTTGACTTAGTTTAGATTTCATTTTTTGCAGTGCAGAAGAATGTTTAAAATCCTATCAATTCAAATTCTCAAAGGTAAATGTTGTAGAAATTATTTTTTTTTAAAAAAGTCATATAAATGTATGTTTAAAATAAACATAGCAAAGAATATATTGTAGCATGACACTGCTGTAACTGAAGATTTTACAGGCAGGTACAACTGTAGTCAGCTGTATTAATGTAACTAATGTAATGTAAATTACGTGGAAACCTTTTTGTAGATTAGATACATAGCATCTCATCATAGCACCATAAATGAACATTATGTTTACCTTTCCTCTAGCTGGGGTATTTATGCAAATGTCTTATTTACTCCAGCCACCACTTGGAAAGAATGACATTCTGCTCTGTTACAGCTCTTCTTCACTGGATGTGAAGATGTACAGTAACAAAAATGAATTCAGAATAAGAGTAATTATCAACACGATCCTTTATTGAGTTGTTTCTTTTCCCTGAAGATATCCAAAATACCATACACACAGCATGTTTCGCACAGGTGTTGTTTACAAGCTGTATAGGTTGTGGCTCAGCTCATGGTATGAACTGCCATTTGAGAGATTTAGGTTCAGGCATCTTACACAAGGACATAAGAACATTACGCTGCGTCCCAGACAACCTCAACATGCATTTATAATTACATTTTGCTTAAACCCCTTAAAGTTTTTCAGCGCGTTATTTAACTTTTTTGTTTATCTTAAAGTCTACGATTCAGTAATTACTGACAATTATGTCCCCATACTAACAGGGAAGATATATATAATTAGGTATATGATTAAATGCTTTAAATAGTTAGTTATACTGTATATATTATTTGTTAAAAGATCTATTGCTTCTCTGCCTTTTGGTTAAGATCAACTGTAATAGAATAAATGGATGCAAAGATCTGTTACAAAGCTACTTGTATACTCTAAATATTTTCTGCTAATGTGACTCCAAGTTGAATCTGGTGAGCGAATGAATTCAGCGCTTCTTTACTTATATAAGCTTTCGTGTTCTTAAAGTTAGACTTTCATTGCTAAGATGAAGAATGTCAACTTGTTATAGCCTTCTGAGCTCTTATTTTTATCCTTTACACCTATCCTGCAAATGAAGTGACCGACTATAGGCATTCTGTATGTACATACTGTATGTATAACATTACTGTATATTTTATTTCATTGTTGTTTGAACTTTACAGTACTAGCGGTGACCAAATTCAACTCGGAATGTAGAGACTATGTAGTTTAAAGGTGCCTATCCGAATGCCGATATGACGTGCTCTAGGTCGACAGTATATAAGTAAAGCTGTGACTCAGCCAATAAGAGTGGCCCATTAGAGGGAGAGAGCCATGCGGTCAGCATTTATGCCAGATTGGAGCAGATTACTCCAAATCAGATTACCGTATCCCGACCCTGCTATAAAAAGCAAGGTTATTAGAAGATTATCAGCATGCAATATCAGTCTTTTGCATGCACTAGGTGACATTTGTAGACGTCTTCTGGGCTGATGGTCTTTATTGACACTGTGAACCCCACTAAGACATGTGGAAGGAGAATGAATGAACTATGTTTGAGAAGGTGTGAAACATACCTAATTATTGCCCACCTTATTATGACCACCGCAGCTAGCACTAGTGGTCATATAGTTTTTTTTCGATATTTTCTTCTTCCTTTTTCATTTTTTCCAGCAATTTTAGCTGGATGATATCATATACTTAGACTTCACCAAGCCGCATGAAACTTGGTATGGTTGTAGCTCCAAAATGAGTACAAGGTTTGTGTCCTTAGGTGTGTGTTGACCTTCATGCTAGTGCCCCCTGAACTATGGAGGGCTCAAAGCACTTTTTGGGCAACGGCTCAAAAATCGTTTTGGCAAATATTCTGACCTTTTATGGCAAGTTGGCCTCTAGGAGGTGCATTTGTAGAGTGGCTCCACCTTCACACCCCACATCACTACCATTTTCTTTACGCTTGCCAAATTTTGTGAGATGTTGCCCACAGTGGGTGCTACAACGGACACAGTTCAATAGCTCAAGAACTGCTTAATTTACAGTTATGAAATTTCACACGCTGCATCACAACCACATTCTTTAGACGCGTGCTAGATTTCATGAAATTTTGTCCATATGGGGCGCTGCAGCTGACTCATTTTAAAACCTCAAAAACTACTTAAAGCAACATTTTTTACATGTGGTATGCTTATTTCACTTCATTCTTGTTCTTTCTATTTATGTGGCGGATATGTTATGCACCGCTATGCAGTATGTCTAGTTTTATTATATAATGTAATCATAAATACTATTTACAGATACATTTATAATTGTATATTAAACAACTTGCCCTAGAATAGATCAATACAAAGTGGTTACTGAATCTACAGAATCTTGTAGAGCTAATGCATGTATTCATCACTTAATGTTAGATAATATTAAGCTAGCATAACAGTTTTAATAAGGCTATTTGGTCAATTTAATTTTTTCCCATTTATTCATTATCTATGCCAGAAGTCAGGGACACACACTGAGCAGTTTGCCAGTCTATCACAGGGCAGATACACTAACAGACACACACACACACACACACACACACACACACACACACACACACACACACACACACACACACACACTCATAGCTAGGGGCAGTTTCAGTATCTCCAGTTTGCCTGACTGCATGTCTTTGGACTACACGAGGAAACCATAGCTTCCGGAGGAAACCCATGCAGACACTGGAAGAACATGCAAACTCCACACCGAAAGGAAATCCAACCCAGGCTCTTCTTGCTGTGAGGTGACAGCGATACCCGAATTTAAATTTCTTTGATTTTATTATACACCGATCAGCCATAACATTAAAACCACCTAATATCGTGTAGGTCCCCCTTGTGCTGCTAAAACAGCTCTATCATGTCAAGGTATGGACTCCACAAGAGCTCTGAAGGTGTGCTGGCACCAGGACACTAGCAGCAGATCCTTTAAGTTCTGTAAGTTGCGAGGTGGAGCTTCCATGGATCTGACTTGTATGTACAGCACATCTCACAGATGCTCAATCTGAGGAATCTGGAGGCCAAGCCAACACCTTGAACCCTTTGTCATGTTCCTCAAACCTTTCCTGAACAATTTGCAGGGAGCATCATCCTGCTGAAAGGGGCCACTGCCATTAGTGCAGACTGTTGCCATGAAGATTGTTCTTGGTCTGCAACAATGTTTAATTAGGTGGTAGGTGTCATAGTAACATCCACATGAACACCAGGACCCCAGGTTTCCCAGCAGAACATTGCCCAGAGCGTCACACTGCCTCTGCCAGCTTGCCATCTTCCCATAGTGCATCCTGGTGCCATCTTTTCTCCAGGTAAGTGACGCACACACACCCAGCCCTCCAACTGAGGTAAAAGAAAACATGATTCATGAGACCAGGCCACCTTCGTCCATTGTTCCATGGTCCAGTCCTGATGCTCATGTGCCCATTGTAGGTTTTGGTGGTGTACATGGGTCAGCAAGCTCTGATACACTATGTGTTCTGATACCTTTCTATCATAACCAGCATTAATGTTTTCAGAAATCTGTGATACAGTAGCTCTTCTGTTGGATCAGACAGGCTAGTCTTGACTTGAGCCTTGGGTGCCCATGACTCTGTCACCAATTCACTGGCTGTCCTTCCTAAACTCTGCATACCGGGAACATCCCACAAGACCTACTGTTTTAGAGATGCACTGACCCAGTCATCTAGATATCACAACCTGGCCCTTACCAAAGTGACTCAGATCCTTACACTTGCCCATTTTTCTTGCTTCCAACACATCAACATTGAGAACTGACTGTCAACTTCCTCCCTAATATATCCCAAATCATGACAAGTGCCACTGTAATGAGATAATCAGTGTTATTCACTTCACCCCTCAGCAGTTTTAATGTTATGGCTGATCAGTGTAAATCTTGATAACCTTTCACTGGACCCAAATTACATTTGTCCAAAGTCCATTTCAACATCCATGAAAAGCCCATGACATTTTTTCCATTATTTATGAACCCAACATGACATTACTTTCCAAGCCCTTTTGGCAGACACACTCTGACCTCAGCATACAAAACATACTGTACATGAATATACATTTTGTAAATGCTGATTTATACTCAAGCATAGTTTAAATTGAATATTGCTACAATGCTCTTGTATGTTTTAGATGATTGTGATTTGTAGTGAATACTATTCTGGTGCTTGTGCAATAATGCCGGCTTTTGTTGATAGCGGCATTAGTATTGCATGCCCCTTTGGATTACATTGGTGGACAATCAAACTATGATAATACAAACCCCATTTCCAAAAATGTTGGGATACTTTCTTAAATAAAAAGTCATTCTGATTCTCCTCTTCATTCTGCACCATACAGTTTTTTTCAGTAGGAGACAGAACTGGACTACACTCAGGCCAGTCAAGCCACCCTGTTGTAACATGCAGAATTGAGGCCTGACATTGTCCTGCTGAAAGAGACATGGAGTTCCTTGGAAAGGTTCTAGTCTTGACGGCAGCATGTGTTCTTCAAAATACCAAGATAAGCCTCCCCATCAATGGTAACTTCACATATACACTATATTGCCAAAAGTATTCGCTCATCTGCCTTCACACGCATATGAACTTGAATGACATCCCATTCTTAATCCATAGGGTTTCCTGGGAAGGCTTTCCACAAGGTTTAGGAGTGTGTTTATGAGAATTTTTGACCATTCTTGCAGAAGCGCATTTTTGAGGTCAGACACTGATGTTGGACGAGAAGGCCTGGCTCACAGTCTCCACTCTAATCCATCCCAAAGGTTTTCTATCATGTTGAGGTCAGGACACTGTGCAGCACAGTCAAGTTCTTCAGCACCAAACTCACTCATCCATATTGTTAAGGACCTTGCTTTGTGCACTGGTGCACAGTCATGTTGGAATAGTAAGAGGCCATCCCCAAACTGTTCCCACAAAGTTGGGAGCGTGAAATTGTCCAAAATCTCTTGGTATGCTGAAGCATTAAGAGTTCCTTTCACTGGAACTTAGGGTCCGAGCCTAACTCCTGAAAAACAACCCCATACCATAATCCCCCCTCCACCAAACTTTACACTTGGCACAATGCAGTCAGACAAGTACTTTTCTCCTGGCAACCGCCAAACCCAGACTCATTTAGATGGCGAAGTGTGATTCATCACTCCAGAGAACACGTCTCCACTGCTCTACAGTCCAGTGGTGGTGTGCTTTACATCACATCTGATGCTTTGCATTGCGCTTGGTGATGTAAGGTTTCGATGCAGTTGCTCGGCCATGGAAACCCAGTCCATGAAGCTCTCTGCACACTGTACTTGAGCTAATCTGAAGGCCACATGAAGTTTGGAGGTCTGTAGCGATTGACTCTGCAGAAAGTTGGTGACCTCTGCGCACTATGTGCCTCAGCATCCGCTGACCCGCTCTGTCATTTTACATGGCCTACCACTTCGTGGCTGAGTTGCTGTTGTTCCCAAACACTTCCACTTTGTTATAATAACACTGACAGTTGACTGTGGAATATTTAGTAGTGAGGAAAGTTCATGACTGGACTTGTTGCACAGGTGGCATCCTATCATGGTACCACACTGGAATTCACTGAGCTCATGAGAGCGAACCAATCCTTCACAAATGTTTGTCAAAGCAGTCTGCATGTCTAGGTGCTTGATTTTATACACTTGTGGCCATGGAAGTGATTGGAACACCTGAATTCAATGATTTGGATGGGCGAGTGAATACTTTTGGCAATATAGTGTATATATACAGATCATCCATGCTGATGTACCCACTGATCCCAAATGCCATCACAGATGCTGTTTTGCACTTTTCATTGGTAACAGTCTGGATGGTCTTTTTCATTTTTGGCACATAAAATCTGTTGTCCGTTTTTCCCAAAAACAACCTGAAATGTGGACTCATCTGACCACAGCACATGTTTCCATTGTCTTTCAGTCCATCTCAGATGACCAGGCCCAGAGAACTCACCAGTGTTTCCGTGCCAAATTAACATAAGGCTTCCTCTTTGCATAATACAGTTTCAGGTTGCATTTCCTGATGCCGCGGTGGGATGTGTAAAGTGACAATGATTTTCCAAAGTATTCCCCAGCCCATGTGGCTATGTCCATCATGGTAGCATGACAGTTTCTTAAACAATACCGCCTGAAGGCTCGATGGTCACACACATTCAGCAGCGATTTCCGCCCTTGGTCTTCATGCACCGGGATTTCCCCTGACTCCCTGAATCTTTTCATGACATTACAAAATGTAGATGGTGAAAGACCTAAATTCTTTGCAATCTTGCACTGAAAAACATTGTAACTGAACTGACTGATAATTCGCTTATGAAGTTTGGTACAAAATGGTGACCCATGACCCATCCTTGCTTACAAAGACTAAGCCTTTGGTGGATACTCCTTTAATACTCAATCTTAATGACCTCACCTTTTACCAGTTAAACTGTGGAACTTTCTAGTGTTACTTGTACAGTATAACATTTTCAGTCTTATTTTGCCTCTTTCCCAACTTTTTTTTTGAGTGTGTTGCAGACATCAATTTCTAAATTTGTTTATATATAACAAATATAATTAAGTTCTGCTGTATTCATTCACTGGACCATAAATGTGTTGCAGCCTACATGTGTTCTGCAGTATCACACCGCCTTGCTAACAGGATCCCAAGGGATACTTTATGAAGCAGCCCAATGTACCAAGTGCATTTACAGAAAGTATCCCAGGCAACTACATTTCACCATGATTATGTTTCTGTGTTTTAGATCGCAGTTCTCACCAGCTGAGTCCTATTCAGATCTGTAGTGCTGCAATTATATCAGAACATTATATTAGTATTTTATATGTGGGAGGAATTTTGCTGGCATGGTTTGGGTCCACTTGTGCCTGATCATTGTTATCCTGCAATAAGGCAGAATGTCGGCTTTCATTTAAAGTTACTTAGATCTATATTGTGTGTCTCCTATAGGAGAACCTGTGTTATAGTGTACATCGTAATCCAGTTAGAAATTAAAAGCAGTAATTGTCGTATGCCAAAAACTTACATCACCAGATGCTGTGTATCTTCCCTGCTGATTCAATATAAGGCCTACAATGCTGCCATTTAGCTGCTTTTTTTTTTTTTTCAACAAGGCGCTTTGCCTTTAATAAGCAATCTGGAGCACAGTGCTCATGGTACTCAGTTCAGCCATTTTAAATGGTAAATAAAGCGCATGATTACTGGGGTTTAGGTCAACTCAAGAACATTCCAGTAGTTTTCAGGACACAATACTTCAAGATGAAGTACCATGAAGTGAGTTGTGAGACATTTGGTTGGTTCTGAGCAATTCACATGGTTCTACTATAAATGACAGAATCCATATGCTGCAAACAATCCCATTTGAGCCACTTAGAGTACAAACCATTTATAAAAATAATTCATTTGTAAAATCGCAAAATCACATGATGACTAATCCCAACCAGTCCAACATCTACCTGGACAATTGTCTTTATCATTATTGTTAAGGTTGTTAATGTGAGTGCTATCATTGAATATTATTGGCTAGTTACTGCTGGACATACAGCCTGGATTGGATGTCAGTCCGTAGTCGATCTGTCAATTCCCACATTTAAATGAGCAGAAATTTACTGTCAAAAAAAAAAAAATAAAAAATAAAACCACAGTCCACACATCGTTTGCAAGTGTTTTTGTTTTGAAGGAAGATTGTGGAGTATTTTCTTTTCTTATACTCAGGGGTCCTTGCACTAGAGGTGACTGCCCCACCCTAACCTGTGAAGAACTCCTTGAGGAGGTCTTCTGTCTTTGGTAAAGTGTTTGTATGTGGGATGATAGCAGCCCTCTGGACCCACTGGGTAATGAATCAGGGTATATTGTGTTCCAGGTCTCTAAGTAACGATGCTACCCAACTCACTTCATTGTCTCTGTGGAGTAATATCTCACTCATGCTGCTGGCGATAATTAGCTATGGGTTGGAGACTGACTCCCTCCCCTGCCTCCCTCAGATCTGCCAACGGTCCCTCGGCTACCTGCCTTTCACTTTGTTCCTTTTGTTTTTCTCATAGAGGTACTGTGGCTCTTGAATGCAGCCCTGTAAAACAGCTCCACTGGGGGTGGGTCTCAGTGAGGATTGCCTAGAACTAAATGAGTGTGAGAGGCAAGCACATAACAGCACAATTATACACTTTGAAAGCTGGGCACATGATGCAACTAACATGTTGAATGATGAGTATATTTCACTGCTTGCTGAAGCACTTTGAAAGTGAGAAAGTGTTCTCAATTACAGCAAATGTGGGATTGGGAAGTTAATGATACCCTGATTTATAAGACCTGGAAGTTGCCCCGAAACAATCAAAAATTAAGACTCGTACAACTGGCTGGACAGTAATGAATGAATAAACAACTATTTTAATAGCACATCACTGTGAATGCTCGATTCTGATTGGTCATTTTCTATAACGGGAAATCTGACAATATTTCAGGTTGCAAGTTTTATATTAACATGCTTGTTGTAACATGATATTTCTACAGTAATAAGTTATTGTTGTTTTCTATGAGGAGACATTTATTTAGCATTATTTATCATTGTTTGGAAGGAGTCTCCAGTGTCAGTGCTTTGTAATGATCAGAGGCAAAGTTGTAACTTTGTTCCAACACAGGAAACTCTTCAGGTTGGTAGGTTTTGTAATTATAACATAAAGGTTAACATGGCTTGTTACATTCCACAACAATGCATACATGAATAAAAAATATGATGTGACATTCTTTACTTAATAAAAAATTATAATTGTTTGAAAATTATTAGGATGTGCTATTGTAGGAAAATAATCAACCTTTTGTTTGTTATAAGGTTTCATAAGTCTACAAGAATAATATCTCCTAACCTATAGAGCACAGGTTCCCAAATCCTGTCCTGAACGTTTTACTCTTTTTTCTGTTCACACCTAACCAACAGATTCAACTAACCAGCTAATAACTGCTCTTTCTCAGGTGATGTGGGTGTATTAGAGCAGGGAATTTTGCAGGACAAGTATCCAAGACACTCCAGTACCAGGGTTAAGACCGTGTGCTGTAGGTCTGTAGAGTTATTAGGCACAGCATTCATGTTGAACTCGGTTGTATTCAACCATGTGAAATATCTTGTTGCAGTTGATTTGGCCACTTGAGCTAAAACACGCTTCATTATGAGTCAATTTCTCTCTAAGTTTGCAAGTAAAATTACATGTGAAAGCATAGGCTGTACAGGACGCTGTTAGTGACACCACGTTGCTATGTAATTTAGCTTTATGATACGTAATTTATAGTCATATACTTATGGCTATGGTTATACTTCACAATAAACAAATGTGAAACCTATTTAAAATTTGTACCATATACGTAAAAATTAAATATTTTAATTACATTTTGATTTTCAGATAGCAAAGTTGTGTCTTCAGCTGCCCATGTATTTAACAATTTGAATATTGTCATGAAACAGGCAACCAGTCATTTCCACACGCAATATGGATAAATTAAAAAAAGGAAAAGTTTATAGCAGGGTGGCACGGTGGCGCAGTCGTCTCACAGCAAGAAGGTCCCGGGTTCAGTCCCCGGGTGGAGTGGCCTGGGTCTATCCCCGTGGGTTTACTCCGGGCACTCAGGTTTCCTCCCACTGACCAAAGACATGCATACTGGGTTAATTGGTGTCTCTAAAGTTCCCCTAGTGTGTGTATGAGTGTGTGTGGCCTATGATGGATTGGAACCCTGTCTAGAGTTGATCCTGCCTTGCACCCTATGCCGCCGGCTAGTCACCAGCTCCCCCGTGAACCTGTGGACAGGAATAAGTAGTTAAGATAATGAATGAATGAATGAATGAATGAAAGGTTATATCCTACTGTCCATCAAATGCTCAGTGAGTTAGCTGCCCTCCTTACAAATAACCATGTCTAATTTTATTTAACTAGACGGTGTCTAGTTATTTTCCGTGGCGCAAACCTGTTTTCATGGTGTACTTTCAAACTCCCAATTATAATATCTACACTAATATAGGAGAACCTAACTGTCCAGCAATTTCCCTTTTCATACCTGTCTGGACTGAACAGTTAATCATCATGTTTGCAGATGTCTCTGAAGATGGAGATGACTAAACTGTGCTGAACCCTGTCTCTTCAGAATGTGAAACAGGCATTCTTGCTGTATGACTGCATGGATGTTGCACAGTTTTAGAAGCTCCCGATTATGCCTTTAGGATTGCACATGCTCATATTCTAATACTTGATAAACTGAACAACAGGTCATGTACGGGGAAACTGTGTACTGCTTTAGCCCTTTGTGCCTAGTTTGCATATAAGTAAAGTACACTTCTGCGTTTCCTTTTCAATAAATCTGAAACAATGATACACCTTATCAACAGCAGTCGTGCAACTGTGACAGACAGCAGCCAGGTAAATACTGTGACACACGTGTTTTAGTGCAGGCTGTCATCATAAAAAATGTGAGCAGCTTTTCTATTACATTATATAAAAGACCTGCTACTCACAAAGGACATGTACGTATGTTCTCACTCTTGATGATATTACAGTACTGGAGATCACAGTCAATTACTGTACATGTTATATTTATTAGTTTAGTTAAAAAAGTTAAAATAAGCCCTAATTGATTAAGCGCTTGAATTTAATGGGATCTGAAGTATACACTTTAAAAACAAGTTACAATATGTCAAATCAAATCTATCTGCAGTTTGCATAATGGTAGGAAAATGTTATTTATTGGCATTAACCACATTATCCTGGTCAGGGTCATGCTGGATCTAGAAATTATCCAAGGAACGCTTGGCATGAGGCAGGAATAAAACGTAGATGAAGTCCATTGCAGGCCACCACACACACACAAGTGTGCCACCCAACAATGTTACCATACTGTAAAAAACAAAGGATGCCAAACATTTCATATCTTTATGTTAACACCGTATTACTGCTTTGGGTTTTTGTGTGTGTTAGGTACAGGAATAAATACAGCTGTCATGATTCCAATAAGTAACATGGTACATATTTGCCTAATGCACCACATATTTGAATAGTTGGATTAATTGAGTTCATGGTGGTGCAGCAGACAGCATTACTGCTTCAAAGCTACAAACCAATAGGTGGATATGGGGTCAGTTCGAGAATTTTCTTTGTTTATCGGTTTTAACGTCATTTATATACATGACAAGCACAAGGTTACACTGATACACAAGCTTTTCCATCAGCACACAAGTTCAGCTTCCAAACACAGTCATGGGGCAATTTGGTATGTCCAATTCATCTAAATTGTGTATCTTTGGACTGTGTGTGTGGGGGAAACCAGAGTACACCCATGCAGACACGAGGAGGACATCCAGATTCCACCCAGAAAGGATCCCAACCGCTCCACCTGGGGATCGAACCCAGGACCTTCTTGCTGTGAGGTACCATTAGTGCCGAAACTGTGTTTGAGAACCCCTGCAAGAGACAATGAATCATTTACATACATGGAGTCAATTCCAAGGTTATGGTCAGACCAGGAGCCATTAGAGACGAGCAAAGAGTTAAGGAGATCTACTACATTAACCTGTCAGATAGGGGTCTCAACCTGGTGACCATTACTTTACATTTAGCTCAAGAAGATTTAAGAATACCCACTATTATTTTGTACCGATCCCAAAACAGACATGCCAGACATCCTAGTAGACCGTCTTTTGCACGATAAATTATCGTACAGCTTCCTTATAAGTTGACTTAATTAATAAATAAATGTTTTATGTCAAGAATAAATTGTGTTCTAGTATTGCTGCCAAACGGCAAAGCTGGACTACCAACTTGAAAAGGTCAGCCTGAGTTTTAGCAGCTAGTAGTACAGGGGTTGGACAATGAAACTGAAACACCTGTCATTTTAGTGTGATAGGTTTCATGGCTAAATTGGACCAGCCTGGTGGCCAATCTTCATTAATTGTACATTGCACCAGTAAGAGCAGAGTGT